>CM070105.1:17859515-18039515 GCA_036178185.1 Liparis tanakae | reverse complement strand
GTCTTTAAAAGATGAGCCACAACAGACACGGACACGGACAGAAGGTCACAGTGTATGCATTAGACAGAGGTTCGGACCGCCCAGCTCATTTGAATATACGGACGCATAAATGTCACACATAAATAAATGAAGAAATATATGTGGACACATAAATAGAGAAATAAATAAATGAAGAAATACAGAAATGTAGAAATATATTTATTTAATGATGTCTTGTTGATTTATAACTTATATTTATTCATTCCTGTATTTATTTATTTATACATTTATTTATACATTTATTTAAGCATTTATTTATTTATTCCTATATTCATTCATGCATTTATTTATTTATACATTTATTTAAGCATTTATTTATACATTTATTTAAGCATTAATTTATACATTTTTTATACATTTATTTAAGCATTTATTTATTTATACATTTATTTATACATTTATTTAAGCATCTATTTATTTATACATTTATTTTAGCATTTTTTTATTTATTCCTATATTTATTCATGCATTTATTTATTTATACTCTAGTCATTTTGAGTCCTCCATAAATAACAGTGCGGTGTTTAAAAGCGTAATCAAAGCCTTTGAGGCTCCGATCTCGTAAACTTCCAGACGGAGTCAACGCTAATCTTCGTCCTCGTCTCTGAAACCCGTCGCCAATGTTCTGACTCCGCCCCCTCCGCACAGGAGACCTCCCCCTGCCCACGGGGGCGTGGTCCGAGCCCGCCGCCGCGGTGAAGAACAGCGACGACTGGCTCCGCGCGCGCGGCGACCTCGCGCCACGCTTGGACGCCATCTTGTCCGGCTCCAACATGGACACCCTGTGGAGGAACGCCGGGCGGCCGCGGCCCGACGCCGCCGACCTGCGGGGGTCGATGTGGCGGATCCACAGCGAGTTCCTCTCGCGGGTCCTCACGGTCGGCCTGGCGCTGCGGCGCTTCGGCCTCGACCCGCGCGCCACGCCGCTCACCGTGCACGTGGCGGGGGCGGCGCACAGCGAGACGGCGGCGGCGCGGCTCACGGACTACGACGAGCTGGACCACATGTTCCCCGGGCACCGCGGCGTCGCGGTGGTGCTGGTGGGCCCCGAGGTGGTGGAGGGCCCCGTGGTGAGGCCGCCTCTCAGCGGCGCCGCCCCCGAGCGGAGCGTCCGCCTCAGCGCCCACAAGGGCCTCTACCACCACTTCTGGGAACACGTGGTGGAGAAGGGGGAGGCGGCCCGGCCCGACCTGGTGGTGGGCTTTCACCCAGGTGAGGTGCTGG
Source organism: Liparis tanakae (assembly GCA_036178185.1). Taxonomy (NCBI): domain Eukaryota; kingdom Metazoa; phylum Chordata; class Actinopteri; order Perciformes; family Liparidae; genus Liparis; species Liparis tanakae. The sequence continues at coordinate 18,038,252 of CM070105.1, read as the reverse complement.
ACTCATAACGTCTGTAAGGACATCAGTAAGCTTCACGCAGGCTCATGTTGAAGAGCCCAAAGGTTAAATACCGTAAAGGTTAAATACCCCAAAGGTTGAATAACTCAATGGTTTAATAATCTAATGGTTAAATTATCCAATAGTTGAATAATTTAATGGTTAAATACCCCAAAGGTTGAATAACTCAATGGTTTAACTAGAATGGGAACTCCGTAGAGCGCATTCCGTCGCATATCACAAGATTGGGCATTGAATTATGAACATAAAAATTGACCGCGCTATGGTAAAAAATAAGATTTTGACCTTTTCATGACCTTGACCTTTGACCCGATCAATCCCAAAATCAATGGTCCCCGGATAATAACCAATCATCCCACCAAATGTCATGCGATTTGGTTTAATACTTTTTTGACTTATGCGAATAACACGCACGCATACAAATACACGGAGATCAAAATATAACCTTCCGCATTTTGAATGCGAAGGTAATAATCTAATGGTTGAATAATCCAATAGTTGAATACCCCAGTAGTTGAATAACTCAATGGTTGAATAATCTATTGGTTTAATAATCCAATGGTTGAATAATCCAATGCTTGATGTTTTCCCAGCTCAATCATCACGTTAATCTTGTCTAATTTAAGGCCAGCGTGTCTCACCTGTGTTTTGACCTCAGGGTTCCACGCCAGCCGCGGTCTGGCAGAAGGCTGGCTGCCCACCCTCCTGCTCCTCAGGGACTACAACATCCCCACCTTCTTCACGGTGTACAGGTGAGGAACACGAGGGTGACGTCTCTCACGGCCACACGACTCCCTGGGTGACGGGTTCCTCGCCGTGTCCTTGTCTCCTTGTCTCCTCAGCGAGGCCGAGCTCACGTCCTCGCTCCAGATCCTGTCCCAGTTGGAGATGCACATCCGGGACAGCGGGAGGAATCCCTTCACCTCCCAGAAGCCGGAGCAGGTCCAGTCGAGCCCCAACAAGACGCCGGTGTTCTGCAACTCTCACTACGTCCGCTTCCAGGGGTTGCTTCAAGGAGACGAGGGGGAGGAGCCGGGGCCGCAGCACTAAGAGGACCCCATCGCGTGGGAACCGGAGCCGGGGTGGGAGGCCACTGGTCCTCCCCTTGGAAAGACGTGGTTTCCAAAGGGGTGTGTGGACTTCCCGGGGTCTTCGGGGTTTTCCTGCAGCCTTCTGGAGACGGATTCCCCTCAGCTGTGCTGCTACCTGCAGATCTATTCAATTCAGTTTATTGTATAGCCCAATTTCACAAATGTGTCTCGGAGTGCTTTACAATCTGCACACATAGACATCCCTGACAGGGTTCTTACGGTCATGGAAAACTTGGAAAAGTCATGGCATTTTATAAAGGTAATTTCCAGGCCTGGAAAAGTCATGGAATAAAACTTAAATCATAAAAGTTTTGGAAAAGTCATGGAAATTTGTCATGATCACACCGAGTTTGAAATAGTTAATGTTTTTTAAAGAAAGATGCTCAAAATATAAGCCGGCGTACACTCTCAATACACAAAATGTTCTAAATTGTTCATGTTTTTACCGAGATTTCAGTTTGGTCATGGACATTTGGTTTAAAGTCATGGAAAAGTCATGGAAATCCACTGGTCAAAATGTGTAAGAACCCTGCCTGACCTTTGACCTTTGACCTCACATGGATCAGGAACAACTCCCAAACAACCCTTCAGGGTAAAAGGTGAGAACCCTTGAGGAGAGAACAGAGGAGGATCCTCTCCAGGTGGACAGGTGTCATAGGCAGAATCAACAACTTCTTTTAAATCACTTCTTAAAACCCACTTTTATAGAACTGCTTTTAAGTGATGTCGTCCTTTTATGTTTTTATTTTAAATTCCCTATTTGTTTGGTTTTAGTTGTATTCAATGCTTTTATGGTTTGGTCTTTTTTGTTTGTCGCCATTTAAGTTGTGTTTATGCTTTGTTTATCTGTAGAGCACTTTGTAAACCTTGTTTTTCAAGGTGCTATATAAATAAAGTTATTATTATTATAGATGTCATGTGACCAGAAGGACAGATGTAGAGTTAAAATACATTCAATGAATATGACAGAGTTTATGAATAGTTCATAGTCGGCATATTCCACCATGGAGACCTCCACCATCCATCAGGCAGATGGAGGTAGAGAGGAGTGGGCGGAGCCTCAACAGTGGGCGGAGCCTCAACAGTGGGCGGAGCCTCAACAGTGGGCGGAGTCTCAACAGGGCAGTGTCGTAGTTAGTAGGAGGAATTCCACGAGCCAGACCTCGATGATCCATATACAGTTTATTCATATGAATATTGGGCAGAGAGCGTGAAGACGAGACAAACGCACCATTACTGCACAAGCTCACTTAACACAGTGAATAATAAATGAATAAAACACAACAGAAATGACTCAAAGCTCATTATGACGTGTGATGGCACCTGAGGGCATCAGCTGGGTTCAGAGGTCAGATCTCTGTTGGAGTTGGATGTAATGAGACCTAAATGAGTTCATCTTTTTACGTCTCTCATTTGATCTGCGGCTCGATGTATTTTCAAATCTCGATGAAATCCGATCACATGCGTACTACAGTAGTATAACACATGCATTACACTTTAAATGTTTATCCGACTTCTTGTGATGCTGCTTGTAGCTGCTGCTGGACTCTGAAAGATGAGTCTGAGTTCTGGATTAACACCTCAGTCAATATGATGGTTCTTATGTGGTTGGAGACACTTTGATATGATATGATGTTCCTTTAATCGTCCCGCAGTGGGGAGTCTGGGGACATTTAAAAAACAAGCTAGTTTGCCTTTTCCATAACATTTTATGTGTATAGAGTTTCAAAAGGTACTTCAAGTTATGTATGGTAAAAACAGAGAGGCAGAGAGACGACATAACAGTAAAAAATAATTACATAACCAGCGTCTCAGGTAAAAAGCAGATTTAAGTAGATGAGTTTTAAGTGTTGAACGTGGTGACGGTGCCTGAGGGGCTGGAGGAGAGAGTTTAAAGACGCACTTTCTGTAAAGCTATAAAACATGATTTATGTTCCCTTTTCTAACATCCATCTTGTACTTTCCTATAAGTCATCAAGTAACAAGGAACATTTTAATAGCCTTTATACGACAGACCTGCGTTGGGAACTGTTTTCTGTAACGATGACAAATGAATTGTTCTGGAGTTTATTCAATTAATGTGTGAAAACAACTAATTATGCTGGAGCATGACACTGATACTGAAGTGTTAGACACACCCTTACACTTCTGTCACAAGGTGTGTGTGAGTGTGAGTGTGTGTGTGCGCGTGCGTGTGTGTGTGTGTTGGTTCGCTCCTTGCAGTCTGTATTAACGGTGCCACTCTGCCCTCTAGTGGAGGAGAATGTATCTGCATGTGGTTGTCGTGGGGCTCCGGGCTGACATGTCCACACGGGCTGCGTGACGCTGAGTTAGAATGATAATTAACCAAATGAACTCAACATTTAAATAAATAGTTTCCCCACAGCAATATACGTGTTTCTGGTGGTTTCTTACAATAAATACTATAAATACTATAATCCATGCCTTTGTCATGACTCATGACTGAAGTGAGGAAGAGTTTGTTGCCAGAACTTTCTAGAAGGGAAAGCACAGGTGGTCCAGCAGAGCCCCCCCACAGGCCGGTCACGTGACACCAGAGGAGACGCAGGATAAGAAACCGTGAACAGCGCGTGAGGGGCAGGCTCAGCATGACGGACACCGGGAGGTAAGGAAGGATTATACACATATATAAAGTATATATATATATATATATATATATATATATATATATATATATATATATATATATATATATATAATAATATATATATAATATATATACTATATATATATATATATATATATATATATATAATATATTATAATTATATATATATTATATATAATTGTATATATATATATATATATATATATATATATATATATATATATATATATATATATATATATATATACACACACACCACCACCAGCACCATGTAAGTCAAAGTTCAGGAACCGCCTGCTATCGTTAATATCTGTTTTATACTATTTGTTTTATGTCGTGAGTTTTCTCTCTTGAATTTCGGGCAACTATTCTGCAATGTATATTTTTTGTTTGGAAATTCGTTATGTTCCCCTGCTCCATTGCTGTTCTCATGTAGAGATCCACCACGTGTGTGTGTGTGTGTGTGTGTGTGTGTGTGTGTGTGTGTGTGTGTGTGTGTGTGTGTGTGTGTGTGTGTGCTGCGCCCCTCTGCCCACACTGAAGCAAATGCTCCAGTCCCAGAATAGATTCTGTAACCTATGGCTTCCCCCGGCTATAATTGGAAATGTTATGTTACAACTTGTGGTGTTTAAACTTGTTGTTTAAACTAATTACCAATGAGTCACTGGTCATTCACTTTATTATATATATTTTTTAAATGTTTCTAAACGTGTCTCCCCAGAGCCGGTCTGGTGACCAAGGTGAAAGCCATGACCTTCCAGTCCCAAAAAGAGATGTTTGAGAAGATGGAGGAATCTTTTCAAAGCTGCGCCCGTTGCGAGAAGCGACCAGATCAACTCTCAAACCGCCAGAGCCTGAAGCGCTGTACCAGGTAACAAACAAACAAACAAACAAACAAACAAACAAACAAACAAACAAACAAACAAACGAGCTCTCGGCCAGCAGGCTTTGCAGCGATGGTATGTCACGGTCCGATCCCAGATGCGTCTCTCTGCTCTCTGACAGATGTCTGAACGTGTACTACTGCGGTAAGGACTGCCAGAAGGAGGACTGGCGCACACACAAGAGGTTCTGCCCTCAGCTGCGTCTGGCGGCCATCGACAGAGTCGTGGAGTGGCTTTTATTCAAAGGTGACTCACAAATTAAAGACAGTGCACACAAAAAATTACAGGGGATTTCTTTCCCATCTTCTCCAAACAAGGAATGCGTGTGTAAAAAAACATCATTAAAGCCCCACTATGTAGTGTTCCCCTTGTAGCGCCCCCTTCAGGTATGTAACATGTACTTCAGTGTGGTAAATACCCAGTTATAGATCAGGTGTCTGAACCTCTGGCTCTGAGCCATATGTGGCTCTTCTGGTGACGCATATGTCTCTTTAGAGTTAGAGTTCAATAATAATCTCCTCCGCCCCCTGTAACTTTCTCTCTCCTCCAGATGACAGCAGCAGTAATGTCAGGTCCCTTTCTCAAAGATGTTACACAGTCGGGTATTTAGCCCACAGACCCCCGATGGCAGTGGCGGAGGAGCACATCAACATATTAATAATAATAATAATAATAATACATTGTATTTGGAGGCACCTTTCAAGTCACCCAAGGTCACCTTACAATAAAATCGAACAGTATACAGGATAAAAGTAGATAGAAACGAGAGATAGAAACAACATTAAAACAGAACATCAACATAAAACAAGTGAAGTGCACAGGATCCAGTTATAAAGACCATATTAAAAGTCATTAAAAGTTTTCAAGCTGTTATTTTATCGTAGGAATTGTTACATAGCGGGGCTTTAAAATACTCCCGCGCTGGTTCTCCTTCTATTAAACTACCGAACTAATTGGATGTTTTTTTCCACATCATCAGGACACCTTCCGTTCCCGACAGAGAAGTGGTCGAAGCCCCAGTCGGAGGTCAAGACGTGGGCCGACTGGCTCTCGATGCAGGGCGACCTCGCCGCGCGGCTCGACCCCGTTCTGAGCGGCGCGCCCATGAGGAGCCTGTGGGCGGACGCCGGCCGCCCGCCGCCCGCCGCCGAGGACCTGAGGGGGTCTCTGTGGAGGGTCTGCAGCGAGTTCTTCTCCCGGCCGCTGACCGTGGCCTGGGCGCTGCGAGTGTTCGGCCTCGACCCGTACGCCAAACCGCTCACGGTCCACCTGGTGGGGGCGGGGCACAGCGAGACCACGGCGGCGCGGCTCACGGACTACGACGAGCTGGACCACATGTTCCCCGGGCACCGCGGCATCGGCATCGTCATGGTGGGCCCCGAGGTGGAGGAGGGCCCCGTGGTGAGGCCTCCTCTCATGGGGGCCACCCCCAAGCACAGGGTCTACCTCAGCGCCCACAAGGGCCTCTACCACCAGTTCTGGGAGGACGTGGTGGAGAAAGGGGAGGCGGCCCGGCCCGACCTGGTGGTGGGCTTTCATCCAGGTGAGAACACCTGTTACCAAACTCCCTCGTACACTCGTTGACGGGGGAAAAGCTCCTGAGAACAAATTTGTTTCTACCGAACTGTCTCTCATTGCCGTGTGAAGGGTTTGATGCCAGTCAGGGTCTGGAACAGGGCTGGCTCCCAACCCTGCTGCTCCTCCGGGATTACGATATTCCCTCCCTTTTCACTGCCGTCAGGTGAGTGTGACCGGATAGCACACACACACACACACACACACATGCTACACGCACACGCACACACACACATACCTCACAGAACTATACAGTGATAACTCATTACAGTCACTGTGCTCATAAAATACTATTTGAATATATTTTTACGGGAATATTTCCATTTTCTACTCTAATTTATTTTACATCCAAATACAAAAATGAAAGACAGTTAACATATTTAAATTCGCATTCCAGTAGTGTGATTATAAATGCTTTTTTAATTTGTATTCCCCCCGCAGTGAGACGGAGATGACCTACTCCCTGCAGATCCTGCTAGAGTTGGAGATGGACCTGAAGGGAAGCGGCGCCAGCCCCTTCGCCTCGCTGAAACCAGAGGCGGCGGGCTCGAGTCCCAACACGCCGGCGGTCTACTGCAACTCCCACTACTTCTGCTTCCAGGGCGTCCTGGAGACGGTGGAGGACGAGGAGCCGGAGCCGGTCTGAGCGAGCCGGGGGGGGAGGGCGTCTATGCCTATTTTCACTGATAATTAAATCATGCATTGTGTCTGAATGCACATTATTGTTAAAACATTAGTATCTTTTCACTTTGGTAACAGCTAGAAGTGTTTGCTGTGACATTTGCATTCACTATCTCAGTTTCATGGCATGTAAATGACAGAGAGGGGAGATTTGGATAAACTGTCTCTGAACTACTGTTGTAAGAGTGGAGGGGAAATATATAATATATATATATATATATATATATATATATATATATATATATATATATATATATCATCCCTGCTCCCTCTTTCATTGCTTGCTTTCTTTTTCTATTTTTCCCTGCCTCCCAAGTTCTCAGTTTATCGCTTTCTGTTTCTTAACTTATTGTTTTACTGTACTTATATATGCTTACATTTCGCCAAAATAAACAATTCACCATTATCTGTTAACAACTTATGAGAATTAAGTGCAGAGCTTTTAAAGGAGGCTTCTCATCTGTCATTTCTGTTTCCTTTATTCATAAGCTGGAAATAAAATTAATTATTATCGATTTTTCCTGAACAAGATCAACATGTGTTTTTTAAAAGATTTTACCTTTAAATTAAACTGCAAACTGACAGCTGTCAGCCTCTCTTTCACATACACACAAGTACACATGTCTTCTGTCATTTTGAGCTTTTTCCATGTATCAGAAAAGATGCGGTCACAAGTATCTCATGGTCAGCGTCACTTTATTTAATGTTGTCACTGCAGCCTCAGGAAACACAGCGTGGTCATTCATGTGCACTCCCAATGCAAACACATGACTTGCAACACATTTCACACCTTTAAATACTCGTGTACAGTTTATACCTCAGCAGCACATCAGGAAACATAAAAACAGATTGTGAAACATGACAATATCCACCAGATTATTGTTCAATTCTATGGTGTGAATGACCTTTTAGCTCTGGCAGTATGAGCGTTATCAGAAATGCCAAAATGCATTAGTGTACGGCCACAGTGCTATTTCTGATGCTATATGCACAGAAATGTGATCATGTGACTTCAATCATGAGACCAGGCTTTAACGGCATCATTTGAACTAGAAACATTTATTTAGCGAAACTTAATTTTGGGTTTTGATGCCATCTGGATTTGTTAATGACGCGTGTGGTACAGGTTGTTGAATAAAGGGTCCACAGTGTGGAGGTTGGCAGCTCACCTGGGAGGTGAATGCTTTATCCCACCGGCGGCCCTCAGCTGCATGTCGCCCCCCCCCCTCTCTCTCCCCCTCAAACACTATCTTCACCACTATGTGCGTTTGAAGCCCCAGATGTGGAAGAGGGTAAAGACGAGGTCCAGCGTGAAGAGGATGAGGTTGACGTACGTCAGAAACGCCACCATGAACTGTATGGCCCAGACACAGAAGCTGGGAGGGCAGTCGCTGGGCCGAGGGTTGTTCCTGAACATGAAGATGGGCCACATGATCGCAGCGAATATGTACAGCAGGACGGACACCACCAGGAATATGAACACGAAGCGGTCCACGTCGAAGGGCAAACACTTCTTCAGCTTCTTGAGGATGTTGGTGGCGATGATGACGGGGAGGATGGGGAACGGAACGGCGTACGCTATGACGCACAAGATGAGAGCCGGCTTGTCCGCGTAGCCGGTCAGGGAGATAAAGATCATGCAGCTCACAAAGGCCTCCATCACCTTCCAGAACCCGGGCGCAGCGGCCAGGTAGCTCCCTTTCTTCTTGTCCAGGAGTTTGTCCTTCACCACCTCCAGCGTGTAGACGAAGCCACACAGGAAGGCAAACGCGCTCACGATCAAGCCGTACGGGCACGTCAGGCAGGCGTAGAAGTTGGCGTAGGTGATGGCGACGGAGACGGTCATGAGCGTGGAGGACATGGCCATGCCGGTGGTGAAGTCAGACCAGTCCATGCAAAACATATCGAGTATGATATCGAGCTTGTACAGCTCAACGATGGTGATGATGAGGGTCACGATGGGGCAGAAGGCCCAGGTGAACATGGCGTAGTTCCAGTAGGTGTGACTGCTCCCTCCTCTGAAGGCGGCCAGGACGAAGGTGACGGCGGACAGGAGGATCTGGGCCATGTGCAGCGCGCCGCGGCCGGATACCAGAGAGGAAGGACTGAACACCGCCTTGGACACGGTGTCCTTAATGTCGCCGATTAGTCCCATCTCACCCGATGAGCTGGAGAGACGTTGAATGGTTCGGCCGTGTGTCTTCTGGAGCTTCACTGCCTTCCAGCTCCACTCTCCACCTCGTCCTCATGCCCTTCTGGTTTGCATACTATTTATTCAACCAACTGTGTCGTCGTAACTGTCTGCTGCAAAAGATATGAGAGAACCAAAAGGAAATGTAGTGTGCTGGGACGTGGAAGTATAGGTATACATACCTGCAGACTTATGAGGGGTGAAAAAGGTGAAAACGGGGGTGCAGGTGACTTTGTTGCTGTTGTCTCCACATCCACGTTGTTTGATGACACCTCAAAGCTTTTATAACTAGTCTTTTAATTGTTCTGACCGCAAATCTAAATAATAATAATAAACATTTTAAGAAACAAAATCCTCTGAATAATTCAGTTATCGGGCCCTAATAATAGTAATAACAACTTTACATTATCATTATATATAATATGGTTAAAGTCATTCATGAACCAACTTCCTTTTTTTTTTTACTTGTGCTGAGCTTTGAGTCTGTTCCATGATTCTGTTCCATGATTCTGTTCCATGATTCTGTTCCATGATTCTGTTCCATGATTCTGTTCCATGATAAATAAATAATAAAATATTATACGTTTAAAAAAAGAAGCAGGTCTTGGTCCACAAGCCTTGAATCTAAACTGCGTTGCTATTGTTCTCCTCAAGAGGGAAGCAGAGTTCCTACATTGACCAATACGAAATCATGTTTCTACACGGAAGTACTTATTTGTGGCACTGCTTCAAGCACGCCGTTTTGTGTCGCTTATTTCATTGTAAACCAGATGCAAATTCATTAATAAAAAAGAAATTTCAAAATCTCCAAACAATATCACATTTATTTGACGAAATGTTTCTTTTACAGTAGTCTGGTCCAATATATTATTCAGCAGGTTTGTTTGTTTTGCCGGCTCTTGTTTCCGGGGAAGATAAAGACAAAGAACCGGGAGGAAGTTGTTGTCAACTGTCAGTGCCGCTGCTAGCATAACACATCTGAAAATATGTGTCTCCTGTTCTCCCTTTAAAGCCGCAGACTTTTACACAACAACTCTGGAGGAAGCTGTCGCCTTGCTGGAACTTTACTTAGTTGTCATGATCATTTCATTTTCATGGGCTATTTATTTTATATTCGTCTCGAAGCCGTTGTTTGGGAAGAATTAGCGCGCGTTGGCGATGCGTCGTTGACGCAGTCTGCACAGCGGGACTGAACCGGGCACAAAATGGACTTCTCCAAGTTCCTGGCCGATGAGTTCGACGTGAAGGACTGGGTGAACGCCGCCTTCACCGTGGTGCAGCGGGACGCGCCGGGGAGGGCGGATGCGCACGCAGCCACGCTGGTCATGAAGCTGCAGCTCTTCATCCAGGAAGTCAACAACTCCATCGAGGGTGAGTAGTGCCGTGTGCAACGCGTCGTCTTTGTGGCCGGGACTCCGTTTCCGGTGTTGCGGTTTAAGAGGCGACCGTGTTAACTGGTGACTTTGAACCCAACGCGTCCGTTGTTGTTCTAGTTAGACAGGTGTTGAACATAGGAAGACAAGCTAGACCCCGGGAATGCCGCGTTGTTTAATTGTTATAGTATATTTATTTATGTTTTGATCGCCGCGTATTTATTTATTTATTTGTATGAAATGAAAAATGAAATGAAATATACTTTATTAATCCCCAAGGGGAAATGTGTTGCCAACAGAAGCAGCCCGATACAACTAAACACTAACAAATATAAGTATAATAATATAAGTATAAGAATGCCTGTATTTATTTATTTGTATGCCTGTATTTATTTGTATGCTCGCATAACTGAAAAAATATTAAACCGAATAGCATCAAATTGAGTGGGATGATTGGTTAGTAGCCGGGGAACATTTTATTAGATTTTTGGATCGATCGGGTCAAAGGTCAAAATCTTCTTTTTACCATAGCGATGTCAATTTCTATCAAATTGTCATGCAACTAATGCAAAAATGTTCACAGTTCAATGCCCAATCTTGTCATAAGCGAAGGTATGCGCTCTACCGAGTGCCCAAATTTCATGCAATTCGGTTTAATACTTTTTGAGTTATGCGAGTAATACGCATACAAATAAATAAATAAATACACGCGATCAACACATAACCTTCCGCATTTCAATGCAAAGGTAAATGTGCAGCCTTGAGAAATAGTTTGTAATGTTGGAGACATTTGGATTACATGAGGTCATAATGGCGTTATCAGAAAACAGGTACGCCTAAATGGACAATAGGAAGGTAAATGGTATATTTCATGGACAATAGGATGGTCATTGTTTTCACTTGATCATTCAAGGACAGCATTGTTTCTGTGAATCCTTTAAATACAAAGATTGCACTTTATTAGGCACACAGATTAGCCACCATGTGTTATTGAAAGTTATTTGCGAGGTGAAGATTCAACTTTATGTCTATTTTGGAAGATGCAGTTTGTGTTTTAACTGCAAGAAAACCTCTTGAATAGTTTCGACAAATAAGGAAAATTCATGAAGGTAGCCTATATTGTGACATTTTTGTTTTGGACTGCATTACTTTTAACAACGTAAACCTTATAAACTGGCAACAGGAGATTATACAAATCCCATCAATCTGTAGACGGTGCAGTATTTCTCTTTTTAAGTTGGATCTTTGTTGGTCGTCTGACCAAAGAACTGCATGAAAAGACTGCTGGTCATTTCTCTTTAGAGTGGCACTAACTGATATACTGTGATGGAAGTTATACTTTTTCTGTTATGTCCTTCTTCAACTGAACTGCTTCTGTGTTTCTGCGTGTAGAGACCAGTAATCAGGCCCTCCAGAATATGCCCAGAGTGCTCCGAGACGTGGAGGCTTTGAAGCAGGAGGCGACTTTCCTGAAGGAGCAAATGGTTCTGGTCAAAGAGGACATCAGGAAGTTTGAGCAAGACACGGCGCAGTCCATGCAGGTGAGCAGTTCAGGCACCGTGTCACTACTACACGCTGTATGGAGCAGGTTCAAACGTGTATTTACGAGTTACATGCTGCATGTAAAACGGACGCAAATCCACAGACTCTTAAAGTGTTAACCTGATATTTAAAATCATAATCAAAATACTGTTTTTGATAAGAACAGGGTTCGTACGGTCATGGAAAACCTGGAAAAGTCATGGGATTTTTAAATGGGCATTTCCAGGCCTGTAAAGGTCATGGATTTTTTTTCTAATCACGTGTTTATTCAGGCCGAGTTTGAAATGATTAATGTTTTTTTAAGGAAAGACGCTCAAAATATAAGCCGGCGTACGCTCTCCATACGCAACATGTTCTACATGTTCATTTTTTTACTGAGATTTTAGTTTGGTGATGGAAATTTGGTTTAAAGTCATAAAAATCCATCAGTCAACATGTGTAAGAACCCTGTAATAAGCCACGCCTGACAGTGGCACGCCGTGTGCACGCTGCTGAGGGGCTCTCAGGATATTCTCAGCTCTGACTCTGACATTGTTCTCCAGGTCCTGGTGGAAATAGATCAAGTGAAGAGCCGCATGCAGGTGGCAGCCGAAGCTCTGCAGGAGGCCGACAAGTGGAGCACGCTGAGCGCAGACATCGAGGAGACCTTCAAAACACAGGTGTTGAACAGCACAGACGTTACTGTTATACTGTGGTCTGCCTTGTGATGCGATCTTTAGTCTTCGCTGCTCGTCCTGTCTCACATGCAAATGACTGAGACCTTTACAGTCGACTTTAAGCTTTTAATGTAAAATCACTTTTTGCAAGTTCAATTTATTTATTTATTAATGTTTACGGAATAGTTCTGGTTCATTAAGGTGTGCAAGACGACTACGGCGAAGTTGATATGAACTGATTCTGAAAAAATAAAAAAGGGCCATTGATATATTTCTGAAAAGTATAAGTGTATTTAGCAAATAACAACAGTATATAAAGTCTGACTTATGGGACGCTGACCTTGAATCCGTTCTCTTTCCCTCCCAGGACTTTGCAGTCATTTCCTCCAAGCTGACCAGCATGCAGAGCAGCCTGGCCATGTTGGTGGACACGCCGGACTACTCCGAGAAGTGCGTCTACCTGGAGGCGCTGAAGAACCGCCTGGAGGCTCTGGCCAGCCCGCAGATCGTCTCGACCTTCAACTCCATGTCTCTGGGTGAGATTCTGCTCCTCCTCCTCATTTCAACTCCGCCTCCTTTCCTCGCTGTCGTCACTATCTGGTGTAAACCGAGAGGCGTGGCGTGTCCTCTGCAGACCAAGCCAAGCTGTTCGTGAAGGTCTTCACGGAGATCGACCGAATGCCGCAGCTCTTTGCCTACTACTACAAGTGTCACAAGGTGGGTCCTGCAGGCCTCGGCTTCACCTGTTTAACAATGAAGTCATAAACGCCGTGTACCTGTTTGGTGTAGGCGTGCGCTGATGATCGCTTTGTGTTAAATGAGTGTCTGTTGGCATCCGCAGGGCCAGCTGGTGAGCATGTGGCAGGACATCTCTCACAGTGAGCTCGGTCTGAACCAGCAGCTGTCTGAGTTCTACGACACGCTGCTCTCCTCGTGGCACTCTCAACTACAGTGGAGCAGCCAGGTGAGCCGCAGCGGAGGGTATGACATCATGACATCATGACATCATGACATCATGACATCACACGTCCTGTAGCAGACGCTTTGATCCAAAGAGGCTTACAGTAAGAATCAACCAAAAGTACAAACTCGGAACAACAAGAATACAGAAAGAAACATTTCTTCAATAAAGTCGAATTACAAAAGTGCCATAATAAGTGCTATTTAAGTGCTAATCTGATAACAGTTGCACGGCTAACGTGCTAACAATGCTAACACGCTGTTTTAAAGGGCTGGATAGGGATCTGTAAGAAACATGGAACACCAACTCATAGATGCTTGTGTATTGATGATGTTATCCATATAGCAAGAAGGGAGTTGATGTTTTCAGTCTCTAAAGAGTCTCTAAAGACTCTTAATAGTCTCTAAATACTATAAGGAGTCTATATGGAGTCTCTAAAGAGTCTCTAAAGACTCTAAATGGTCTCTAAATACTATAAAGAGTCTCTAAGGAGTCTCTAAGGACTCTATAAATACTCTAAAGAGTCTCTAAATACTCTAAAGTGTCTCTAAAGAGTCTATAAGGAGTCTAAAGAGTCTCTAAAGAGTCTCTAAAGACTCTAAATGGTCTCTAAATACTATAAAGAGTCTCTAAGGAGTCTCTAAGGACTCTATAAAGAGTCTAAAGAGTCTCTAAAGAGCCTCTAAAGAGTCTCTAAAGACTCTAAACTCTAAACAGGTGTTCAAGAACCCGTACGAGGTGGTGACGGTGCTGCTGATCCAGACGCTGGGCGCCATGGTGCCCTCCGTCCCCGTGTGCCTGAGCGCGGCCGTGGAGCGGGCGGCCCCAGAGCGCCGCCTCGACACTCTGCTCGAGCTCCATCACACCACCTCCACCTTCGGCCGCAGCCTGGAGGCCGCCATGCTGCCGCACCTGGGTCCGTGCAGGGACGCCGCCGCGGAGCCCCCCCGCCGTGGGGGTGGCGTCCTTACGCTCCGTCTGTTTCCTCCCCAGGGGACAACAACCTGCTGAAGGTGACGGAGCTGGCCTGTGCGCTGTACGACCCCTACAAGCCGTATCAACTGCAGTACGGAGACCTGGAGGAAGCTCACCTGCTCATCCAGATCAGTGCCGTACCTCTGGTGAGACACACACACACACACACACACACACACACACACACACACACACACACACACACACACACACACACACACACACACACACACACACACACACACACACACACACACACACACACACACACACTCTCACACACACACACACACACTCACACCGTCATTCTTGATTTGAACCACCGTAGCTCCAGTTTTCAGTTCCCTCTCTGCTCTCGTGTCCTCTCCTGTCTCCTCGTTCCCTCTCCAGGAACACGGGGAGGTGATTGACTGTGTGGAGGAGTTGAGTCACTCCGTCGGGAAGTTGTTCGGCCTGGCCAGCGCCGCCGTGGACCGCTGCGTCAAGCTGAGCGACGGGCTGGCCGTGTGCGGCCTCCTCAAAGCCCTCAAAGCGCTTTTCACCAAGTAAATAAATATCATAACATACTGTAAACGCACGCTACGCGTTAGCCCATTTGCTCTATTCATATATATATATATAAGTTGCTTATTTCTTTGGTATCCGCGGACCTTACTTTCTGTTCCTCCTTCCAGATATGTGTCGGACTTCTCCACAACACTGCAGTCAATCAGAAAGAAGTGTAAACTGGAGGAGGCGCCAAGTTCTTCTTCTGTGTTCCAGGAGGACTGGACGGCCTTCCAGAACTCTGTCAGGTTCACGTCTTCCCACATCTCAGACCATTTCATCAGAATACAGACCGGCAGCAACGTTGTGGAGATGGATGGATAGATGACATTTAATGATGTGTGTTGCAGGATTATTGCCACTTGTGGAGAGCTGCTCACACAGTGTGGAGCCTTTGAACAGCAGCTGTCGAACAAGTAGGAGACATGTTTAATCTTTACCTTTCATAACGTTCTAATTCAGTTTATTTGTATAGCCCAGTTTCACAAATTACAAATGTGTCTCGGAGTGCTTTACAATCTGTACACATAGACTTCCCTGTCCCAAAACCTCACATCGGATCAGGAAAAACTCCCAAATAACCCTTCAGGCGGAAAAAAGGGAAGAACCCTTCAGGAGAGTTCTAGTTTGACTCCAAACCGTTCATCGTGGCTGTAACTCACCGCGGCACAGTGTCAGCTTTAAGGCGTGGCGTGCGTTCTCTTCATCCATTCGACTCTTCCTCTAGGATCCTGGGCACGGCAGGTAAGTACCTGTCGGACACGTACAGCCCACGCAGCCTCGCAGGCCTGCAGGAGGCCAGCTGCAGCGACAGGAGGAGCAGCAGCAAGAACCCCTGGCAGGAATACAACTACCTTCAGAGGGGCAGCATGACGGAGTACAACAGCCTGATGGAGGTCCTCTACTCCCTGAAGGTACGCAGCAGGGCACGGTGCCACGATGAGTCTGTGTTGGGGATTTTGAACGGCAGGTTTGTTATTTTTAACGTTTTTGTGTGCGTGTCTTGCAGGAGAAGGGCGCGGGGAACTCCAGCCTGCTCTCGGAGCCCCGGGCCGCTCTGACCCGACTCAACCAGCAGGCCAACCAGCTGGCCTTCGACTCCGTCTTCCTGCAGATCAAACACCAGCTCTGCCTCGTCTCCAAGATGGAGGTGATGAAGTGTCCACTTACGACGTGATTGGATTCTGAAAATACCGGTTGGCACGATCTGAGCGCGGCGCTGAGAGCTCCCGGACGGCCGCCGAGTGTCTATTTTAATCTCACCGCACGCCGTCTGCTTCGTGCCCCGTGTTTGTGTTCAGAGACAGGAGGTGCCTGGTTTAGGAGAGAGCTACACGGAGGACCTGCCCACCTACAGCCTGTCGCCGCAGGAATACATCACCAACGTTAGTGCTGGGATAAACACATCGGAATATTCTATTTAGATAATCCCACAATCACATTTACTACGATTTTTTTTATTTTTTAAATGTGCATAGCAGAAAGATCATGACGGGACGAGCACCAGTGTGAGATGAATTATTATTATTATTATTATTATACAATATAATTATAATTTAATTAATAATATTATTATATAATTGTAATAATAATATATAATTAATATTATATAATTATTATATAATTAGTATTATATAATTAATTAATAATAATATTATTATTTGAGATGAATTAGTATTCCAGCGCACGGCTACAGTGCAACAAGGACATGAATTCATCTCATTATTAAACCTCTTTCATCTTGCACGCGTTATGGAGTTCTTGGCATGTGGCGGTTGAGTCGATTTAGATTTTTCTTTAACTTTCCTCACGAGCTGCCGTCCAACTGTCCAACTGTCCGTCTCACAGCTTCATCCTGTAGCTCCCAGATGCCGAATGTCCCCAACGAGACGTGTGTGTCTTCCCCTCAGATCGGCCAGTACCTCATGTCCCTGCCGCTCCACTTGGAGCCGTTCGTGACCCAGGAGGACCCGGCGCTGGAGATGGCGCTGCATGCCGGGAAGCTGCCGTTCCCCCCGGAGCAAGGTGCCTCTCATCGAGCCTCCTCCCAGTCTGACGCTCCACAGGGAGTCTTCTTCTTCTTCTTCTCCGTCTCCTTCCTCCTGTTTCTGCATCCTCTCTTTCCTCACTGTATTTATCTAGAGCCTGAAACTTCTTCACTTTCTCCTTTATTTGTTTCCTTTGACTTCACCGTGGTCCTCAATCAGAAAGTGTCACTTGAGAGGACATGAATGAGTTGTTGTATAATACCGTTATATTTAGATGTTGTAAAACTGTGTACATGCAGAGAAAATGTTTTAATAATAACTTCAACTCTGCAGTTTTTTACAAAATACTCTTTACTTTGAAAATCCTTTCTTTGATGACAGAAGAGAAAATAGATGAAGCTTTTTCACATTGCTGTGACGGTGTGCTCCGCTTTAATAAGTTGTTTTGATGAGTGTAAAAGTCAAATCAATGCACCGCAAACATGGTGATGGATAATGGGAACAACGATTTATATTTAGAATAGCCTCATGTCCTCTAGGGTTAGTGTAGCATCCATCTCTGCTCTTCTTGAGACATCAACTTTTTTTTGTCAACCTTTTCTTTTCCATATCGTCATCCTTTATCCTCCATTTCCAGTTTCCTCTTTCTTCATCTCTCTCTATATTTAATCCCCATCTGTCCAAAATAAAAAGTGTCTCCTCACTAACCTCACACCTTTAACTCGTGTTCCCTCTCCACCCCGTGGACTCGTGAAACTTTTCCTCTCAGGCGATGACCTTCCCGAGCTGGACAACACGGCCGACTACTGGCTGGGCTCCATCGCGCGGGCCACCATGCAGACGTACTGCGACGCCATCCTGCTCGTCCCCCAGCTGAGCGCCCGCTCCACCAAGCAGCTGGCCACCGACATCGGTACGTTCGGCTTGCACGTCGTAATTAAAGTTCACGGGGAGCACCGGAGTGGTGGCTCCCAGTTGAGTTGACGTCTCCTCTTCCTCAGACTACCTGAGCAACGTGATGGACGCCCTGGGCCTGCAGCCGTCCCGCGCCCTGCAGCACATCCTCACCCTGCTGAGGGCCAAACCCGAGGACTACAGGCAGGCCGCCAAGCTGCTGCCCCGCCGGCTGGCCGCCACCGTCGCCGCCGTCCGCTGCATCGACTACTAACAGCGGGGTGGAAGGAGGGGGGTTCTAGTGGCATGGTTGAAGAAGAAGAAGAAGAAGAGGAAGAATGTGTTGACTGTATATCTGTGAACATGTGGCGGCCCCTTGAATCTCACATTCTAAGGATGATTGTTGTGTCCAAATAATAGTGGCATTTATGGTAATGTTCATAGTTTGAAATCGGGAGGTTGAGCTTTGTTTTTATACTGATTGTTGTGGGACTTTGGATGATTGGAGGTGATGACGCCAACGTGTGGAAGTGACATCTTTCATTTCTGCATCTTTTTTAAATTGCTGAAGTGTCTAACTACATGTAATACAGCAGGGGGGGGGGGTGACAGCATTGGAAATATATACATGGCTGTATGACTGATATATTACTCTATTAAATTATATTAAGGTAATATTTCTGATATGAGACTTAATGTTTTGTGTGAACTGAGCAGCTGACTTCAAAAGGAGATCCCTCATTCTCATATGTGTGTATGTGTATAAATATACATGTATACATATGAGCTCTCATATATATTTATTTATATATATATATATATATATATATATTCACACATATATACATATATAGTTATGTACATATACATGTGTGTATATATATATATGGTCCCTATTGTGTAAACCCCATATGGAACTATTTTGTTTATTTCTTTAAATAAGGGGGTTGAATTAATTTGTATTGTGATCAATAAATGAATGAATGAGTCTTCTCTGTTAAAGTCACGTGACGCGTCTCAGCCTCCAGACGCTTGTTATGTATCCTGACTCCATCAGCACGCTGTGCAGAGGCGGGAGGCGCGTCACCCGAGTCACGTGCCGCCGGACCCGCTCTCCTCCAACATGGACCAGTGTTTGGCTCTGACGTCATCCGTCACCGCCCTGCCTGCAGTATCCGAGCCCACCGATGATGATGATGCTGGTGATGATGATGATGGTGATGGAGACGGGAGAAGCGGCCTCGCCATGAATCCCATCCGGAGAAGGAATTAACGCGCGCAACAACAACAACAACAAAAATACACAACAACAACAACAACTTTCGGATGTGGACACCGAACCGCGAGCCTTCCACATCTGGCCCCACCGGAAGAGATGCTCCACGGCGGGCAAACGCGAGGGGGCGACGGGCTGTGCCGCTCCGGTCCGGGTGTTCCTCCTGCGCGCGCGCCCTGCACAGTGGAGGCGATTTAGGGACGACATCCGCCCGGGTAAACATCCCCAACCCCGGGGGGTTGTTTACAAAACAACACAGCTCCGGGATCCGGTGTCCGGGAGGTGAAGAAGAACAAACCTTTAATTAAGAGGGTGGAGCTGCGGTTTCTTCAATAAAAGATGAGGCATCCCGCCTGACACCGGCAGCCGTATTCGAAGAGGAGGATTTGATGTGTGTCTGACGGGCGCTGGTGCATATTTGTTGTTGTTGTGTGTGTATGTGTGTGTGTCTGCACCATGACACAGGGGGTGTTATCTCACCACCGGACCGGGCGCTAGAGATGACGGCTGCAGCCCGGAGCGGGACGCCTGCCCCCCCGAGCCTTTACGCAGAGCGCCTCGGCCGCGGCTCCCCGTGGAGGCTGTTTATCCACCCCGCCGCCGCAGTGATGCAGGTGGGCTGATCCGACGCTGCTGCTGCCTCCATGAGATGAGAACCGGACAGCCGGACAACCGGAGAACCGGCGGCGGGCCTTCTGTGTTTCTGTGACAGATGCTCGGGCCTGCGAGGCGCGCCACACCGCGGAGCGGCAGCGGGGGGCGAGGCGGGGGGCGCTGATGCTCTGAGGAGAAAGTAGAAGAACAAGGAAATAGGACCGTTTTTTGTGTGGATGTAAGGCTTTAAAAAGAGGGATAAACAGAAGCCATCATGTCGAAAGTTGTGAGCAACAAGGAGAAGAAGTCCTTCAGTAAGAAGCTGTTCCGCCGGAGCTCCGTGCGCTCCGTCGGCAGCTTCATGAACAGAGTGCTCCGGACCCTGTCCACGCTGTCCCACTTCGGCACCGACGAGCACGCGGCGGAGGACGAGAAGGACGACGCCACCGTCAACCCGAGCAGCACCACCGGGGGGTCGCTGCCGTCCGACGACAGCGACTGCGGGGGGTTCCCGTTCGGGGACAAGGTGCCCGGGGTGGCGGGGCTCAAGAACCACGGAAACACCTGCTTCATGAACGCCATCCTGCAGTGCCTCAGCAACACGGAGCTCTTCGCCGAGTACCTCGCGCTGGAGCAGTTCAGAGAGGGCGAAACGGCGGCGGCGACGACCGGCGGCGGCGGCGGGGACCGGGACCGGGACCGGGACCGGGCCAAGGCCAACGGGCTGCAGAAGAAGGGGCTCCAGCAGCCGGACTCCGGGGAGGTGACCGAGCAGCTGTCCGGACTGGTCCGGGCTCTGTGGACCTTCGAGTACACACCTCAGCACAGCAGGGACTTCAAGGTGGGTCACCTAGGGCTCCATAAGAGAGCCATGACTCATAAAGCAAAACTCATAGTGCCAGAACTCATAACTCATATACCTAAAGCCATAACTCATACCCATAGAGCCAGAACTCATACAGCCAGAACTCATAGAGCCAGAACTCATAACTCATATACCCAGAGCCATAACTCATACACATAGACATAATTAATACCCTTAACCATAACTCATACCCATAGAGCCATAACTCATACAGCCACAACTCATAACTCATACCCTTAACCATAACTCATACCCAGAGCTATAACTCATACCCAGAGCTATAACTCATACCCAGAGCTATAACTCATACCCAGAGCTATAACTCATACCCAGAGCCATAACTCATACCCATAGAGCCATAACTCATACCCATAGAGCCATAACTCATACCCATAGAGCCATAACTCATACCCATAGAGCCATAACTCATACCCATAGAGCCATAACTCATACCCATAGAGCCATAACTCATAGCCAAAGCACCCTGACACCAGTTAGATATGATCTTCTAGAGTCAAACACTTTTGTATTTTGTATTTTTGCCATCTTTAAATATGTTATTTTCTCATTTGGCCCATGTGCGCCCCCAGAAGGAGAGTCCTGGTGTTATGGTCCTGACGGGCCTTATGGATTACCGCTCAGCCGCCAGTAGTGGCCTTTTTGTGCGCCTCCATAAAGGATCACGTAGAGGGATTATATGCTGCATAATCCTACTTTTGGATTAATGGGCGGTGATAAAACACGATGCATATTGTCTCTGCTGTGTGAATGTTGACGTGGATAGGACCAGAGGCAGCTGCTTCGGTCCCAAAGGTTTATCCACATGTGAACTTGAGTCTATTTATTCAAATAATGAAGTCCTGCATGTGTCAGGGTGAATGCAGCGAGGGTTCAGAGGTCAAGCTCTGGTCTGAGCGTCTGCTTTGCAGTTCAATTCAATTCAGTTCAGTTTATTATTAGAGCCCATTCTCACAAATTATAAATCCCCCTCAGAGTGCTTTACAATCTGTACACATAGACATCCCTGACCTTTGACCTCACATGGGGTCAGGAACAACTCCCAAACAACCCTTCAGGGTAAAAGGTGAGAACCCTTGAGGAGAGAACAGAGGAGGATCCTCTCCAGGTGGACAGGTGTCATAGAGGTCATGTGACCAGAAGGAATCATCACACATTAAAACACAGGAACGACACGATGAAGAGGAGATGATGAAGAGTTGGTAGTCGGCATATTCCACCATCCAGACCTCCACCACCCATCAGGTGGATGGATCTATGAAGTGAAGTCAAAAGGACTCCGGGGAGGAAGCAGAGTTAGTAAAGTGTGATGGAGAGATGAAAATTCATCCATAAGGAGAGAGAAAAGAGGAGAGAGGAGCTCAGTGTATCCTAAGCGTCCATAAGGAGAGAGGAGAGAGGAGAGAGGAGCTCAGTGTATCCTAAGCGTCCATAAGGAGAGAGGAGAGAGGAGCTCAGTGTATCCTAAGCGTCCATAAGGAGAGAGGAGAGGAGAGAGGAGAGAGGAGAGAGGAGAGAGGAGAGACCCTTTACCCTGGACCAGGGTTCGGGTTAAAGGGTCAATTGAGTCTTAATGAGGTGACTGAGTTCAGTCCGTCCTCAAAGGTAAACGTATTGCGTCTACAAGGTATACTCTCTGCGTTTGGTGCATAATCATATTCCACTTAACAAAGGAGAAAACATCCGAATGAAACAGGGACTCAGAGTTCCTGCACTAACCGATCTGAGTCGTAATAAATCAGATGTTGCGGCCGCTTTATGGTCCGCCGCCCACCTTCCTCATCCCTTCGCCTCGTAAACCCGTTTCCCGGCTCTGAAACGTGTCACAGTCACAAAGGTGTGTCCTCTGGCGACGTCTGAGAAACATATTCCCTTTTTTTTTAAAGTTAAAAATACATAACAGGAGGGAAAGAAAACCCATCGGGGCGATAACACACATTATTATTGTTGCTATTTCTGTCCACGTCTTTACATCCAGTCAGAGTCCAAACTGCCGTCTGGATGGAGAGTCTCGTCCTCCCTGACTGGAGGCCTTGAAAATGAAGCAAACCCAGACTATCAGAATCTCTTCTTTTTAAACGTGGTGTCTAATTTATGATAAACAAAGCATCTTAGTTGTAGCCCACGCTGCTGCTGCATTGCTCCTTATATGTCCATGCAGTAGGACGTGCACTTCCTCCACTTCCTCCACTTCCTCCACTTCCTCTCTTCATCCTCTCTTCATCCTCTCTTCCCTCCGACCCGTCACAAACCTACGGCCGGTTGAACTCCGGCTGCACGTGTTCCTGCCGGGGGGATTACAGCTCCGCGCGGTCGGTTTTGCTCCTCTTGCTCGGCGACCACACCGGAGCCTCGGCTGAGTGCACTTAGAGATCATTAGGAGGCCTCGGCGGTAACAACGCAGGGGAACCGGCCTCCGGGTCTCAGAGAGTCCAGGGTTACGTCTTTCTGCTCCGCCCAAACTGCCCCGGAGCGCCGTCCACTCAGCCCTCGGATTTAATAGAGACGCGTTTGGTGAAGAGCGATCCTCGGCCTGACGGCGAGATGGAGGGTCAAACACGTCGGAGGGTATCCGTGTGTGAAGAGCGCAAAGTAACGACAATCAACGGTTGATGAGATGATGGGAGGGGTTTGGAGGTGGGGCTTATTTCTTTCAATCATTTTATTTTATGTTTTTACAAGATAAGATAAGATATTCATTTATTAGTCCCACAGTGGGGACATTTCAGGATCACAGCAGTGGGTGTATATTAGAGCATTAACACAAATAAAAGATTAAAATAAAAACACAATACTAAATACTAAATACTAATACTAAATTACTAAATACTATATACTAAATACTAAATACTAAATACTAAATACTAAAACTAAAATACTAAATACTACATGGGGAAAACAAAATAAAGTGCTGAGTAAAGTAAAGTGCTGAGTAAAGTAAAGTAAAGTAAAGTGCTGAGTAAAGTGTTGAATTTGTCAGGATCTCCAGCGATCTACTTACACCAGACAATCAAAAATAACAACGAATAAATACAAATTACATAACAACCAACTATACGAACAATCAGACATGGAAGAAAAAAGAAAAAGAAGAAAAAGAAAATCATAAATCATAAATCATAAATCATCATCTTCCTTATTGAACCGACCATCACCTTCATTCAGAGTCTCTCGGGTCCTAAGACTGCAAAGCCTCTTCTTATCGGCGTCGTCCTCGCCAGCGTCTGTACTCAGCTTCCACATCGAGGACCTTCACTTAAAGACGCTGTTGCCGGGCAACGAGAGGCAGATTTCCTCTCTTCATTTGCACCACGTCTTGAGCGACACGCGGAGGCCGCATCGGCCACGCCCTCAAGGAGCGTCCCGGGAGACGGGAAGACGCCCAGGGCTGTCCCCTCATCTCTTGACCTTGGATGAGCCGTAGAGGTGACGACTTGACCTCTCAGTCGGCGAGGTCAAGTCGTCCATTATCCGCCTCCGGAGTTTTTAAAAGCTTCTCCGCTCTCCGGGCGGCGTCTCCGCTGACCTTTCGTATTGCGCTGATCAACATCCCGGTCGGGCGCGCTGAATATTTCATGACGAGGCCGCCGGTCTGCGTCCTGTCGGCGGTCCATCGAGCCGCGCTGTGTTTGTCCCGCTGCAGAACGTGGTGTCCAAGAGCGCCCTGCAGTTCAAGGGCAACTCCCAGCACGACGCGCAGGAGTTCCTCCTGTGGCTGCTGGACCGCGTCCACGAGGACCTCAACCACATCATCCACCCCGACCTCCGGCCCCCCAGGAAGGTAAACACGCCGCGGGCTCTGAGACCTCGACATTCAGCGAAATGACGAGTGTGATGTGAATGTATTAAAGCATGACAGGGGGCCGCCCCCGTTTGTGTTTCCCATCCATATTGAAACAAGCTGAATGTTGCGTGACAATAAATGTCGTTGTTGTTATATAATATGCATTATCCAGGGTTCGTACGGTCATGGAAAACCTGGAAAAGTCATGCAATTTTAAAATGGTCATTTCCAGGCCTGGAAAAGTCAAGGAAAAAACTTATATCACAAAAGTTTTGGAAAAGTCATGGAAATGTTGTTATATTCACATGTTCATTCACGCCATGTTTGAAATAATGAATGTTTTAGAAAGAAAGACTCAAAATATAAGCCGGTGTACACTCTCATGCTGGCAGCGCGATTTTCTTTTTTTCCCGCATTGCAAGTGAACGCACCGTAACTGGAAAGTTGGATGGCCGTAGCTCGGGAAGCAAATGTTTATTCTTTAAATAAATTATTGTCTCTTATTCATTTGTTTCATTAAATGTATACTGTATGCTTTGGAATTCACATTGTTTAAATACTAAATATTCTCACTTTTTCACGTATAAACAGAGATTTCAGTTTCGTCATGGACATTTGGTTTAAAGTCCTGGAAAAGTCATGGAGAAGTCCTGGAAACCCACTGGTCAACATGTGTAAGAACCCTGATTATCTTGTATTGGTTTGTGTTCCAGCCTCCAATAGAAGAGGAGAATGCCCCTGAAGGATCTCCACTCCCAGCACCTGGCTCTTTCGTACAGGAGTTGTTTCAGGCACAATACAGGTGGGAAATATTCAATATTCACACAAACTAAGTCCTCAACATACATTATCTTCTGTAACTTTATTGAAAATCACACAACACACACATTTCTGATTTAAATATTCCAAACTCATGTTAACTCACTAGTATTTGAGCTTGTCGCCATATCCTCTGGCCTCCTATCCTACGATATGATAGTATTGACAAAAATAAATCATAATCACAAGTTTAAACACCAAGAATATGATGTTTAGTTCCTCGAATGCGTGCGTTATTTCATCTAACTTCTTTAATATTGATTACCGAAGTATAAAGCACTGATGTGTATCGTGATACACCTTCATTATTACATACAGTACACTGCAAAAATTCAGCCTAAAAAAACATGGAAAAAAAAGTAATAAAATGAGGGAATATTACTTGAAATAAGCCAAATTATCTGCCAACAGAACAGGAAAATTTGACTTGCCAAGATTTCTTAAAACAAGTGAAATGCTCCAACATTAAAACTGCCTTGTAAGAAGAAATATATTGTCAGTCCAAAAACAATAATTTTTGCAGTGTAATTATATCACTGTAGAAATGACTGAACATCCGACTACTGGAAGTTGACGTTTGGTTTTTCATTCATATATTACAGCATTTTTATAGGAATGGTTCCGCTTGTCCTCTGTCTGGCCGTGAGTTAGTTGAGGAGATCAATACCACTCTGAGTTAATACGCCGCTGTAGCATCCGGCTGTCTCTCTCAACGACTGCAAACGGGGGAAACATCCAGTCCCAAAGTAACTCAATCTGCCGCCACATGTAGTGAATATCGTGTTCATAATGTGTAGAGTGGAGCGTAAGAACGACACGCTGCGGTTTCAACAGGTGTGTGTGTAACGTCCCCCGTGTGTTCGGCATGTGACGCCTGTAGGATAGAATAGAATAGAATAGAAATATACTTTATTAATCCCCAAGGGGAAATTTGTTGACACAGTAGCACCAATAAACTAAACACAATAAAATATAAATATAAGAAAGAAAGAAAGTGACTGTGCATAATGTATACAAAGTGAAATATAAAATACAAAATAAAATAAAATAAAATATATATGTATATATATATATATATATATATATATATACAATATATATGTAAATACAGCAATGTACAATTAAATTAAAAAAGAAATATATATATATATATATATATATATATATATATATATATATATATATATATATATATATATATATATATATAGACAGTGTGCAAAAAAGTGTGTGTATGTGTGTAGTGTAAATAAAATGTGTGCAGTGCGAGGATGACGATAAGTTGTCGTTGCAGTCGTGTTCCTGTGTGATGGCGGCCGCGTATCTTCCTCCTCCTCCTCATCCTCCTCTCTCCTCTGTGCAGGTCCTCTCTGACCTGCCCTCACTGCCAGAAACAGAGCAACACCTTCGATCCTTTCCTCTGCATCTCACTGCCAATCCCCGTTCCTCACACACGGTAAGGTGACCCTGCCTCTTGTTGTGACTCCGTCACCTCCAGCTCATCTCTACATCCAGACTGTCTGCTGTCCTGGCTCCTGATTGGTGGAACCAGCTCCCCACTGACATCAGGACAGCAGTCTAAACACACCGTTAGACTATATCTGGATCAAAACACAGATTATTACATTACATCACATGTCATTTAGCAGACACTTTTATCCAAAGAGACTTACAATAAGTGCATTTCAACCTAAATTACAAACTAAGAACAACAAGAATACAGAAAGTAACAGCAACGATTAGCACTTTAGTAGCAAAGTAACAAAGATTAGCACTTTAGTAGCACTTAAATGGTTCTTACTTATTTACTTATGGTACTACTTATGGTATTACTCATGGTATTACTCATGGTACTACTTATGGTACTACTCATGGTATTACTCATGGTATTACTTATGGTACTTTTGTCGTTCGACTTTCTTGAAGAAATGTAACTTTCTGTATTCTTGTTGTTCTTAGTTTGTTCTCTTGGTTGATTCACTTATTGTGAGTTTCTTTGGATAAAAGTGTCTGCTACATGACATGTGATGTCAATATCTGAAAGTTTTATTTTTTAAAGTCCCCGTATCCCAAAATACAAACGAGCCGAGACCCGGTCTGAACCCACCACTAAAAAAGGAGAGTGGCATCGAGAACACACTGAAGTTAAAATGAGAAGCTGCCGTCTGTGGTGGAGAACATCAGTCCATCAGTCCAGCTGTTTGTGGAGCAGCCGTGGACGTCCCCCTGTATGGAGGACTCAAAATGACTTGTGTATAAATAAATAAATAAATAAATAAATGCATGAATAAATATAGGAATAAATAAATAAATGCTTAAATAAATGCTTAAATAAATGTATAAATAAATAAATGCTTAAATAAATGTATAAATAAATAAATGCTTAAATAAATGTATAAATAAATAAATAAATACAGGAATGAATGAATGTAAGTTATAAATCAACAGGGCATCATTAAATAAATATATTTCTACATTTCTGTATTTCTTCATTTATTTATTTCTCTATTTATGTGTCCACAATTATTTCTTCATTTATTTATGTGACATTTACGTGTCCGTATATTCAAATAAGCTGGGACTGTCCGACCTCTGTCTAAACCCCTGTCTGATTTATAACTTATATTCATTCATTCCTGTATTTGTTTATTTATTTATACATTTATTTAAGCATTTATACATGTATTTATACATTTATTTATTTCTATATTTATTCATGCATTTATTTATTTATACTTAAGTCATTTTGAGTCCTCCATACCCCTGTGTGTGTTGCAGGCCCCTGTACGTGACCGTGGTGTACCAGGGGAAGTGCTCCCACTGCATGAGAGTCGGGGTGGCGGTGCCTCTTTCTGGCACCGTGTCCAGGCTGAGACAAGCTGTGGCCCAAGAGACCAAAATACCTGCCCAACAGGTGCCTTTATATTTATATCTATTGTTGTTGTTTATTTTACAGAGTCAATGCACACAAATCAACAGTAACACTGTAAGTGAGCCACAGAGGCTTATGTTCATCTACTGTCTTTGACCAGATTTATTTAACGCAACCAGAAATTATTTTTAGTATTTTGATTTACATTGTAACCCTCCTGTGACCTTTGGGGTCAATTTGACCCCATTCACTGTTTAACGTCTCTAAAAATATGATTGAGATTTTTTTTTGTTTTGCTTCATATTTCATGACTTTTCCTAATTTATTGGGGACAACTGGGAAAACCTAAAATGCACATGATGATATGTTTTCAATGTCAAATTGACCCCACGGGTATGAGACGTTATTACATTTGAAGATAACAGGAGGGTTAAGGCATTAAATATAAGAGGATTAAGGATAGGGTGTGATACTTTGAGTATAATACATGAGGATGTTTTCACTGAGCCACGAGGGAACGTTATGTTCAAGTGGAAGTATTTCATCATCCTTTATAAATATCTAAATACAGTATTTATACTGTATTTAGATATTTATAAAGGTCTGATACTTGTAAACGCCCCTTTTTTAAATCCCTGAGAGTTCTTCTTTCACTCCTTTCCTCACGCTGCGCTCGCCTCCCCTCCCCCGCTCAGATCGTCCTCACTGAGATGTACTTCGACGGCTTCCACCGCTCCTTCTGCGACGACGACGACGACCTGGAGGTCATCCAGGAGAGCGACTCCATCTTTGCCTTCGAGACGCCCGAGCTCTTCCGACCGGAGCAGATCCGCTCCAAGCGCGGCGGTACGACCTGCTGCTACGTCACACACACACACACACACACACACACACACACACACACACACACACACACACACACACACACACACACACAAACACCAGTGTGCTGGATTCTTTTTGTGTGCGTTTGTGTGGATCAATTTAATTCAATTCAGTTTATTTATAGAGCCCATTTTCACAAATTACAAATTCCCCTCCGAGTGCTTTACAATGTGTACACATAGACATCCCTGACCTTTAACCTTTGAAAAGGTGAGAACCCTTGAGGAGAGAACAGAGGAGGATCCTCTCCAGGTGGACAGGTGTCATAGAGGTCATGTGACCAGAAGGAATCATCACACATTAAAACACAGGAACAACACGATGAAGAGGAGATGATGAAGAGTTGGTAGTCGGCATATTCCACCATCCAGACCTCCACCATAGAGAGGAGGAGTGGGTGGAGTCTCAGCAGTGGGAGGAGTCTCATCATTGGGTAGAGTCTCAGCAGTGTTTCGGAGTCTCAGCAAGGGGCGGAGTCTCAGCTGGAGGCGGAGTCTCAGCAGGGCCGTGTCATCCTCTTTTATTTCACGTTTTCTTTCCATTGTGTGTTGACTTCAGGGAGCCCGCATGCGTACCTCAACCAGAACAACCTGAAGTACGGCCCGGACAACAATCGGATCTCCCCACAAATCCAGGAGCCGACCACCCCCCCGCCTCCGAGTCCTCACAGGAACAGTGGCCAGGCGGAGAAGATCGTCCTGCTGGTGTGTAACCGGGCCTGCGCCGGACAGCAGGGACGCAGGTACACCTTCACCTGCTGGAGATACACTGTGGTCTCCGCCTTGTGGATATATTTAGTTTCCGCTGTATATTCAGTAATAGTATTTAGTATTGTTATTGTGTTTTATTTTATTTTTATTTTTTATTAATGCTCCTG
The DNA here is from genome assembly GCA_036178185.1 of Liparis tanakae. Classification (NCBI taxonomy): domain Eukaryota; kingdom Metazoa; phylum Chordata; class Actinopteri; order Perciformes; family Liparidae; genus Liparis; species Liparis tanakae. The sequence continues at coordinate 18,008,258 of CM070105.1, read as the reverse complement.
AATTGTCCCCACTGTGGGACTATTAAAGGATTATCTTATATTATATTATTATATTTTTCTTTTATTTCAGACTCATGAGTCCATACAGCAACAAACAAAAACACAACAACAATATATACAATACAATAAGAGGACACACGACAATCACTGCAGTTAAAAAGTCACAGAAACAGGAGAAACACCTCCTATCACTCAGTTTAGGCTTTTATGATTACATTTTCTCAATCATTTAAATTTGTATTTAATATTCCTCAACACAGCATGGACACTGTGAACATTATGAGTTAAAAACATATGACTTGCACTTATTAAAACAACACAGCAAATTGGAAGTTGAAACTCTCCCCAAACTACTGTGATGTGATTTATAGCAACACATTTTCCATTTATTCTGTTTAGAATTTATACATTTACTGTGAATCATTAAATAGTTCCACAATGTTTTTTAATGCCTCTTTCAGCTCATAAAGATAATTGAAATGTTTTATCATTTCAGTGCTGTACATGTTCGCTCAAAACTTTGAAAATAGAAAAACAATTTTTTGGTTTACATATTCGCTCAAAAATGTGAAAACATATTTTCCTTTTTTTTGTGGTGTACAAATTCGCTCAAAACTTTGAAAATAGAAACCAGGTTTGCGCCGTTGTCCCAAAGTGCCGGCCGTCTGTTTCCTCCCTGCAGGTTTGGTAATCCCTTCATTCTGTATCTGGAGCGGACGGTGACGTGGGACGTGCTTCAGAAAGAGATCTTGGAGAAGATGCGCCATCTTTTGCGCCCTGGAGTGTTTGTGCAGGTATACCCGACCTATTACTGTCTCCTCTGGATTTGAGTCGTCTTCCCGTTAACGTGTTTCTAACGTGTTTTTAACTTGTTTCTAACGTGTTTTTGACGTATTCTTCACGTGTTTTTAACGTGTTTTTGACGTGTTTTTAACGTGTTTTAAACATGTTTTTAATGTGTTTTTGGCTGGCGGTCCGCAGGTCGGCCCGTTCACTCTGCGTGTGGTCGGAGTCGTCGGAATCACCTACCTCTTGCCCCAGGAGGAGCAGCCGCTCTGCCATCCATCCGTGGAGAGGTAATACCGCTTAGCGACCACCAGGGGGGGGGGGGACTAGTCCTTATATAAACCCTGCAGCGAGTTCCATCCCCTGAAGTTGATTGAAGAGCTACGCTATGTAGGCCGACTCTGATGTTCACACCTCATGAGACGGGTGACCGTGTTGCTGCTTTTAGAGATATTCTTCTCACAATGTGTTGAGCTCTGTTGTTTTCTCTCCTAACAAAACAAATAAGCAGAAAATAAATCCCCGACCTCACTGAAGTTAAAGTTTCACGTAATGTTACGCTTCAGATCTCCAGATCTAAGAAAACTAGACATAGAGTCCCGTAACATTTTGTAGATACCTGCTGCAGCCAGACAGGTGGTCCTGGCTTTAGTCTCAAATTAAGAACTCACTTTAGTATTGACTCTAATCAGTTGTTAAACTCTGTACATGCATCACCTAAATACCTCAAATTAACATAAATCTAATCTGATGTTCAACAGGGCGTTCAAGTCCTGCGGCCCTGGAGGTCCGCCTCACGTCAAGATCGTGGTCGAGTGGGACAAAGAGACGAAGGACTAGTAAGCGTGATGCACTTTGGCGAGCTCCGGCCGATGTGTGATGTCACAACTCGTCCTTTGATGTTCCCCCTGACCCGACTGTGTGTTTCGCCCGCAGCCTGTTCAAAAGAACTGAGGACGAGTACATCCCCGACGCCGAGAGCGTGCGCCAAGCGAAGGAGCAGCACCTGCAGCCGCAGACCTGCTCCCTGGCCCAGTGCTTCCAGCTCTACACCAAAGAAGAACAGGTGTGTGTGTGTGTGTGTGGGGGGGGGGGGGTTATGAGTCTCAGTATACATGCTGGTTCCAGTGAGTACGGGATGTGCTGTTGGGTTATGTTTCTATCCCTTCGCTCTCAGTCTGTATAACTATAAACACCAGATGGCAGTATAATTAAACGTTTCCATCTCTTGTGATGAAATTATATTTTGAGCCTTGTGTTAAAGAAACGGCATCAAGTCGGAAACTAAAAAACACATCTTATCTGACTATTCCTTGAATAAAAACAGGTTAGATCACTTCAATGGCACTCATGGTATTACTTATGATATTACTCATTATATTACTTATTATATTACTTATTATATTACTTATTATTTTACTTATGGTATTACTTATTATATTACTTATGGTATTACTTATTATATTACTTATGGTATTACATATTATATTACTTATGGTATTGCTTATTATATTACTTATGGTATTATTTATTATATGATTGTGGTATTACTTATTATATTACTTATGTTATTGCTTATTATATTACTTATTATATGATTGTGGTATTACTTATTATATTACTTATGTTATTGCTTATTATATTACTTATTATATTACTTGTGTTATTTTTGTAGTTTGGCTTTCTTGAAGAAATTTTCTTAATTCTTGTTCTAAAGTTTGTACTTATGGTTGAATTCACTTATTGTGAATCACTTTGGATGAAACAATCTGATAAATGAAACGACATGTCATGTGGGTGACTGTGGGTCAGTGGGTAGCAGGTCTGTCTTTCAATCAAGGGGTTGGAGGTTCAATCCCCGACCTAGTCGATGTGTCCTTGAGCAAGACACTTAACCCTGAAGTGCTCCCTGTAGCTGCGTCTACGGTGTATGAATGTAACAGGATTGTAAGTCGCTTTGGATAAAAGCGTCAGCTAAATGACATGTAATGTAAAACAGTTGGACCTTTTACCACGTCAGAACCAGAGGCGTAGAACCCGGCGTGGTTTGGTGGCGCTCAGTGACGGTTCTTCTTCTTCTTCTCTCCCCAGCTGGCTCCGGACGACGCGTGGCGCTGTCCGCACTGCAAGCAGCTGCAGCAGGGCAGCATCAAGCTCAGCCTGTGGACGCTGCCCGACATCCTCATCCTGCACCTGAAGCGCTTCAGACAGGTATCCTGCAGTCGGAATGCTTCTTCCTGCTGTGTGGGAACCGAGAGAACCACTCACAGTCCATAACGCTGCCTTCAGGACGGGGACCGCCGGATGAAGATGCAGAACATGGTGAAGTTCCCGCTCGCGGGGATGGACATGGCGCCCCACATGGTGAAGCGGAGCCAGAGCAGCTGGAGCCTCCCCTCCCACTGGTCGCCGTGGAGACGGCCCTACGGCATGGGCCGCGACCCAGAGGACTACCTGTACGACCTGTACGCCGTGTGCAACCATCACGGCACCATGCAGGGAGGACATTACACAGGTGTGGAGCCACAATCACAACCCGCCATCGCTTCATTCGCCCCGTGGGCACAGGAAGGACAGAGGAAGGTCAAAGGTCAAGTTGAGATAGTTAGAGGCCAGACGGATAGCCATGTCGGTACCCTAAGCGTAACTCCTTCATGATGCCCCCTCAGACAGGAAAGGCCCCCACTGATTAAACATCTCTCTTGTTCTGCCTGTGTTGTGATATAAATGCCTAAAAGGTGACTCATATTTCTATTCTGAAATAATATCGTCATTATAATTATTATAACTAAGATGATTTCTTTAGTTGCCTATTTTCTGGCGCCCCCTCAGGACTCGGCGCCCTACGCTGGATACATAATAAAAAAATTATAACCCTAACCCTAACCCTATAATATAATAATAAGTGCACCCTAACCCTGCGGTAGTGAAGCAGGTGCTCAGACATTTTGGGGGGCAGGTGCTCAAACCCCAAAAAAGGGCACCCATCGCCCCAAAAATGTTTTCTGACAGTTGAAACATCAGCAGCATGACACTAGTGATGCGTCTCCTCTTTGCAGGATTAGACGGCTAGTTTACATTTTCCTAATGAATAAATATGAATTATAACAAGCGTTCTGATTGGCTAACGGGTACTCGTGTAAAAAATAAAAATAAAAAAAAATAATAATAATTTGGAGGGAATTGATGACAGAGAAAGTATTTTTTATTAAATTCTGATAAATGAGGAAAAAAATTGTCTTCAGTTTCCTCATCCAGGGCAAAAGGGGAGGAGCTTGAGCCCGACTCGGGGGTCTATCTGTGCACGTGCATGGCGGTCGTCGTGTGAACTGACGTTTGTGTTGCAGCTCACTGTAAGAACTCCATCGACGGACAGTGGTACTGCTTCGACGACAGCGACGTGCAGCCGATGCCCGAAGAGGAAGTCTGCAAGCAGAACGGCTACATCTTGTTTTATCAACGACGCGCCACCATCCCCTCCTGGTCCGCCAACAGCTCTGTGGGAGGTAATCCTTCTAGATACAAACGCTTGTGGAACCTCTTCTCTATCGTGTTGAAAGATTACACATGTTTGAGTTTAGTTTATTTCGATTAGCAAAATATACAACGATCAGAACTCAACAAAAGAAGAAAGTGGCCGACAGAACGGGTCGAGGCTGAAGCTACGAGCTTAAAGGAGCCCTAAGCTACGATTTCTCAAAAATAACTTTTTTTACATACATACATACATACATATATACTGTACATGTTATACAACTTAATCTATTCAATACCGTTCAACACTAAACCTCACAAGTATCCCTCAAAATGTGGGTTTTATAATTGTGGTGTTGTCGTATGACATCATCTTATATGTATATACACTACCGTTCAGAAGTTTAAGGTCACTTAGAAATGTGCTTATTTTTCAAAGTAAAGCAGTGTTTTTAAAATGAAGATTACATAAAATTCATAAATACACTGTAAACATTGTTAAAGTGGTAAATGACTATTCAAGGTGAAAATATAAGCTTTTTAATGAAGTCTCTCCAGAGGTGTGTAGAGGCCCATCTCCATGTTCTAGTGGTACATTGTGTTATCGCCTTAGAAGACGAGCAGAGGGGTAGAACCCCCTTGATAACCATGTTTATGTTGGCGCAGCTGAAAACAGTTATGCTGGTGAGAGAAGCTATAAAACTGTCATTCTTTAAAAATTTAAGCTTGAAGAACAACAATAATATTTCAAACAGAAAAACTAACCTTGTCAGTGTCTGGATTAGATTTTCTACTCATTTTTCAATTAATTTGATAAATAAAAGTGGGTTTTCATGGAAAACAAGAAATTGTCTGGGTGGGTGACGATAGTGTATGTATATATATATATATATACATACACATACATACATATACACATAAACAAACAAAACCAACAACCCATAAACCTAAGCGCTCGTCCCGGTGCCTCATGCCCCTCCCCCTCCTCCCCCTCCTCCCCCTCCTCCCCCTCCTCTCTGGCTGCAGGCTCCACCTCCTCCTCCCTGTGTGAGCACTGGATCAGCCGCCTGATGGGCAGCCGGCCGCCCAGCCAGGCCTCGTCCGGATCCTCCCGCCGCACCTCGCTGGCCTCGCTGTCCGAGTCGGCGGAGTTCGCGGGCGAGCGCAGCGAGGACGACGGTGAGGCCGCCTCCTCTTCATCAGACTCCTCCTCCTCACGGGAGTCCTCTCCAGCTGCTCTAAGCCGACGCCTCGTACTGACGCTTGTCTCTCCCCCTCAGGCCTGTCCGGCCGGCCGGCGGTCCGCGGCCTGCAGCGCCAGACGTTCCCCTCCCGCTCGGCCATCGCCAGCCCCCTGGTGCTCAGCGAGAGCGCCGCCAAGCCGTCCTGGTCGCACGCCGCCAAGCTGCAGCTGCGCTCCCACTCGCCCTCGCGCTTCTCCCTGGAGTCGCACTCCTCCTCGCCCACGCTGGAGCGCATCGGAGAGGTGGCCGACGCCAAGCCGGACAAGGCGTCCGGCGCCAAGTCGGCGCTCGCCGCCTCGGACGGCAAGAGGCCGACGGAGCCGGTGGGGGCGGAGCCGAGGAGCTCCGCCCCCACCGGGGACCACGTCGACGTCGCGGCTGCCGCCGCCGAGCCGCTCAGCCCTCGCCACGCGGCGGCGGCGAAGGACCCGAAGCAGAGAAACGGGCCGGTGGATGGCGCCTGCGTTAAAAGGACCTCAGCCAGTCCCAAGAAGCGCCCGGCCGCCTCCTCCACCTCCTCCAGCTCTCCGTCTCCGGCCGTCGTCAAGTCGGCGTTTCGGACTCAAACGAAGAGCGGCGCCGCGGCGCCGTCCCCCAAGGACGGGCCGCCGAAAACCAGCAAGGCCGCTTCCTCGAGAACGGCGACGCCCTCGAAGAAAGGCTCGTCCCAAACGCCGGAGGTGCTCCACCCGGACTCCGCCCAGCAGGGGAGGAGCGGCTCTCCCGGATTACAAAGCTCCCGCCCCCCGAGGAGGACGTCCCCCCGAGGGGGCGGCGAGAAGAGCTCCGCCTCCGCCAGGACTAAAGCGGCGGAAAGGAGCGCGAGCCGAGAATCCTCGCGGACTAACGTGGTCTCGGAGAAGAAGGCGAGCCACGCCCCTCCCCGGGCCGCCGCCGCCGGCAAAGCGGAGGGCCGGCCGGCGAGGAGCTCCAGCAGCAGCTCCTCCATGGCGAGCCTCCGGTCCTCCAGCGTCGGCGTCTCCTCTTCGAGCGCCACGGCGGCGGCGGCGGCGCCGTCGAGGGCGCCTCAAAGGACCAGCAAGACGGAGGAGAAAGGTTTGTCCTTCTTCAAAACCGCCCTGAGGCCCAAAGAGGCGCGGAAGTCGGCCGACGGCGGGAAAGCGGCGGCGGCGGCGGGGGGGGAGGCGAAGGCGAGTCCAGAGGACGGCGCCGGGGATGCATCGAGAGAGGGAATCCCACACGGGGCGAGCAAGAAAGCCCAGGGCGTGGCGTCGGAGGCCCAGACCAACGGGGCGGCGCCCAGAGACAAGGAGGCCTCCAAGGCGGCGGCGAAGCACTCGCTGGCGCCCGCCGCCAAGCCCAAGCTCTCGGGGGCGGAGCCGCCCCCCCCGGCCGCCGCCGCCAACGCCAAAGAGCCTTCGAAGAAGGAGCCGGTGAAAAAGATGATGCAGTCCAGGAAGATCCCCATCAGCTCGTCTCACAGCAGCCAGAGGGCCAAGTGACGCGGTCCTCCCCCCTCGTGCTGCTCGGCGTTCCCGCCGCCGCCGCCATCTTCAAAGCACCGTCGGCTCCTCCGTGGGGCGGAGACCAGCTGCCACGCCGCTCAACGGTTACTGAGGGACGGATTTTAACGAAGCACTTTGTATGGACTGCATTCATTTTGAGGAATATTAGTGTATTATAAATAAGCATGGACTGCTCATGTCGCCGTGTGAAGCTCGTCTCCGGAGGAGGAGGCGATGAAAGTGACTTTGCACAAGACAGAAAAGAAACTTTTGAGATCCGCGGAACACGGACGACTCAGAGGAAGTTCACCGTGTTTGACCGATGCAGCGAAACTCTGAATTATGTCCAAAAATCTCGACGAACCTCTCTGTCGATATCGAGAGCCGTATTTCAACAAACATCAGTGCCTCAGATAATCAACGTATTTAATCGGAATTGTATAACTGCAGGTGTAAATTTATAACTCAATTTTAATGCGTAATAAGCACCGAAGATGTACATTTTCAAGTCGACACACAACTGAAGCCTATTCAACCCGAACCGCGGTTTACACGCGCTCCTCGATGTGGTCATTGCGCAACAAACGGCCTTTGAGAAGTATTTGTGTGCAGCTGGAAACGAGATGGAGACGACCCCAGGGGGGGGGGGGGGTGCAGGGAGGATGCATGTGTCGTCGGTGTTCCTTGTCTGGAGACGTCCTGGTTTTGTAACGGTTTCTAAATGTGTGTGTTTTATCTACCGGTAACGACCTTCTACCCCCCCCCCCCCCCCCAGACGACCTCTGACCCTCCATCTGCCGACGCCGACACTTCTTTAAGCCGCGGCGTCCGCGTGACCTCACGGGGGATCAGCCTCTTCAGACTGCCAGACATCTCCAAAACATTCCTCTCAGATGAACACAGGGTTAATGTATAAACGCCACTCTATACGCACACACACACACTCATTCAACGACAGCTGGGGCGCCCCCTACACCTCCATGTACATAGAGCATCGCGGCGCGTGACGTCACGGCTCGTTTAGCTCGCGTTGCGGCGTGCATCGTCCCCGAGAGGAGCGGCCGCCCCTCCACGACGTATATGCCAGTTGTTGCATGATAAATTGCTTATGCATGCACTTAACTATGCAAGCAGATTCTTGCTAATGCCCACTCTGAGTCTGTAGAGGATGTGCTACTCTTGGATGTGTATATATTTCTAATTGTATATTTTTCCAAATGCCGGCATCAGAGAGCATGTTAAGGCATCCTTTATTAAAGCTTTGTTTGCACATTTCTTCAAAGTAATATACACTTTTGTATGAATGATAAGTATTGCTCATTCACCCTCTCAAAGTAAATCAACTCACTCTCAAATGAATGTTTCTGCTTTGTGTTCATTTGGCTCACGTTTTTTTTAAATCACAATTTCCAACCATCAGCAACTTTTAACGGGAGAGTTTAACTTTCATTTATTTATCCGTAATAGTTTTTTAAGGTGAACATGTTAGAAATACCACCACAAGTTAAACGGCACAGGTTGAAAGACAGTGTGTTATATAACATGTTATAACATGGTATAACATTTTGTGACGTGTTATAACATGGTTTGACATTTTGTTACGTGTTATGACATGTTATGACATGATGTTATGACATGTTATTAAGTGTTATGACGTGTTATGAGGTTTTATGACATTTTATTAAGTGTTAAGACGTTTTATGACATTTTATTAAGTGTTAAGACGTTTTATGACATTTTATTAAGTGTTAAGACGTTTTATGACATTTTATTAAGTGTTATGACGCGTTATGATATGATGTTATGACAGATTATAACATGTCATGACATGTTTTGACATGTTATGATATGTTATGTCGCGTTATGACATGGTGCGATATCTTATGACGCGTTATAAGTGACAACTCAACACGTTTCTCGGGGATCGTTCCAGACCAGACGCTGACCTCGGGGTTATAACCACGCCGTCTTCTGCTCGTGCCTGAAGATAAACTCATGTTCAAGAGGTAATGATGCTCAGTTTATTCTCTACTCTTTCATATGTTTTTGGGGTCGGCTGTAGCTCAGTGGGGAGAGTGGTCGTCCTGTAACCGCAAGCTAGCGGGTTCGATCCCCGCTCTCCCCATTAGTTGCATGTCGAAGTGTCCTTGAGCAAGGCACTGAACACCCAGCTGCTCCCCGGGCGCCTCACTGCAGCCCACTGCTCCTTCAAAACGAAGGTTGGGTCAAATGCAGACATGAATTTCCCCATTGGAATCAATAAAGGATACATCATTATTATTATGTTTTTCATTAAATTCTTGGTGTCAGAACAAAATGACAGAGAGGCTGTAACTGTGAACGAGTCACACACAAACACATTTACGTCAATGATCATAATTGTTCATATCAGAATGAAGGTTTGCTGGATGTCATACGTCACTTTAAAGGTTCAGCAGTCACACACACGACTTTACTCCCGGCTCCCGGAGCAGAGTGAAGCAGAGGATCATCTTTAGTGCCTGGTGGCCACAGTGTGTTGATACCGGTGCTTTAACATCCAACACGCGCAGCACATAAACTCATAAAAAAACCTATTTATACCAAGGAGAGGAGAGGAGATGTATGAATATAGCAATGCCTCGAGGGAATATGTATTTCCCCAAATGCATGAGAATGATTAAACGTATGTTTTTCCATTCATATTCTGTGATATAATGTAATGTTTGACATGTGCTGTGTCTTTTTCTGTGGCGTAGCAGTGCGTGTTTGCATTGATCTAACAATGCCAGACAAACAAAATAAAATTATGTCATGATTTGTTTTAAACCCTCCTGTGACCTTTGGTGTCAATTTGATTCCATTTAATGTTTGACGTCTCTAAAAAAAATGATTGACATAATTTTCTTTGCTTCATATTTCATGACTTTTCCTAATTTATTGGGGACAACTGGGAAAACATAAAATTCACACGACGATATGTTTTCACTTTACTGGACAGAACTTGTACTCATCGTTGTTCTTTGGGGTCAATTTGACCCCAGGCTGTTTTTCACTGTGTAAATTAAAACATATAAGAAATATCAACTTTTTTATTTATTTAAAAGGCTATTTAGGTAGAACAAACAAACATAAAGTACCTCACACTTAAACTTGGGAAACAATATTAATTCAAATCATTTTCTGGAGGTTTTAACTGCTGTGGTCTAAAAGGGTAAAAGATGTTATACATCTGAAGGTTATAACAGGAAGGTTAATTTAACGGTCACAGCTTTTGAGAGGCCATCATTTACTTCTACAGTTCTCATTGTCTCCACTAGGTAGCGCTCAAGGGTTGCCGAAAAGCTCAGTAGACGAATGAGGGAAATAAAGCAACATGCTGAATTTATCCCTGAGAGATTCCAACTTGTGGGATTACTGAGATATATAGTAGCTTCACATCGTATGCTGTCAGTGAGGAAGATGGTCTGCTATTAAACCAAAGCACAACCATTTATTGAGCTGATTCAATAGAGCTGTTATTACTTTGGCCCCAGGCTCGGCATATTAAGAGTTAACGCTGCCTCTTTGTCTTTCTATTCTTGTAATTTTATATAACAGTCATCCGTTTTGGAAATTAGATTTTCACCCCTTCCACTTCTCACCTCTAGTTCAGAGCAGCGATGCCGTCGGGCCGCGACACGCTCCTCCTCTTCTATAGCAGGAGGGCTCACGCGGATCTTCAGAAATGAACATGTTGTCTTGTGTACAGAAAAGCGTGAAGTCGCTCATTAATATGCGCGTATGAATGTCATTAGAAAACTCACGCACTGCAAAACTGAGACAAGGCTGAGACGATTCTGCACGCGAGCCTTGCGGCCTCCTCGAGCCCAGATCAATAATCGTTTGTATCAGTTCCAAGAAAACATCATTAGCAAGACCTCAACGGAGAATTCAGCAACTTTTATCTGAATTTAACCGGCAAAGCGTGACATCACCCCTCTCGACTCCTGAACATAATGCATCATGCTAAATTAGTTATTGATCAATTCTGGGTATCTCCTCTGGCCGGATTCCTCCCTCTGATGCAAACGTCTCCATTTTGAGACGCTCCCTGGATGGAAGGAGACGAGGAGCAGCTGAGTGGTCAGCCTTCACTAGTTTCCCTGCTTGCTGTTGGGACGGCTTGATGCAGTGATTACATGGCTGAAGGCAGTGGCAACAATATCATGAACACCACCATGACATAAATTAGACAATTTAATCTTTTCAATTACGTTCAACACTAAACCTCAAAAGCATCCCTCAAAATGTGGCTTTCATATGTGTTTGTCACACAAGGTTGTAGTGATGTTGTATGGTATTATCTATACATATATATATATATATATATATATATATATATATATATATATACATATACATACATATATACATATATATATGTATTTGTATGTATATATATACATATATACACATATATATGTATATATGTATATACACATATAAAACATAAATATATAAATATATATATATTAGTGTATATAAACATATATCTATTCATATATACATATACATATACTGTATATATACACATATATATAAGTGTATATATACATATATATGTATATGTATATATAAGCTTATATGTACACACATATATATATATATATATATATATATATATATATATATATATATATATGTAAGCTTATATGTACACACATATATATGTATATATGTATATATATATATGTATATATATATATATATATATATATAACATAATGTAATGCTATATGTGTGTATCTTATGATGCAATAAAAACAACACACCGACCTTTAGTACAGCCACACTACCATGGCACAATGCCAACATTGAACCATAATATTCAGATGTTTGTGATATGGTGTCCACCCTCTGATATTAATACACGGTGATGTTCTTCTGAAAACACAAAGGATTCTGGGATATTTGAGCAGAAAACAGAAGAAAAGAGGTGTGAAGAGACTAAAAGTGTACAACTTTATCGGTGGCAGCTGAGTTGTGTGTTGTATTTATAGATCAGAAAGACTTCTGGGGGGCTTTTAAGAACCTTTTAAGTAATTAAACCGTTCTGAGCATTCCCTGAAACAAGTGCAACATCATCTACTAATAATGAGATGCTGTTATTCATTTAGATTTTTTTTTTAAATGACTGTTTTAAAGCAAGAAGAAATAACATCCATTCTCACTTGTTCATTGTCTTATAAATACAAATGCATGCTCTAAAACGCACTCGGAGCTGCGCTGCTCAAGTCTTTAATCGCCCACTCACCGCTCCCTCTGCTTTTATTGGGAAAAAAAACAATCATATATATTTAGGGTGTGCAGTTGGAGACAGGGTGGGCTCCACGGTGGCTCTGACAGCTTGACGCAGGAATAGCGAGGGGGCGGGGCTTAGCAAAGGGTCAATTGATGCTTCTAGTGCCCTCTGTGACCAATGGTTGCAGCGCTTGAGAGATAATAACAACAGTTTTATTAATTGCCAGGTTGTAAACTATCACTATTCCAGAAGTAAGTTTCCGACAGCAGCTGTTTTCCCTTTGCTTTGCATTTGTCTGACTCAGCGGTTCTGGTCAAGTTGATGCTGTCCATCTGCTCTTTCCTCGTTATTTTAAAGTGTATGAGCGTCCCTGTCCACATAAGTGTTGTAAATACATCCAACAACCGACACCTTGCAACGCAACGACTAAAATAAACCTGGGAGAATCTCGTGAACAGCCTATTCAGCTTTCTTTCTGGGTCTCCGCGGTTCCTTTCACTACACGTAACGCTCCTCTCGGTGGCCACACTCAGAGTTGGAGGAAAGTATTCTGAAATGTACCAAACGACCACGTCGGTCTTCACGTTGGTCTTTCTCTCCCTCCGCCGAATTAAAAACAAACTCAATTATTCACTTGTTTCGGGAGAGCGAGTCAATTATTTCTCTTCTCTCGAGTCCGGTGATGCAGCTCTTTCATTCCCTCTAATTGGAGATGAAATATCCATCGTGGGCCTTGAGTGCAGGAGGAGAGAGAGCGCTGCTCTTCAGGCAATGCAATATACATGACGCGTCATGTGGGACGACCACCACTGAATCACGCAACCTCCGAGTCGTGACTTGAAAACAACTTCAACGCCAACGAGGCGGCTGAGTGTGGCCCGGAGGAGAGGTCACGAACTGTTAGGACTCACCTCTAACCTCTGCATGGGGGTCTCAAAGATATTATTATGCAATAGAGCCATCACACAGAATACAACCAAGTCACAGCTCTAATTGGAAGACAGTTTTTAACTTTCATTTATGAATTCATTATTTTATTTTCTTTATACTTTTATTTTCCTGGAGACTTTAACCTGCAGGAAATTACCTTTAGTCACTGTCTTGTGTATTTGTTTGCTTTCCTTTGTATATTTAGTATTTTGGTATTAGTATTTAGTATTGTTATTGTGTTTTTTGTTTTATTTTTTATTAATGCTCTTACGCATTTTTATTTTTATTAATTGTTTTATTTCAATAAAAAAAATTAATTAGATTTTCATCATTAAGAATGTAAATAAAAAAAAAAAGATTAATGCTCTAACACATTTAATTAAAGCCCCACTATGTAACTTTTCCACCTTAAAATAACAGCTTGAAAAAAATTGTGCCGCTACAATGACTTTTAATATGTTGATTTGCGCCACGGCCATCGGGTTGTTTGGGAGTTGTTCCTGATCCCATGTGAGGTCAAAGGTCAAAGGTCAGGGATGTCTATGTGTACAGATTGTAAAGCACTCGGAGGGGAATTTGTAATTTTCAAAAATGGGCTCTACAGATAAACTGAACTGAATTGAATCAGACACGTTGGGCTTATGAGCAGCGCTGCTCGGGCAAAAAAACAAAACAACAACTCCTGGATCCTCGGGTTCTTGAGGGAGACGAGGGAGTCTTTGATGTAGTGGAGTTTCATGGAGGCAAATAACACACTTTGATATTTCATAAACCATCCCTGCTGGAGGAAAAAAAGAAACGGAATAACCCATCTGCACACACGCTCAAATGTGAGGTTTGAATTAACACCCGCTTGAAATATGTGCAGTTATTTTGGACGCACGATATTTGTGACTGAATATCTGTCCCGTTTGATTTCCTGAGGAAGATTCATCAGTGTTTGGGCGAACATAAAAGGTAATGTATTCATAAAAATCTGTGATGAGTGCAGCTGTCTCCAGCATCTGACATCCAATCTGAGACGAGCCGCCTGGGGAGGCTGGACCGTGTGTACGCTGATATTTATGAGCACAACAAGGAATGCATTGAACACTTTACCTTTCTGGGAGAGAGTGCACTGCAGGAGTATTTCCAAAAGTACTACAGATGATGCCTTCATATCTTAGATTGACTAATAGGCACTTCAATATTTAATGGAGCTCATATTTGAATGAATCAGCCAATTTCAACACGGCTGATTATGATAAAAGACGGCCAGTCAATCAAATATCATAATGTTGCCTTAATATTGGCTTCTTTATATATTGTTATGCATGTTTATTATTAATAATGCTTATAATTGTTGTGTATTTTATTCTGTCAATCATTGTAATAAAATACAATATTATTCAATATAATATACAAAACAGAAAGACTGAAAAGGTAGAAGCAAAAATGCTTATATATTTCTATCTTTAATTATTATAATTAAATAAATCAGAATAAAATGTAATTAATATAAAAAATAAAAATAATTTATATATATATATATACATCTATACATTTATATATACATTTATACATATATATAAATAAATACATCTTCCATATACATACGTTTCAATCACACTTATATGATAATTCAACCGCAGATCCATACAAAGTATTTTACTGATCAGATATTGTTTTAAATGTATATTTCTTACCAAATGTGGGTTGCAATTCAAACTAAACTTCCCCTTTCAAACTTTCAAATGTAATTCTTCTTTACGAGTCAATTAGTCTAATTAGCCTAATTTTGTATTTAATTCTGTTTCTCTGCATTTGCACAACAAACCAAGAATGACATGTAATATAAAATAGCTCCTCATCGGAGACGCTTATGCAGGATCATCTCATAATCAAAGCCCCTAAGTGTCATGCAGGTTCATATGATGTACCCCCCCCCCCCCTCTTCTTCGTGGGATGCAGCATAGACATGTCGTTCATACATTACGTCCAGTTTGTTAACGATGGAGTTTGAATCCGTCTTCATTACCTGAGCGAGCTGCAACAGTCGTGCTGCTCGTCCTGCTTGGCGAGCGCTGCGGCGTGACGCGCCCCCCCCCCCCGTCGGGATGCTAACGCGCCGCCTGTCCACGCGGCCGCGGCGCGGAGGCCGAGCTGGTGCTGATGCAGCGATGTGGATGAGAGGTTCATCTGGATGCAGCCTCGGGTCGAGGCTTGTTATTCTCCTCAGTGAGACGCGAGGCACGCGCTCTCATTAGAACACATCTCCTGGTGAGAGACGCCGGGATCTGACTACCCCCTGACCCCCTACCTCTCTGCTGCCTCTCCACAGAAAACAGACGGCGACGACGAGGAGGAGATGGCGCCGAACAACCGCTTCCACTTTGGAGGACGTGGATCTCGAAAGGACGAGCGGCCTCACGAAACCTCTCCGATCCTCATCACGGTCCTCTGGGTCTCGGCTGCAGACGACTCACACAACGGGCGGCAGGTGAAATGTAAATGCAAAAAAAAAAATCAGATTGCAGATGAAAAGAAGAAGAAAAGTCTTCTTTTAGACCGGCTCATGTCATTGCCTCGTCAAACGGCCTCCACTCAGAAGTACATGTGACCTGGAGCTCTTCACCTCTTCACCTCTTCACCTCTTCACCTCTTCACCTCTTTACCTCTTCACCTCCCTCGACAGAGAACCAACCGCCGCTCCAACATCGCTCTGCAGAAAGTTGGAACCTGCATCATTACGTTCTTGAGAATGTGCCACAGTTGTCAGCACTTCATTTTAATTTGGCCACTAAGCCGCTGGTGGTTGCGACCGCTGGGGCGTCCTGTCGGCACCAGGAGTTAAACTATTCTGAAGCCCGAGGCCTGAACGAGCGGCTGAGTCTGGGCCTCTGCGGCGTCGGCTGCAGGACACGCGGAGCCTCGCTCTCCCTCCTGTGGACGCCCCGGTGCAGAGGAAGAGGAAGAGGAAGAGGACGAGGAGCGCTTGTCCTCGCCGATGTGACATGTTCTGATTCCCTGCAGCCTAAATAGAAGGCGCATGTAAATGCATATTCCATAGGTTTGCATAAACACATTTTTTATTTCATTTTAGAAGTCATATGTTCACATTAACGTTTCACTGGAGGATTTATCTCAAAATATTCCTTTCCCACTGCTGATATTTGACTTCTAAGCTCATTAAAAATTCAAACCAGGGAGCGTTTGAAGCCACATTAACCGATGGGGATTCTGCAGATGAGGAACATCGGCGTGGCATTCCACTATATATACTTATATATAGTCTGACTTTTTTTTGTTGGTGCTTTGGAGAAAAGTAGACCTGCTTTAAGCACCTAGAGCAGGTCACAAAACCCAGAGGAAGATAAAAAGAGCGCTCGGTGTCTCCTGGTGTCCTTGAAGTCTCATCAATAGCGAGAGCTCATCGCCAGCGCAGCGCAGCTCGCTTCCCTTCAGCTCCTTCAGGTATTTTTACATTCAATAAGCTCCAGGCTGCTCTATAGAAATGCCAGGAATCCCAATGTACCCCCCAAAAATCAAAATGTTCAAAACATGAATCATAATGTATTAATAAAATGGCTCATTAAAGTCATATTGTCTAATATCAGCAAGAAAAACAAGTATTAGTCAACGCAATACCCACACAGCAAACACTCATTACGCCGATCTAACACCCAATTAGCTGCGGTACAAATAGGTCACTTTGCTTTCAAATGCAACGGATTTCAGGATTTGCATTGGCTGGTTCCTCAGGGAATTCATATTTGAAAATAAAGCTGAGTGTGTGTGTGTGTGTGGGAGAGCGAGAAAGAGAGGGAGGGAGGCAAAAAAAAGATTGAGAGAGAGTTTTGACCTGCACAGACTCTCCAGAGAGCTGCTCACTTGCAGAGCCTAATCCGGCTGTGACTGGTGCTTCTTCTCCTCGGGATGGCTCCTCTCCAGCCCCGCGGCCTAATGAGGCCCCGTGTGGCCGACACGCGGCGCTGCAGCTCCACCAGCTCACCTGTGTGTGCTCAGAGCCGGAGCAACGAGCTGCAGGAGAGGCGATGACAAGAGGGCGGCCCGACGGCCCACCTGTGACTTTAATGAATGCTCAGAGGTGGAGAGAGGAGGAGGAAGAGAGAGAGAGAGAGACATCTGGGCGGAGCGAGGCTACCAGAGAACGGGGCATGGTCTTTCTGAGCAAATGATGCAGAGAATGAGGCGAGAGGCTTAAGATAGAGAGGAGTAAAAACAAAAGCAGATGTTGTGGCTCTCCGAGCTCTCTTTATTGGGATGTCAAACACCGAGACATCTGTAAAGTGTTACATTTCAGGTGAAGTATTATTCAAAACAGATAAAGGTACCAGACGTATCCCACAGAGGAGCGTCGTGTCCTACATTTCACTGGGAGAGAAATCATTGTTGTTAGAAACAGATTCTCAGAGTCTATTACTCTGATATTAAAAGATGAAATGCAGAGTGAGTTTGCTGCTGTTTTGTGCGTCTGTATTGGAGTGAACCCTCCGTGCTCCGTCAATACGTCGGCTTAGAATATAACGATACTGATATGATCATTGCTGAAATGCTCGCCGATTATGTAACAGGGAAGAAGTAGAGGAGTAATTAGGTCATAAATTAGCATTCGGAGCGGACGTCGATCTAGTGCACTTCAGACATCGGCTGCACTAGAACTGACCAGAAGCAAAGACTAAACTATCAACATGTTCTCTTTTAAATAGGCACTGGTATAGTACATAATAACACTTTAATTTCAAGCGTAAATTTAAAGTGCAATCTAAAGCTTTACCTGTCCTGATGTGGGAAATCAAGTGCTGAATCCTTCTCAACACACTGCTTGAGATAACAAAGAGCAGCTCTTATTTCCTGGTTTGTGTCACAAAGTAGTATTTTAGTATTTTTAGTACAGTATTTTATGGCTTAGGGTTAGGGCTTCTGGCTTTATTTAGTATTCATATAGCATGTTTTGCAAACTCATAGCTGACATGCGACATGCAGTCCCAGATGCTGTTTGATGACCTCGACGAGGTGTTCCCCGCTTCGTCTCTGAAAGCGACTGGAACTCCTTCCGCCTCCACGGAGCCACACAACACGGTGCAGAACCTTTCAGAAAGCTTTTCAGCAGCAGCTCTGTGAGAACGTCAGTCGTCTAATCTGTGGAAAACAATCGTACCGGCCGGGTCTGGACGGGGAGGCGTGGTGCAGAATCAACCGTGTTCCAGGAGGCTCTCATCCAGGACCGGAACCTCAAGGTCAACGTGTCAGATCAGACTGAACAAGACGTGTGCTTCCGTTCCATTCCATGAAGCTCATGGAGAAGCATCGTGGCAAAAGGTACCCATTAAATAGTTTTCTAACAAATATATAAACATGTTTTATTTGTGCAAAGGAAGCACAGAACAAAGTGGAGCTGCATGTCACAGCGGGGACTAAGTTACCCGATTCATGCAGGAAAGAACGAAGACATCTCCCACCCTGTATAGACACTGATGAGGCCGACGGTGTGTGAGATGAGGGGGTTCACACTTTGCTTTATGGCTTTACATTTCAGATTTACCACCACGCGATGCGGCTTCATTCGGCTCTCCCTGAAGACGTCACTGACATTTTCCAAGGTCTCGCTTTCCGAGTCCTGCCGTGATTAGTGCAGCAGGTTTTAAAGAGGAACTAATCCCCTTTCCCTGGATTTTCCTGTTTCTTTCCTTTACGAACCAGTCAGCGAACGGGGAATCGAGTCAGCACTAACACACACAGGAGAAGAAATGGTGTGATCCTGAGGCTGGAATGACGTCTGCATCCAGCAACAAGCGGGATGCTGATGCTGGCCCATCGTTATGTTCATTAGTGTCAACTAAATTATACCGCTTTTGCAATTTCACTCCAACAAATGTGCGTGGGGACGGCTGATAGTCAGCGATCCGTCTTAGCCGTGTCATATTAATGCAGGAAAAACACTTTTTGAGTTTCGCGGAACACATAAATCTTTCTTTTCGCCGTTAAATCCGTCTTTGCCATTTAAAAAACATCTCTCCGAGCTCTACTCCCACTTGAAGTCGTGACCCACCATCTCATAGAACTTGACGTTGTACGGTCGGTAGAAGTCTCGCAGCTGCTCCACGGCGTCGCGGTCGATCTGCACGTGAGTCCTGCCCTTGGACTTGCCCAGGCAGCGCGGCGAGCCGCTGCTCTCCGGCTTCTTGAGGCACGGGAAGCCCTTGGTGCGGTTGAAATAGAAGTGTTTGTCGGTGACGATGCGCTTCAGCCCCAGGAAGTCCTGCACCCGAGCCAACTCCCCCGCCGGGTCCGAGATGAGCCGCTCGCCGCTCACGAAGTGGATCTGAGCCAGAGGGAAGTAGCGCAGCCAGTTCTCCAGGTGCAGCGCGTACAGGCCGATCCGGATGGCGTTCCAGGACACGTCCACCACGCCCAGGCTCTGGTTCCGAAACGCCAGATCCTGGAAGCTGGGCAGGTCGGGCGTTTTGGATAAAGTCTGAGTGTAGTCAGATATGGCCCGGGTGACGGGGTCACGCACCACCACGATGAGCCGGGTGTCTCGGGACATGGCAGAGATCCGCTGCGGCGTCTCCTTTGTCACGAAGTAGCTCGGCGTCTTCTCCATCGTCAGTTGGCTTTCAAGAGTCCTCGGCATTAAGCCTCTGACGGAAAGAAACACAGCTTTGTCAGTACACGTCAGTCAGAGGGAGGTTTCTCATTTACATTTAAAACATTTTAAAGCCCCACTATGTCGTTTTTCCCTTGTAGCGCCCCCTTCAGGTATTTAACGTTTTAAGATTTTGTAGCCGCCCGGTCGCAGCCGGTAGTACCCGGAGGTACTCCGTCCTGCTTTCTGTCATGATGACCAGCGTCACATAGTCCAGTCCACCTCACAGGGGACTTTTTATTGTCTCCGCTACGCGACGTAGAGACAGAGAGACATGCTGCTGTGGAGACGACCAATAACAGACCTTTAGTTTAAAGAACAAAGACGTCTTTAAGAAAGGGACCTGACATTACTGCTGCTGTCATCTGGAGGAGAGAGAAAGTTACAGGGGGCGGAGGAGATTATTATTGAACTCTAACTCTAAAGAGCCATATGCGTCACCTGAAGAGCCACATATGGCTCAGAGCCAGAGGTTCAGACACCTGATCTATAACTGGGTATTTACCACACTGAAGTACACGTTAAATACCTGAAGGGGGCGCTACAAGGGAATAACTACATAGTGGGGCTTTAAAGTGTATTTTCTTATGCAATGTTCTTGCCGGTTTGAATTTCTCACATTAGCACAAAGGCCAACGGATTCAGAGGCAGAGGACACGGCGTCCTTGCAGCCGCTCCGGCGAAGAGGAAACGTGTGTTAGATGTCTATTTAGGGCGGGATTACAAAAGTTAGTTTAAAAAAGGCAGAACACCACCGCGTATAGCTGTGTGTGGCTCCAGTCGGGAGAGAAACCCAGTTCCTGGATGTAAATAGTGGTCCGTTGTCACAGGAGACTCGTCTCTCCGACAGCTCTCCGCTGCGTCCGCCCGCCGCGGTTCAGGAGTAATAAATCACGATGAAAGCATGAAGAACACATAGCAGAGCGGCGCCGCTCGGCTACCTCTGGGTCCAACAACTAGGTCAGCGTTGTCTTGAAACAAACTAATTGATCAGGTGTGCCTTCAGAGGGAAAGTGGGAAGTGTCATTGGAAACCATGACCGAGGACAGAGTTCAAAAAGAGCTTTGAGTATAGTCAGAATTGAATAATAATGACTAAGCAATATATATAATAAGAAAGCAGAAACCTAAATATACTACATTTTCTATGTTGTAAGAGAAGGAAAAGGCAGACGTTCACATTTCAGAAACTTAAGAGAATGTTTGGCTTTTGTACTTAAAATGTCTTTTTTAAATTTCCAATTACTTTTTTTGTCGATCGACTAATTGATTAATCAACTCATCGTTCCACCTGTAAATTAAAGTTATGGTTTTTGGCCCTCATTAGTTTCACCTGGTGCTCGTCAGCGCTGCTGTCACCTGTCCCTCGTTAGTGCCTCTTTAGCTCGTTAGTGCCTCTACTCCCGTTCTTCTGTGCCAGTTCCTCTTCCTGCATGTTGTGTTGCCGTGTGGAGTTTTGTTGGCCTGTTATCCGGCTGCTGTTTCCTGCCTTCATCTCAGACTCAGTGTGTGGAAGCCTTTTGTTTAATAAATCATGTAACTGAGCCAGTCTGCCTCTTTCTGCCTCCGCCTCTCCTGCAACCTGAACAATGTGCCAGTATGAAGACGTTTGAAAACAATGAACACTGGAGCCTCCGAATGGGAACAGATTCCTTGCGCTTACATTCTTGAAAGGTTTGTTGTACCCAAAAGAACCTGTGAAATATTTATTTTTGTTCTCCACTGGAGTGCCCACTCCAGTCTCCAGCACTGCCAACTCTGAGTCATTATTGCATTTATAATCATATGCATATGGAGAATAAGACTGCAGAACAATAGTTGGGTCTTTATTGATAGTTCAGAGAAATGTTTCTTGAGAAGCAACTCTTTGTTTTCAGAGCAATCCTCAAAAGTCAAGCGAGTTAGGAGTTGACCTTTCCTCAGCAGCTTTGACAGCTGACAGTCAAACTCCCCGGTAATGGGCGAGGGTTCACGCGTCTCAGATAAAAAGGGCTTCACCTCCCGGAAAAGAGCCAATTAGTGTGGATTCTTTCAGTATATACACTTGCGCAGCGATACTGATACACATCCCTCATGTCGGCTGAACGGCAGCCAATTATCACCACGCGAGCGAGTTGTATGTTCGGTTGTCTGCATAGAGAACATTCCTGATGCACAAAGTTAAAGATGCTTCATGTGGGGATTTAGAAATCTTTTACTTCTTTATTCATTTTAAGTTTCGTTTAATTACCATATAGAGACGAGGCGGTAGCTGAGGGGCCTGCCAGCGACAGCAGGCCCGCACGCTGCAGCTTACACCGTTCGCCTCGAGGTGGGATTTGATGACACATCTGGTGGATTGCTCGACTACATCGAAGCTCCAGGGGCAC
Organism: Liparis tanakae; assembly: GCA_036178185.1. NCBI lineage: Eukaryota > Metazoa > Chordata > Actinopteri > Perciformes > Liparidae > Liparis > Liparis tanakae. Next base: position 17,986,078 of record CM070105.1, on the reverse strand, counting down.
TTCTCTGCCGACGTACACGGAGCTCAGGCCTCAAAGTTTCCTTCATTAAGAACGTGAAATGTGAGAGTGCAGAAAGGAAAGACAACACATCCGGCTTGTTGATCCTCCTCAAAGGATAAAGTACACAGAGAAGCTCCGAGGGGAGAAGGCAGTCACATTGTTGATGGTAATCAGATGATTTAATGTGATTTTCAGACGCCTGGAACTGGCAGAAGGCAGAGGCCACCATTTGTCTTTTAATTACTGTAAGTGTTCGCCTGGGAGCACCCTCAGAAATAGCTTGTAAAGCCTTTTTTTATTTTAAAAGAAGAAAAGTACCAAGTGCCAATTACAATGAACTCCCTTTACATTTAATATATAAAATAATTATATTTAATTAGACATCCGTATTGGCCAAGCATCGTCCTCATCTTCATGATCGTTTGACATTATTTTAAATCATAGTTTTATAGCCCCATGCACATAAAATTAATAAAAAAATAATTCATGCTAATAATTACTATTTACTACTCAATTACTTTTTACTGCAAAACTGTCACGTGGTGTAATTGAGTTTTAACTGTCTGAGAGTAGACACGTTTATAATTCCTCTCAGGTTTCTTGGCACATTATAACGACACACATGGTGCCATTTGCAGGTCACCCGCCATTGCATTACGCGCGTACACCTGTGCAGGTGAGGCTTGTGTTTACCTGTACCACTCCAGGCCTCGGCCATAGTTCCGGTCGAAGAAGTGCGTCTCTGTGCCAGCCGCGCGCACGTCGGGATGAATCCGGATGAACTCCAGCACCGCTCTGGTGCCTCCCTTCTTCACCCCCACGATGATGGCGTTCGGTAACTTTTTATTGCCGAACTTTAAGTTCCCCATCGGAGGACTGGGCGTGTCGACGTGGAGAGTCGAAGGGGGTCTTAGGTCGGATTTCAGCCGAGATGGCTCACCGCTGCTCGGTCTGGCGTCCAACGGCCACGCGCACGGTGGTTTCTGAACGCGCCTTTTAGCTCCATCGGCCGGCGCGCGCTGACAGCCGGGCGTCGGATCACCTGCCTTCTGCATGACGCTGTCGGTCGGGAACAGTGCACAGTAGCACAGGTAACACAGGAACATCGACAGGAAGCAAATGGATGACCGCGTGAGCCGGTGCGAGAAGGGAGGGATTCGACTGAAGAGGAGCACGCATGCCATCTCTCCATGGGTCGGAGCAGCGCATGGTTTTGGTTTCTAATGGATGTGTGCGTTCCGTCCTTTCTGATGGTTCAAGTCGTCAAAGTGGCCGAAGTGCCCACTGTCTCCAGAGCAGGAAGAAATAAGACAACTTGTGCGTCTTGCCAGTTGGGAGTCACATGGACACCCTCCATGCCTCCAGCTCGGGGGTTGAACCGCATCCTTCCGCTGCGGCGCACTGACTTTGGAAACGACATCCCGCTGTAGAACGCATGGACGTCTCCATGGGCACCACGCACCAGCAGCAAGCAGTGGGAGTGCTCTCTCTCTCTCTCTCTCTCTCTCTCTCTCTCTCTCTCTCTCTCTCTCTCTCTCTCTCTCTCTCTCTCTCTCTCTCTCTCTCTCTCTCTCTCTCTCTGAGTCTGACAAGCTCCGAACCAGCCGAGCGGCACAAGAATAATTCATCAGGGTGACGTCACAGCATCTTTGCATAAAAGTATTCGGCTCCTTCCTCATTCATCGGACTGCAGGAACTTTCCTTCGTGCGGGTTCTAGAGTTGCAGAGTATGAATACACATTAGAGTTATGACATTCGATTAAGGATTAAACACATTTACACCAAATGTCACGTGAGAACCCAAAGATTCAGGATGAAAAAACATTCCTAAAAATCACAACTGAATATGTTGCATGACGGTGACTTGCATCAACCCAGAGGGGCATCCGGTGAATATTGAACTTCATCAATTAGCTGTCAGTTGAGTTTTACTTGATGTATTTCGCAGCTTGAAATATGTCCTCAAAGTGCAAAAAAACCTGATATCTTGAACATCAGCAGTTCAACATCAATAATTTAACAACTGTGTGAACTCCATCCGGATGAAGATCATGAAATTTTATCAAAGCTCAAAAATTCCCACGACAAAAGAAGAATGGTGAGAAGGGTGCCTCAACAGTCAACGGTTTAAAAAATAATAAATAAAGCTTGGACCTCAGGTTGTTGATGTATCATTTTATTAGAGCTTCAACAATAAGATGAGCAACAAGTCATCTCCATCTATTCTAAGTGGAAGTGATTAATCATTGAAGTTATATTTTAAGAACAAAAATGCCCAGAAATTCCCAGATTAAATTTTTTAATTACATCATATCACAGTCATATTTTATCAAAGTTTTCTTGACAAATAATTCGACAAACCATGATATGTTTCCCGACTGTCTGACATGTTATCACACAAAACAAATGCATTTCCACTCGATACCACGGCGTGAGAGAAAAAACACTCGAACCTCAACAGGAAGATAACGAACAGCGACGAGGCAAAAGTCCCAAATGTTGCACGTCAACTTCCTTTGACGAAGGTTTTGATTCGTTAAAATACCTATTGTCCTCAAGCGAGACAATTAATTGTTGCCTCACTTGAGTTTGCAGATAACAAGATTCATGAGTCATAGAAAATAATTTACAGGAAGTTCTTGGAGGCTCGCTCCCCCCATTTCGGAAACCAAAGCAGGGCCGGATTACCCTACTTGGGGGACATTGGAGCAACAAATTGCCCCCCCCCCCCCCCCCCCCACCCTGTTCCTCCCACTCAACCTGTGATCTGGTCCCGGGTCTCCTCCCCGAGGACGTGTTCGGGGGGCTCAGAGTGCACGGCGATCATCCCTCTTCATCCTCCTGACCGATGCACATGCAGACAAGCCCGGGGAGGAGGAGACAGAAGAGGATCCGAACTCCCCGGACTCAGAGACGCACATGGGAGGAGTCGAGGTGTCACAGCGGCGCTCCCGCGGGTGTCTGCGCCCCAATCCTCAGAGGCCTCTGATTAAAGAATGATTTATGGGGGCCGGTCGCAGAGGCCCGCTCGGCAATCCGTCTCGTGAATGAGATTTTTTTTTCTTTCCTCAGGAAGAGGACGGGTAAATCAAACCTCGGGGCGAGAAGCCGGCAAAAGCTTTGGCGATGGCGCTCGGTGATTAAATGTTATAATCATCGCCGCTGACTGCGGCTTGTTCCCGTCGCTTAGTTATTCTGTGTGTTTTTTATTGGGGTTGCTCAAATCCGCTTAACCGTAGTTTAATTTACGGCACATATGTCTTGTTTTAGGTTATTACAGAATAGAGTGCCATCCCTTTCAGACTGATGCACTGGGACACAGGAACAGTGAGAGCCCATTTATTTCAACGTATACACAGATCAAGTGGAAAGGGCACACAGCCCCCGTAGAACACCCTTAATGATGAGGCAATTACACTCTAAAGAGGACCGATGTGTACGCCCTTTGCAGATAAGTTATTAGCCAACTAAGCAATATTACATTTAGAAGAAATAAAGTTGTTTTTTACAACAAGGACGTCTTGCTCTGCAGCTTGCTTTATGAGTATGGGTTTTTTGGATTAACATCCTTAATATTGCTGCTCGTCTTTTGGAGATGGAGGCCGTGGTCGCTGACCGCTCCATCAGCACCACCCACCGCTCATCCGTCAGATGAGTGACGCCTCAGGATGGAGCGGCAGCGCGTCCCGACACACAGAGCGGATACACACGATCCAGACGACTTCACACTGCAGACGTGTGAAGGATCACCCCCTCTGCACACTTCACTGTTTGTGTTTAGTGACAGTCACAGGGCTGTGTGTGTGTGTGTGTGTGTGTGTGTGTGTGTGTGTCAGTGGTATGATGGGAATGCAGCTTGAAAAGAGACGACTCAAATGAAAGATTTATTCCTGACCGCAGGCAGTCAAGTGGTTTAGTCGTACAGATGCTGAGAGTATGAACATAATAATTAATAATTAATCTTAATAATGCTGAAGCCAGACATACATATAGTGCATTTGGTGTCTGCAGTGGAAGATTGTAGGTCCTGTAATAACCAGAGATATAGAGAGCTGCTATGTGTCAACCACACGTTATGTTTTAATTAAGAAGATACCTCTTAAAATATGCTATGATATAAGTCTTTATTTCTGGTCTTTATTTCTGAATTGGATATAGGCTTATAGGCTACTGTTTCGGTCAAATAACTCCATCCCAACAACCCTACTACACTGACACTTGCTGGGCAGACTGCAGCACTGCAGCTCCGTTTCACATCTTCTCGGAAGTGAAAGTGAACATAATAGTTTTTCCTGTACACTTCAGAGCCGGTGGGTCCAGAAAAACAACAATTCGATTATGAAACAGTAATTTGACTCGACTGAATTATTAAAGATACGACGCTTGCTGCAGAGAGAAGTCTCGGTCAAGTGGTCATCAACAAATAAAAACATAGATGGGGATTTTGGTGCATCTACTTATTTCATTGCCTCTTGTGAAAAACAACAACTTTCAAACCTTTTAGGTCTCTGTGTTGTTGAAAGAGTTGATGATGATGTGGAGAATACGACTAAAGTGTGTAAACATTGGCTTTACGACATTGCTGTTAGATTAACAAAATATAGTATAGCGAAAGAACTGAAGTGGTAACGGTAATTTGGCAAAATGTTATTGCTCAAAATACGGAAATATTTCACGTTTTATTTTCTATTATGTGTACGAACAAATATAATACACATTAACTCATTACTTCATGAACTCATTCACAGGCTACATGTACTGCACATTATGCTGTGTAGTTAGTACATCCAGTGTCTTTTAGGAAGTTATGAACACAGTAGAGCTGCAGCACCACACATCTGGAGCATGAGACCACATCTGCAGCTCGGCTCTTTTCTGGAGCGGATGTCAGAGACTTGAAATCAGTGTTTGTAAGAAATGATCATCAAATGAAGGAAAGTAGTCTTAGTAGCATGCTAATACAATTATATTTAGCATTGTATTTTGACAAGTTATAGAGAATCCTGTTTGAATTTTGCTACACGTGATGTTAAAATATACTTCAAGAAAGTCGCGGTTTGTCATAGTTTGTCGTCTCTCGGCTCTATCCATGCACATGTCACATTATCTCACCTGATCCAGAGACTCTTCATCATCCGGGAAGCACCAGAGCCAGCGTGACCTTTTGACCTTGTGAGTACATCCTGGTACCGAACACGCCGTGTAGCTTCAGATGAATCACTGACGCACCTTTTGGGTGTGCAGTCTTTCTAATTACGACTTATTTATACATCGACAGTTTTTACGACACAATGCAACTTTCTTGATGTGCAAAATGATGAATTAAATTAACAAAGATCAAAGGATTTATGCCCCCATTCCGTCATGCAACAACACTCTGTACATTTGCAGCAATGCATAGTGCACTTTATACACTATTTATACACTATCTGTGCAATATTGTAATTTGTGTGCCTTACTCTTGTGCAATACCATATTTTGTGACTTATTTGTAAACTGTGACTTATTTTCATTTCTTTCTTTCTTACCTTGTAATTTAGTTTAGTTTGGAGGACCCAGCAATATAAGCTTTTCATTGTACAAATAACTTGTTATGTGTGCACAGGACATAAAAATATCTTGAATCTTGAACCAGTCGACTTCGCTCTGCTCGTATCGACATTACTCTGCTGTATCTCTAATAGTTTTGTTCTGCTATATGAATTAAATGCAGTTCCTCCACAACCTCCTGCGCTGCTTTCCTGTGACGGAGGCTTCTTTGATGATGAACTTGATGCTTGAATATGAATGCTTTGCTGACCTGCACACATTGAGCTGAAGCGCCGGCTTGGCACCGCGCTGGACGCCGCTCCCCCGGGGCGTCTCGCTGCTCGTGTGATGCTCCGACTGCTGGTGTTGCTGACTTTGTTGATGCATACGAGAGCGGAATAGTAATCGAGGCCTACGAGCTGTAAGGCTCCGCATTCTTTTATGTATTATTGACCCAGATTTTAAGAGACTCAGAACTATTTTTATTTAGCGTCTTACAATCACGATATTGCTTTGTGCACCTTTTGGTTTTTATATGCTGTGTTGAGATGAACTTTCTGTAGCACCGAGCCTCGGATCGGAGTCACCGTCCGTCATCCTCGATCCCAGTAGCGACGCTCTCGCTGCAGGACGTTGTTGCTGGTTTCTGATAATGTTTTTATTTGGGTTCAAAGATCTCCCCGTGGGTTTGTAGTTCCTCCTCATCGCATCTGCAAAACAAATTCATACCTTCAGAATGATGCTTTTGGGGCTCGATGTGTTTCTGTGTGTGAATATCGGTTTGAATGCCAGGCCCAGGACCCCCACACTGATACAGAGATGGAGCAGAGGACCCACGACTATTGTTTTATTGTGAAAAATTGTGTTTTATATTAAACTGGGCCTAGTTTACACTCCATGTTTACACACACCTTGATATTGTGCATTCATATTTGTATTTTGAAAATAAACATGAGGTACAGTGAGTAAGGTCGCCACGGCCATTTATAACATTTATAGACACAAACGCCAACATCAACATTGTCCGTCCATTGCATAATGCTCATGCATGCACGCAGTTCAGAAGGCCTGTTAGTGCCAGTGCCGTGCATAAACACAGAGTCATGTGTCTGTTAAACAGCAATCTTCAATCGTCAAGCACTGAAGGCCCATCCCCACGTTTAGTGAGGCGACGGCCCCGGTGGGTAGAACACAACTTATCTCTCCTCGGATGGATGGCGGTTGCCGGGCAGAGGGTCCGATCGGCCCCAGGCCGGCCTCGCTGGGAGGGAGCTGCTCCACAGCCTCTGTGTGCATCTGGAAGATAACATCTTCCGCCTCCATTTATCCGTTCGCTACAATATGTCGGATTCATCGTCGATGTATGTTTGAAGACATTTAGAAGAAAAAACTGTCGAAAAAAGAATATTCCAAATATATTAACCAAAAATGTCACGACCCCCCCTGCAGTACCTCTGCGGACCCCCTAGGGGTGGTGGACCCCCTGTTGAAGACCTCTGCTTTAGAGGCACATTCTATGGGGTCGTTGTGTTGTTGTTAAAATAACACTCAGCTTTACATGCGCCCATGTGTCGCGACCTTTCAGGAAAAGGTCACGGCAGAAAAGGTCTTGAAGAAATTATCATATTTGCTGCTTTATAAACCGCCGACAGCAGCCGGTGCCTCCTCACAGAGGGAGGCGGGGCCATCACACACAGAACGTCAGTGTATATTATAATAATAATCAACATATCTATGATGCTTGTCTCATAAACATAACGTGACCAGTGGAGAGGGGACTCGTTTGTGGTTGCACTTCACTCCTCTGCTCACAAGGTGGCAGCTGAAGATGACAATTCCAGCAGAAGGTGGCTGCTCCATCACCGCAGTTATTAAAACCATTTTATTAAATGATAATTCAATTAAATAACAAACTGACGTAAACGGATTTAAGAGTGGAAATCAATGGCAGGATCACTTTTGTGGTAGAAAATAACAGACTTCGTATTTTTTTATTGACTTCAAATAGAGCGACATTCTTAAAACGCAACGCAATACTTCCTGTTTGCATTGGTGCACACACTGCAGGCACATCTGCATATGGACACAGGCCAACACACACACACACACACACACACACACACGCAACCACATGGCCGTATGCTCATAAGCACAAACACACCGTGTACAATCCCAAAGAAAGTTCTCTCAGACAGGAAATGATGTCAGCTCTCGTCTCCAAGGAGATGGAGGCAGTTGCTAAGATACTGTGACACCAGGATTTTTCTCTCTATTTTCTGTCCCTCTCTGTCTCTCGAACACACACACACACACACACACACACACACACACACATGAGATGTCACCATGAATAACTGGAAACTCTCCCTTGCATCTCTCTTATTCTCCTGCACGGATGGCAATGGGCATAATGTTTCAAACATTTCTAAAAATAACCATAAAAAACCTTCACTTTGTTCACGGCCCTCGCCGGACGCCCGGGGCCCTTCCACAGATCAACTAACGCTCGTCACCCAAATCAGCGCTACTGCTATAGAAATTATCCACGTTTTTAATCTTCGCTTTGAACTCTGTGCAATTACTCAACCACCCACTCCCAGAGCGGCGAGGCCCGCAGCTCTGGTACCCCGACCCGATGGAGGTGATGGATGTGTATCAGCGCCCCTCTAAAGCCGCCTCACAGCGTGAGCTGCACCTCTCCGGCGCTATCAGCATGCCACATATGTCTCGGCACTAGCATGTTGCTGCCAAGTCCTCGCCGGCCTCCCCGTGGCTCCTCACACGGCATTAAGAGTTTATGGGGTTTGGGTTGTATTGGAAATGCCACACACTCGTCCTCTGGATGGAGGGATTAGCTCTCTCTCTCTCTCTCTCTCTCCGCTGTATTTCTCCTCCAAGAGTCTGTACTGATGACACAAGCAATACAGTGATGAGTGTTTGTTCATTTGCTGTGCACAGACACATGTCTCTCTACCGCCCTCCACTCCAGCACTCTCTCACACACTCAAGGGTGCCAGCACACACACACACATACACACACACACTCACACACACACACACGCTATACATGAATACGGGGAATATCAGAGTCAATGTACAATGACACAGTGAGGACATAGAGGAAGAGGGGAGGAGGAGGAGGAGGAGGAGGAGGAGGAGGAGGAGGAGGAGGATGGAGAGCGGAGGCACAGGGCGGCGGGGAATCATTTTATGTGGCGCGGGGGTTGGATGGGAGAAAGATGGAGAGGGAGAGGAGACGGCGAGCGGCGAGCGGCGCTGAAAGGCAGCCGGGGTCGGGGCGAGAGACGAGACTAACATTCCAGCGCGAGTGAAAGGGAACGAGGGAAGAGCGAGAAAGAGAGGGGAAAGGAGGAATATCCTCTGCACCACTGTGTGACTGGAAATTTAATAGAGGCGGTGAGATAGAGGGAGAAGGAGAGGGAAGGAGAGAGAGAGGTAGACGGGTGAGAGAGAGAGAGAGAGAGGCAGGGGAGGGGGAGGGGAGAGGAAGAGCGAGGCGAAAGGCACAGAGACCTCATTGCTGTGCAGCTTTCAGCAAAAGCTAGTGGTCGTGAACAATGCTCACTACGGCATTCAGGGAGAGGGAGGGGAGGAGCGAGGGAGAGAGAGGGAGAGAGAGAGAGAGAGAGAGAGAGTATACATCTTGGGGGTCTTTCTGAAGCATAACTGGCCTTCTCTGTCCTTTGACCTTTAGTGTGAGCTGGGACAGAGCAAAGATGTACTGGGATTTATTTATACCGACAAAGCCTTCGGTGGCAGACACAAGGCAACAAGAGAGGCCTCTCTTCTTCTTCTGCGCTGAATTAAATGTCTGTGAAGGGCAAATGATGATATAGGAGCTCAAGCACTTGCCACATGTGGACATACACATGACACATGCAGATCAATAAGCCACTTAGGGAGAAAGACTGACTCCGGCTTCTTTAATGACCCCCTGGCCTTCGCAAACATCCACTTCCACATCCCTTCGCTGCTGATCTCCGCAACACCAAATGCATCGTATGGACATTTAGGCCTTAGTGACATGTTTGTGGAAACCTCGCAGTGTTTTGCTCTCGACGTCTAGATCGTGACTCGCGAAGGAAAAGGTGTCGGCGGCTTCCTCACGTACAGCTCTAAATCCATGGCTGAGAACTACTTTAGGGAGCCACTTCACCTGCGTTAAAGCTCAATGGAGCAGCAACGTGTGCCGCTGCAGATGTTTATGCCTGTTGCTTCAACAGGGAACAGGTGTCTCCTCATGACCGAACCCTGAAGAGGGGCCCACATGCAGGAGATGTCAAAGAAGACTCAAATCACCCAATCAGTGCTGCTGAGCCTATAATGAATATGTGCCATGCATAGAGCTCATGCTGCACCAGAGAAACACCTCCAACAAAACGAAAAAACACCTCTAAAACCAAACCAGGCTGCAATGCAACATGCAGAGTTTAACACGTTTAAATCATCTCCATCCATAAGTGGTCGGCTCATCTAGTTCCTCTCGTGCTCCCTTAGTGGGATTCAGACGGAACATACGGAATGTGCGTAAAGGGGCTCTGATGCTGGACGCACAATGCTCTGCCCACCGGGCGCCGTCGCGTTGCTGCCTGCGTTCCTCTCCAAGGATGATAAGGCGCGCGGATGCGCTCGCCCCAGACCTCCTTCTCTAAACGCGATCGTACCGACATCGTTTTCTCCGGCGATCCTTAACCAGACCTCTGTTTATTCTTCTTCTCCATCTTCTTCTTCTTCCGTCTGAGTGTGTACGTGTGCGTACGTGTGTGTGTGAGTGTGTGTGTGGATTGTGTTCATCTTTAACCTGCCATCACTGTAGCCCCCCGCGTTGCGTTGGCGCTGCGGAATAGCCTATACAAGAACAAGAGCCAGCTCACAGCCGAGGAAACAAGCGAATCAATTTAGAGAAGAGAAAGGGGAGAGATAGATAGCGAGGTTGGAAAAGCTGGCAACCGGGAGAAGGGACGAGAGGAGAGAAAACATCGAGCTGAAGGTACGTGTGTGTTTATATACATATATTGTACAGGTAGAAATAAGGACTGGCATGGCCGGCGTGATTATCGCATATGTTACCTAATCTGCGCGCATGCTGCAATAAATCACCAGACGACAAAGATTGGATAACGAATTGGGATAACGGCTGCACGGATTCATAATAACGTAAAGTAAATAAATAAATAATAAGATACGGTCGATGTCGGCGGAATAAAGCTGCGGTAGGACTTGCGATTGTATTGAAATAGAATGCTTCCTTATGTAAACCTGCGTGTTTCACACGTCCACCAAGAAAACCACAACAACACCAACACCTTAATCTATGGATTGTTTTTTTTGGGTGCAGTCGTGTTGTCATTAGGCTGAAGAGAGAATGGATGCAAGCCATTTTGTAATGCAGCATGTGCAGAATTAGGCCTATTCAGAATTTCAATTGCGTCCCCGAGAAGGTGCGCCGTATAGTGAGCGCAGCTGCACAGATGAATAAGGCCATTCTGTTGAATTGTAGGAGATATAATGCAAGAGGCTATAAAATGAGCAGAGATGGCAGATTAGAGGTTGCGACTGTCGGAGGAATGGTCAAGTTATGGCTGGCTTTTTTTTCTTCTCTCCTCCAAATCAGAGACGTCGGAGAATAAAACTGTCGTCAGATGGAAATGTATTTTAGAAGAGCACGAGAACATATTGGCCAAGAAGCTGAAATGTTCCTCTCTTCAAAGTGCCGGTTGTTACTGGTAACAAATAAAGTGTCTCATTCTATCCTGATTCCCACGTCCTGAATCAATCTAGTGTTGTCATAGTTACAGCAGATGATGTTGGCCCTGCTGCACCTGTGTGGCTTTGTGTGCATCTCGACCATCTGTAAATGCATGAGGTCTAATTGGGCCTTGTGTCGGCATACAGCAGGCGTCCCACAGCCCTGAGCCTCGGTGTTTATTGAAAAGCAAACCACAGTCGTTGCCTCTTCATAAACCTTGATGACTCTGTTGGGGGAGAGCGAGGCATTGACACAATCAGGTGCTTATGATGTGATTGGTTTGTAGCAATTGGTCAGCAGCTTGCAGCTAATTTGTCTTTTCACGACTGAGCGCTTTCTCAGGCCTGATTGAATAATCAATATCTACATGGTTGCAATCGGCTCTTGACAGGGGGGGGAAAAACGACTGAGATCAAGAAAGAGAAATACCTCGGAGTGAAATTGGTTGGAATAAATACAACGAAGCCAACGTCTCGACCACGCCATTAACCTGGAGGAAAGAGATGCGATGAGGACGAAGGCCTCTGGCGAAGGAACTGGCCCTCAGATAATCTAAGGTGTGATAATCTAAATTAAAATGTCGCTGTTGTATGCTATTGTTCTTAGAGAACTTGACGATAGGAGGCCAAGGCAACAGGCGATTTATGGTCTGTCACTCGATATAATTTCTTAATTCCATAGATTATTTGGACTATTTCGCCCTTGTGTCTTTTGCTGCATTATGCAAAGAAAAGGTGATGCTCAATTCCTTCAATTATTGTTCAAAACATACACAAAACTCAACTCCCAACGGCTTCTGTTTAATATGATGCATTGGAGTAAACCATTTTTAATTTGTGTAGCATCAGATGCATCGTTGCTGAATACAACTAATCATCTTTTAGATTAACATATGCAGAAAACAAACATTTCAGGAAAGGTGGAAGTAGCACAATAAATTAGGGAATAGCTTTCTTGAAATCCCGTTCACCTGCTGAGACAGCTCCATCTGAAATAAAAACTAACAGTGTAAATAATGAATTTCCAGTGAAAAACCAATAGTGTTCTGAGAACACTGCATAATCAATTCTTGCAGCTAGACATTAGTGACGTTGTGTTTTGATGCTCCCATGAATCAGTTTCTGGCGAGCTAAATGTTTTAGCGATCAGACCGTCATACGATTATGACGTCTATCGAGAAAACGTTTGATTTTTTAACTCAGATTAGTCAGATTATTAAAATCCTTAAAAACCTTCTGGATGAAAAGACTGTTCAGGGACTGTAAAGAACACCGTAATGAGGAGCGCTGTAAAGGGGCTGCATCCAGCAACACTTGGGCTTTACATTTATATTCATGAAGTATACATTTTGTCATTGGAGTTTGGTAATATGTTGTTATTTCTCAGTAGCAGATACAGATACAGAGAGAGAGAGAGAGAGAGAGAGAGAGAGAGAGAGAGAGAGTCTGTGGGATGAACAGAGCATCTACAAATTCTATTTTTAGCATACTCTCACATTTGAGCTTATTTATTAGTTGCTTTAAAAGTTATCAGCTATGTATTTCATGAACATTGATGTTATCCTAAAGTTTAGGACCTAAACCTTAGACCTTGTAGATATTGAAATTCATGCCAAATGTATTCCTTCTGTTGTGATATTGAAGGCCAAGGTTCAAATGTGTGCGTTTTTACGCCTACCTTCCCTTTTGTGAATATATTTTATTCACCCCTCTAAATAAAGGCATCCATCGAGTAAACAACAGTTTATTTTACATCCAGTTTAACACCAAGTGTCATGAATAATCCTTCACACTTGAAGTCAAATGAAAGCTGATTAGGACCACAGACGTGCTGCTGATCACTTCTGAACAGCAACTGTTCATCAGGCTCTGCTAAACACAGTAATGTGGAATAGGGCACTGGACAGTAAAAACACAAGATGGTGAGGGAGCAGGTTGCCACAGCAACCGTGTTTCTAGGAGCGCATGCATCGTCGCTGCAAAGGAGAGGCAATGCTGAGGACCGCCATGGAGCCTTTCTGGAAACAACAACCTGCTTATTAAGAGTAGAATAATTAGAAATAATGTTATATTATGTAAAAAATCCATAAGGGCAACGCAGCGGTCATATACGTGACAGGTAACGGAGATATCGTTTATCATTTGTACAACAGACAGCACTGCGAGAGTCGAACGTAACCTTATTAAAAACAATCAACACTCTTTTCCTCGTCTAATCGTTGAAAAGGAAACAGCCCGACCGTTTCCCTAAATTTAGTGAGTCTGCTGATGCTTGCAGCCGTTTCTGTGCGACACCTTCTTAACCGAAGACACACAGATACTCATTAGCTTCAACAAAAGCCAGAACAGTATCATTTTTCACCATACTTTTTTCTTTTTTCACAATCTACATTTTTGGTTCATCAACTTTATAGTTGCTGGGGATCTGGTGTTGTTTGTTGCACCCAGCATGTGCACCGCAGTCACATTTCAGGAGTCAATGAGCATTCCTTCATATCTTAATTGCTAGATTACTGCTGCTGCCTCATGATGGATTGCAAACATGTTTGCATTAACCTTCGGGCTGGATGAATCCCAACAGCAGTTGTAATTGCGCTCAACATCTTGGCCTAATTTTACCTAGGAGACTCTACTTGTATGTATCCGACTAGAAGCACACCCGTATCGTAAGGTGTACGATGAGCCTCGTCCTAATGGGCCTGCCTCAGCACTTCTGACCCAGCTTGTGGCCATTTCAGACAATGACCCAGATGTTAAGTTCAACCTATGAAGAAAATGGCAACTGACTCACCAGTTAGTCCACAGGCCACAATCTGAGAGGCACCTCTTTGGGAAAACAATCCGGACCCAGCTCGTCACGCACTGGGGACAGGGCATTGTCATATTTCGAGGCTTAAATTCCATTCTGGTATTACATGCATGTGTTTGTTTGAATATTTTAAAGCTACTGCACTGTACTTACGTGACCTCCTTCCTGTCTCTCCTTTTCTTTCTGTCCCCTACAGTGAGAAGCAACAACATCCACAGAGACAACATATCCGAGAGCGAACCCCCCCCCCCCCCCACCATTGGATTTCTATTCTAATAATTGTCATGGGAATAGACGATACAGAGTTCACGAAAATGAGTTGTTGAAAAGAACAAGGAGCTTGATAGTCAAAAAAGCATGAGCAGAGTAAAATAAGAATATATTAATGATAAGTGTTCAATATAACATTACACTTTTCCCTCTCTGTTTTTAAAGGGACTGCTTGAAAGAGAATCCAAGCATAAAATATGAATATAAAGATAAGCACTTAAATTCCCTCGTTCGGAGGAGACTTATCAACATAGTAATAGGGGTGGGTCATGACTCAGTTGCCATGCGTGTTGTCATGGTGACCAGCCCCTGTACCCCTTCCCCCCTCCTCTGGTTGGTCCAGCTGTTGTTGTGGTTTCACAACCATGGACCACAGCTGACGGAGGCAGCGCCCCCATGCCCCTCCCCCTGTACCTGCTCCAATCAGGCGAGCCGTGTCATCTGTACGAGGAAGACTCTGGAACAAGTCCCCGACAGCATTTCAGAAAACACAAGATACCTCAATCTTCAGGAGAACACAATCCAGGTACATCTTCAACCCCGTAATGCAGTCAGACTGAATGCAAATGTGTTGACAGCAGTGGTTCTGATGTTGTTCCAAATGCCTCCATGTTTTTGTTTCCCCACCAGGTGATCAAGTCTGATACGTTCAAACACCTGCGGCATCTGGAAATCCTCCAGCTCTCCAAGAACCACATACGGCAAATTGAGGTGGGAGCTTTCAATGGCCTTCCCAACCTCAACACGCTGGAGCTGTTCGACAACCGTCTCACGGTGGTGCCGTCTCAAGCCTTCGAGTACCTCAGCAAGCTGAGGGAACTGTGGCTGCGGAACAACCCCATCGAGACACTGCCGGCGTTCGCCTTTCACCGCGTTCCCTCATTACGCCGCCTCGATCTGGGGGAACTCAGGAAGCTGGATTTCATCTCGGAGGCGGCTTTCGAAGGTCTGGTCAACCTGCGCTTCTTGAATCTGGGCATGTGCGGCTTGAAGGACATCCCCAACCTCACCCCGCTCGTACGACTAGAGGAGCTGGAGCTGTCAGGGAACCAGCTGGGGATCGTCAGGCCCGGATCCTTCCAGGGCCTCGTGTCGCTCCGCAAGCTGTGGCTGATGCACTCCAGGGTGTCAGTCATTGAACGCAATGCTTTCGATGACCTGAAAAATCTGGAGGAGCTCAACCTCTCCCACAACTCGCTGCATTCCCTGCCCCACGACCTGTTCACCCCGTTGCACCAGCTGGAGAGGGTACATCTGAACCACAACCCGTGGGTGTGCAACTGTGATGTCCTGTGGCTCAGCTGGTGGCTGAAGGAGACGGTTCCCAGCAACACCACGTGCTGCGCTCGATGCCACGCGCCGCCAGGTATAAAAGGAAAATACATCGGGGAGCTCGACCAGAGCCATTTCACCTGCTACGCCCCAGTGATTGTTGAGCCACCCACGGACCTCAACGTCACCGAGGGCATGGCCGCGGAGCTGAAATGTCGTACCGGGACCTCCATGACCTCCGTGAATTGGTTTACTCCGAACGGCACTCTGATGACCCACGGATCTTACCGCGTTAGGATCTCAGTGCTTCACGACGGAACGCTGAACTTCACAAACGTGACCGTGCAGGACACAGGGCAGTACACCTGCATGGTAACCAACTCCGCGGGAAACACCACCGCGACCGCCGTGCTCAACGTGTCCGCCTCAGACCCCAGCAACAGCTACAGCTACTTCACCACCGTCACTGTGGAAACAGTGGACACGGTGAGAGGAGAAGAGGAAAACTCAGCGCGGCAGTATATTAACGAAACCTTCATAGAGTTTCCTAATCCTACGGGTCAAAAAGGAGTATTAGAGGGCCGGCCTGGCGTCACTATATCACCGTCTCTGTCCTCTCTTTCCTCATTGTCCCCACGAGCTGAACACACAGTGACTGTGTCCATAATGGATGTAACTAACATTCCAGGCCTCGATGATGTAATGAAAACAACTAAGATCATCATAGGTTGCTTCGTGGCCATTACCTTTATGGCAGCTGTAATGTTGGTAGCGTTCTATAAACTGCGTAAGCAGCACCAGCTACACAAGCACCACGGCCCGGCCAGAGCCATCGAGATTGTCAACGTGGAGGACGAGATCGGAGCCGGGAGTGGCATCTCAGGCGGGTCAACGATGAATTCTGGCAGCGGAGAAGGAACCCTGAGGATGCATCATCCAGAAATGGTCAACCTCCCCAACATCGGTCGCACAGATACCCTCAACCACTACTACAAGACCCACCACTTCAACAACAACGTGATGGGCCTCAACATCGGCTCCGACGGGATGGGACCGGGAATGATGCTCAACAGCAAGAACCAGCAAATGCACGACATGCCCATCTCCTGTACCTCGGTTCCCATCTCTACGTCTAATATGCTCTCCTCATCCGGCAATGGAACCAACCACAACCCCTGTTCCATGTCCCCACCGCTGCCCATGTCCCTCCCCATGCCCACCATGGGCTTACACGGATCCATCAAGGGTTTCATGGGCCAACACCAGAATCCCCAAATGGAGCCACTTCTCTTCAAGGGCAACTCAAAGGAAAACGTCCAAGAGACTCAGATCTGAAAACAAAAGTGAGAGTATAGAGAGAGAGAGAGAGAGAGAGAGAGAGAGAGAGAGAGAGAGAGAGAGAGAGAGAGAGAGAGAGTTGGAGACAGAGAGGGGATTGATGTTGGTTTATGCGCAGAATGATTAGACACTAGAGTGCATTGACATTACACCAGGAGAGAGGATAGACTGACAGGGCAATACACAAACACATAGACTTATCTGTGACAGTGTACTGAGCCAAGGATTACTACAATGAGCCACTTGTGTGTGTAGTAACGATCATGGCCATGGAGATCAAGGAACGGACATTGCTACAATGTAAATCTGTGCCAAAGCAAATCTTTTTTTGCAGTTTCTACAAGCTGTGTTCTCATAGGGAAAAACTAGCCTTTCAGAGTAATCAGTCCCCAAATCGTTGTTGGCCGGCCGAGATGAAAGACACGCGGAAGACCGGAGATATTACCCAACAACATCCAAGAGACATTTTTCTTCCACACAAACCACAAGCCACACTCTCTCTCAAGTGACTCAACAGACTCCCTCAAGGTGACACTTATGTAGGCATAACTAGATGGACAAAAAGGTACAGTGCAGTACAAACTACTGTGAAAAATCCACAAATTATATAAATATATTTTCATTTAAATATGTATCATTGCAGACTCCGATGCAGAGATATTTTGGGGTGGATGTAGTTTGTTTCTTTGTGGATAATCAGGGGCGGTGACTGTGGAGGTTGGTTATGATACATGTTTTAAGTTTGGCTACTTCTCAGAAACATAAGGGCTCAATTGCAACACTCATTGTGAATCTTTGAATTGGCTTCGTGACATGACGTCCATTTAGGTTGTAGAACGGTAAACGCAGATCTCTGTTTGACAAACTTTCTTTTGTTGCTTCAGTAATAATCATGACAAACTTTTGTGTTCTGAGAGTGTATTATGTATTTTGTAAAAGCCAGCTACTTGGTATTTGAATTGAAAATTCTGATACTTAAATGCCAGCATCAAATAATTGTTAAAGCGATGTTCCACAAACATGGAAAGCTAACCCATTGCAAAGACCTGTATGGGTAAAATAAAGTGTTGACAATGTGTTATTTGAATCAGATCAGTAGCCAGATATTTGCTTTTAGACAGGAATTTGATATGATCTCCTTGCTCATGGTTACCATAATCATGCCATTAAATGCTGTCATAAGGATGATTAGAAATCTATCTGCAACAGCATTCAAGAAGGGATTAAACATCCATCTTAGGATGATTGGAATGAATGGAAATGTACAGTATATTAATAATAATAATGTCTGGTTGTATGACAATTGTAAGATCCACATTTCTACTGTGTAACTTTCATATGTTAAATGCCATTTGCGCTTCTTGCGTTTCAACTATGTATTTCTTTATTTTTGTTAGTTTGATATAATGTGTACAGTTGTCTAGCCATGTATCATTACGTGTGAAATAAATCAATCATATATTGGGTTGTGGCGGGTCAATATGGCAACCACATTAGTAAAGAGTGAGACATTATGCAGGCCTCTGTGCTAAACCCAGATTGAATGTATGGTTTGTGGCTTAGCCATTAGTCATGCCGGTAATGATAGGTGCTGCTTTATTAACATGTCCAGACAGGCTTTTAGATGTTTCACAGACACCACTGGTTTTGCAAAATGAGTGTTTTTAACAGAACCCGATGATAAGTTATTCGTAATGAAGGCGCTTTTGTCTGAAATTCGACCCCAGGCGATTCTCTCATGGTGGTTCTTTTGTGCTGGTCTGCAAATGGGTGGAAAAATGGAGAAAAGAAGTATAATGAATACATTCTCTCTCTTTTTTTTGTGTTTATCAAGCGGGAACCGAACATGTTTGTTGCAATTGAGCACAAACTGGACCATTTATTCCAGATAAATGTACCTGAGACAGTATTATCAACAGTCACATCAACAAGGTGTCCGCGTGTAACGCAGCTCCGTATGGGATCGCTTCTCTTGCACCCGGCCTCACAACCGCATCGCTTATATATATAGGAGCTGTTTTATGTGATTGATGATGGTTTTCTTATCAACAACAAGTCCCCACTCATTGGAAGGAGAGGACGCTGAGGAACAGTAATAATAGTGACGATAATACGAGTGGTGGTATCAGACAAAACCCACCCAGACTGTCACGGAGGTTAATTGAAAGGATTTTCTATTCCATGAAAGGAACATTTTCTGCACCAGCACACCGCGTTCATCCCGTTAAATGATCTATAATAATATGTCTGGTTAGACTTGCGATACAACATGTCAGCGGATTGATCAAACAACCGTCGAAATTGTCGAAATTTGTGTTTTTTGGTTGCGAGTGTCATTGAGAAGCGTAGTAAATGTAAATGTATCGCAACCCCACAGACCGGCCTGCTGGGCAGGGTTCAACTGTCGCCCCACAGAGACACTAATAGAATATAAATGAAGGCTAAAGACACAACATACGGGCCGCTCCCTTGATGTGCTGCTCTCAGTGGCTCTGCCGACACATTTGAAAGAGCATAGCAGATCCCTCCTCGCGTGTGAGGGTGCATTGCTGCACGTTAACGGTGGAAGAAATCTTTTTACCTGAACGCTGGCAGTGTGTTATTACAATGGTGACTCACCTAATGGGCATAGAAATGTTCCTTTCATACATCTGGACGTCCGTTATGTGCAACACGCACAATTATCATCATTATTATTCACATTTTGAGGAACATGCAGAAGCGCTTTGTTACATCTTAGTATAGTGGCTGCCATTGTACACATTGATGCGGTTTAAAAGGAGGCTCATTGTGCAGCAGTGATGCATGACCCCTTTTAATGAAGATCACAAGCTTGAATCAGAATTATGTGCATATTGGGCAACTGTACCTCACTGTTTTATATAGTATATGGTGTTGAATTGAGGCGGTTTGGATACAGATGGAGTATGGCATATGTGTATCCTCTGCAACATCCGTTGCTTTTAATGGATGCTTCAGCCCAGATGACATTTTTTGGTTTGTTGGAAGCGAAGCTCCCGGATGAAAAAGGATTATCAAATCTGAGACACCAAATTGCAAGACAAGAAAAAGGACTGAACTTGTGGTCTTTTAAAGGTAAGCTGGTTTGATAAAAACGATGTACGAAATGACCTGGGTCTGTTTTAAAGCTTTTTAGAGAAATAGAGAGAAGGATAGAGAAAGAGAGAGAGAGGGAGAGAGAGAGAGAGAGAGAGAGAGAGAGCAGTGCTATGCTCAGAAGAAATTAGATTTCTTAATTACAAAATAATTACAAAAAAAAGAAATTTTGTGTTTTTTTGTTTCTTTTTTTGTTTTCCAGTTGTTGGTTGTATCTCGGTATGTGATATTATCAAATTGGGTCTTTATGTATTGTCATTAAATGTCATTCTTTTCATGCCTTCATCCAGGTACACAGTGTGGCAGAAGAGTGTATTTCTTCAAATATAGCAAAATCAACATGTGCTGCACTTGCACTTCAATGACTGTCATACAATGACTGAGAGGTATTTTATTTCAATGTCTGCTACTTCTGTGATTTCAGTAACCAGTTATTCTGCGATTAGAAACATGTGCCAATTTCATTCTTTGTTGTGATTTGAACCAACAAAGCCCCACAAACTAACTAAATCAGAAGTTTAACATAATGATGTTTCAAATAAGTTATTGCGTGACATTTTATAAAAACAAAATGTACAAAGTCCTAACATTTCCTGTGTTTACACTGTATCGTGTTACTTCATTTGTTGTCTTCTCACACTCATTTCTCAAATCAGGAAACAGGAAACACACTTTCAAAATAAGATGGCCCCTCGTCTGCCTGCTGTGTCCACGATTATATTGTGATAGCTCGTATTTTGTTTCATAAACTACATGCAGATGTTACGGTACTACGGCAAATGTAGCCGGGGAATTAATACGAGTGCCGGCTCTAAAGACTCAACAGTTGGCCGACGGTGTAAATCCATTTCTTGAAGCGTAACATCTGTTTTTCATGAAAAATTAACAAACATAAAGTGATATTACTGATTGAAATCCTAATCACAAATTGAGTTAGAGCTGCGCTGTGGAAGTAGAACATGCTCTAATCGCTGCAGCATGGCAGCCGCCTCAATAAGTGAAGTCGGCCTTCACGTTACATCAGTGTCACTGAACCGCGTCTTCCCAGAAACAGAGGATGGGAATCTGGAAAAATCAAACTAATAGGTGAACGGCAACAAATACGATTTTATTATGATATGATATGATATAATATATAATAATATATAATATGTTATGATATGTTATGATATGATATGTTATGATATGATATGATATAATATGTTATGATATAATATGTTACAATATTATATTATATGATATGATATAATATGTTATCATATGATATGATATAATATGTTATGATATGATATAATATGTTACAATATTATATAATATGTTATGATATCATATGATATGATATGATATGATATGATATGTTATGATATGTTATGATATAATATGATATGATATAATATGATATGATATAATATGATATATAATATGATATAATATGTTATGATATGATATATCATATTATATCATATATAATATGATATAATATGATGATATAATATGATATGATATAATATGATATATAATATGATATAATATGTTATGATATGATATATCATATTATATCATATATAATATGATATAATATGATGATATAATATGATATGATATAATATGATATATAATATGATATAATATCATATCATATCATATCATATTCCTTTATTTGTCCAACAGTGGGCACATTTCAAAGATCCTAGCAGCGGTGCACATCAGAGCATCAATGAAAATAAAAATAAAACACAAAACTAAATACTAAAAAACTAAATACTAATGCCAAATACTAAAAACTTTATTTTCCCCCTTTTTGTCCTGAATAAGTGAACATTTCCTCTGCCAGACAGGTGTAAACTCCTCCGTCCTCTCGTTGCTCCTGACATCTCAAATACAATAACTCCTTCCTCCGCTGGCTGCTGATGAGCAGCGCTTCATTAACGTAACGTCATCACCGGTTCTTCTCTTAACGCCGCTGCCCTCCGCCGCGCTCTCCTCCGTTCGGCCGTTCCTCTTCATCTTTATGTCCCAGAGTTGATTTTTTAAACTTACTTCTCACCCCGAGGTGAGGTGAACCTCGATGGACAGACGTCCCGCGGCGCGGCGCTCGCCCGACACTCGTTACCGAGCGGCGGCCTCGAGGGATTCATGCAAAGAACCAACGCCTGAGCCATGAACCATGACAGCCAATTTGAATGATATGTTTAGATCTGCGCTGTACGGCCCAGTACAGCACAGGGATGGGATCTGAGATGTCTTGGGGGGCACTATGTAAAGTCATTTTCTTGAATGTAATTGTACTTGGCTTGTACTTCGGTCCCCGAGGAGCTCGGAGCCCATGAGACTTCTTGTAAATAAAGGCCTGTATGCTGGATGGGCAATAGAAACGACAGCTAGAGTCTATAACGGTTGCATCGTGGTACTTTATTACGACTTAAAGCCAAAGGATTGACACAACACTAAATGTTCTGTAACAGCTTGAGGTGGCTCCCTTTCAAACTGATTATTAAACCTCTGTTTTGCAGCTTTTTGCTGTTCCTTCACTTGAACATAGGAACACACAATAGATGCTGTGATTGAAAGCGGTGATTTGAAGTGAGGGTGTGTGAGCAGCAGAGAGATAATTACATTCATATGCACTAAAGATGAAAGAGAAACGCTCAAATGCAAATACATTGTGAGCGTTCTGTGATGTAGACATGGATGTATTGTGATGGAGGAGGGTAAATTTAGAATATATAAAAAAAAGAGGAAATTTAAAAAGGGCCACTTTTAGCCGTGGCAGCATGAGAGCATATCCACGGGAGACGCGGTTATCAACATAGACTCCACCTTGTACTTCCACACTAACAGTGTATTAAAAAGTCTCCTCCAGCATGCCGATGGTGCAGTCTCTCCTTTCCCCTGTGCTGTCTTCTCCCTTCAAATTCAATAACCTCCCAGCTGTGCGTTCCTCCAGGGATTCCCCAGCTCCCCCGGCCCTCAGACAGGCTGCAGTCTGTGGGGAACCTGACACAACATCCACTCCCCTGTGAAGCTCCGGCGTCAGTCTGTGGGCCGCATCTCCGCTGATCCAGGAGCAGTGCAAAACGTGACAGCCTTTTATTTGTGCGGTATAAAAAGAAGAAGGTGTTTGACATGAGCGTAGTGCGTTGCACGCGGCCGCGTGGGCCGCAGCCACGTCAAACCACACCGAGTATAGATTATGTGGCGGATTCAGGATTATTTTTTAACATGAGGATGGACTGAATAGAGCCGAAGCTTGGACTGAGAATCCAAAGTATTATGGAGATATGAGGAAAAAGATGGCAATGACCCAGTTGGACCTACAGTACTTTGTGTAGATGGATAAAAGGAAAGCAGAAGCCTTTAAAGTCGGCTCTTTGTTCAAAGAATCGGCCGATGATTGTTATTACAAGAAACTACGTTGGTGAATCCTCAGGGGGCTTTTTCATGCTATACGGAGCATACTTTTGCTTTTGTTTCAGTCTATATTTAGATTCCCCCTATCTCCCCCCAATATAATTAAAAGCCATGCGGCAGATCATTTGCATTGAGGAATATTGTTTCTTTCCTCACAAAAATATCTCAATGAACAATCCAGAGAGAGAGGATACACTCCCATGCTTAGGGGAGTCGATATGTATGTAGTGTGCTTAGAAAGCACTCAGGAGCCGTGTAACCTCGGACCGGTCCCCCTCTTGAGGGGATAAAACACTCAGCCTGACCCACAGGGCACGTCACCCGGGAGGAGAGACACGTGTTTCTCTTCCCGCTAAATGCTGCTGAGGTGTGTGTGCGATGCATATATATATATATTTATATTTATATATATATATATAAATATGATATATATTTAAAAAGAAAATATGGCGTGCATGCACGTTACTGTAATATCAGTTTTATTTGTTAACGTGTATTATTGCGTAACTTACATGTTCAACGTTAAAGTTATTTAAAAATGAAGTTAGTCTCACTATTTCACAGAGTGGCTGCAATGAGGCACAGATATTCCTCTTGATGCAAAATTGATGTTGTTTTTAAACAAGCTACTTTATAATGCAGTCAGAAATGAACAAAAAGAAAACTGTGTGTAATATCTCACCAATAACTTGTTTCTGTGGGACAACGGCAGACAGGGAGACTTAAAGTAATTACCTCCCTATGAATATTTAGTTCCCAACATGCATTATGAACGGACACTTCCCGTGTAATTACCGGGGGAGGTTGTGTGTGGCACATTGTTCCCCAGAGCGTGCACTCACACACATAAACACACGTTTTAGCCACTGTGCTGATGTGGTTACTGACTTGAGTATTGATTTACCATAACTGCAGATCGGGGCGATGCGTATGCTCTGCTTGGTTAATGTTGTGTGTGTGTGTGTGTGTGTGTGTGTGTGTGTGTGTGTGTGTGTGTGTGTGTGTAATGGTGTCTTCGTTTTACGGCCCTCTGAACCGCGTTGTGACTTCTACTCGCCCTGTTGACGCTTCACTGATGTTGACTTGGTCACATCTGGCACTCATTGTTAAATTAATTGTCATTCTGGGACATATAGTATATCTATTCTGATTATGAACACATCTTTACCTTTGGTTAATCTGGAACAAAGCACAAACAAATAAATAACCAACATTGGAGCCTCCAATAAGATACAGTTCCTGTCCCAAAAATAGTCCAACTTATTAAAATACAACCTGCTATTCTTACATTTGAGCTTTTGTACAGTACGGACTAAACAAATGAGATTGAATGTGTTACTTAGTGAGCGGTGCAGGTGCTCGTATAGGTGTTCTTAACTTCAGTTTACACTTCTTATGTTAAGCTAACTCGCTAGCTACAGACACGACATTGGTTCAGTATAAATCTTCTCATTTAACAAAATATATGTGTTCTTTTTGGCTTTAAAAGTATTTTTTTTTAAGTGTAAGATTAGATGAGAACTGAATTCAGAGGACAAGTCTTGCCCATAACCAAAAAGTGAAAAGCTTTATTTCCTGTTGTTATTTTTTATTACTTTAACTCATATTTTGCTTTGCTAATGGGAACATATGGCTTCACCATATGAGATGAACCATGTCTCATGAACTTGTTTTGAGACATTCACTTTTGGTATTTCAATAGACCTTGGCCAACAAAAAATAACATCCAGGAGATTCCTTAGATGGATTAAACAATGATATATGAAGGCAGAACAAACTCATCCTTCTATTCGTCTCTTCCTCCCATCTTGCACATCCTTCTTTTGTCCTAAAGAAGGACATCGGTGTCCTACGGGGAAAACAATATTGATGTCCACAGATGAGTTATTGATTGAGAGGGGAAGAAAGCTAGACAGTGACATGCTGCAGATTACATAGGTACCGAGAAGCTTAAACATGCATACGTGTATGAGGCATGAATGGCTGAATATCATTTCAGTCTGTGCTGATGCATCTACTGAGTTTAGAACAACGTGTCCAGCCAGACAAACGTGGAATGAGGAAAGAGGAAGAGAATGTGGGTGTTGATGCAACACTGCTTCTGATATATTTAAATATATATCAGAAGCAGTATATATATATATATATATATATATATATATATATATATATATATATATATATATATATATATATATACATATATCATAAGCAGTATATATATATATCATTCATATATATATATATATTTTTTCTTTTCTTTTAATACATTTTATATATCCATAGACATATATATTAATATATATATATATATATATATATATATATATATATATATATATGTATATATATACATATATCATAAGCAGTATATATATATATATATATATATATATATCTATATATATATATATATTAAAATATATATATATCATTCATATATATATATATATATATATTTCTTTTCTTTTAATACATTTTATATATCCATAGACATATATATTAATATATATATATATATATATGTATATATATTAAAATATATATATATCATTCATATATATATATATAGATTTTTCTTTTCTTTTAATACATTTTATATATACATAGACATATATATTAATATATATATATAGATATATATATATATATATCTATATATATATAGTTTTATATATATATCATTCATATATATATATATATATATATATATATATATAAATATATATATATATATATATATATATATATATATATATATATATATATATATATATATATATATCATTCATATATATCTCTGTGGAGATAAGGAGATTGCGTGGTGTCCTGATTAAATGGGATGATGACATCAATATGAAATAGCTCTTGTCTCTGGCTTCTGTGTTTTTTTGACCTGCATTGATTTGAGCTGATTGATTTATTGGAAGAGAAGCACAGAGGAGCCGGCTCCAAACGGCCTTCTATTAAGATTCACACGGGTCCGTTTCATTTCACTCCGGGGTGATACTCGATGAATTGGACGCGAGCTCTGCAGAGCTGGTCAATGTCAACGGGAAAAACTCAAAGAGTCAAACGTCTCGGCGGGGACGGTCCTCGTGGATCGTCTTCTGGACGACGTCGATGATCCCGTGCAACGTGTCGAGCAAATTGATGCTGAAGCTTATAAGCAAATGTGTGACATGTGAGTCTGAGAGGAGAACCAACACTGGCTGCTACCCTTAGCATTAGCATTAGCATTGTTCACACGTCCCCTCATCTTCCACACCCCTCCCCCTCCCTCCCTACCACCACGTCTCCATCCTCCCTCCCTCCATCCTCCCTCCCTCCCTCCCTGCGTCCTCTCTTTCCTGTTCTCGCTGCGGCGTTGCTATAGCAACGGAGAAATGTGGGAATACCTCTGTCCTTCAGAGTGCAGGGGAGAGAGAGAGAGAGATGGAGGGGGGGGGTGGAGATGGAGGCAGGCGGAGAGGTAGAGGGTGGGAGACAGATAGAGAGGGAAGAGGTGGACGCAGACGAAGAGACAAGAGGAGAGAAGGGAAGGGAAGGAAGTGTGGAAAAGACTGTTAATTAAAAGACGGAGGAGGGCGAGTGGCTGAACTGGACACCATCAGCTGTCACTCAGCCGCTGACTATGAACGTTTGTCCCCCTCCTCCACCGCGCACGCCCTAAAGAGACCCTCCCATTGATATTCAGCCTCTGCGATGGTGAAGACGACTGAGTGGAGGGGTGGGTGGGGGTCCCAGGGTGGGTGGGGGTCCCAGGGTGGGTGGGTTTGCCTGAGATGGCACGGTGTCGCGCAGCCGTGGCGTAGCTCCACACTTGGCCCTACGCACGCCATTTATTCGACGATCCATGTGTTCTGGATGTCTCCATTTGTAGTGAGGCTGCAGTTTCCATGACAACGCCCGGACTGAAATAGCACCCCTGTTTCCCTCCCTCTCTCCCTCTCGCTCGCCCTCTCCTCCGCTCACAGCGCACTCACAGCGGCTCGTTCCTGATCTCAGGCCTCCTTCTATCGGTCTAAGATGTCCCATGCCGCTCATCTCCATTCATCATTTGGATGGTACATGAGCCTCACCGCCCCCCCAACACCAGCCACCATCATCTCCCTAACACACACACACACACACACGCACACACACGCACACACACGTGAGCGCTCACGTACACAGGCATCACTTCTCCTCCCGCCTCTTATCTCCCGTTTTCAGTCTCTGCAACACGTTCTGTCAACGTGCATCAACCTCTGTGTTGCCATGACAACGGTCTTGAAAATCCCTGACATTTTTACAACAAAGGCAAAAACACTACAGTCACTTGGGGGAGTGGGAGGAAAAAGGATGGTGTGTGTGTGTGTGTGTGTGCGTGTGTTTCTATTTCTGCTTGTCTCACTGAAAAAGAGAAAGAGATGTAGAGCTGTGTGTCTGTGCATGTTCATGTTTAATTAACCTTCCATATAGTGTGTAACTGTTGCACAGACAGGCATACAGTAGGATGGTGTGTGTGTGTGTGTGTGTGTGTGTGTGTAGAGTATATTGTGTATCTTGGCTCATATAGTGAAACTCCTTTTATCTATACCTACTCAGTCGGTACATGTTGGTTTGGTAGATCATGTGTACACACATATGGTTTTATAAAGCCGTGATGTTGCAGCAACGGTACCACGCGTCTGTGTGTGTGTGTGTGTGTGTGTGTGTGTGTGTGTGTTGTATGTGAGGGTGTGAGGGTGTGCGCGCGTGCCTGTGTGTGTGTGTGTGTGTGTGTGTGTGTGTGTGCTATAGACAGTACTAGCATTCCTTAGCACTGCTGTGACATGAAGAGAAAGATTAAAATAGATGGAGATCTGCACAGTAGTGGAAAGTTAACGATATCTCCCCGAGTACTTTGATGTACTTGTACTTTACATAACAATTTACATTTTATGCTATTAATAGTCAATTCTGCTATATATTTAATAGCAATTCTAATGACAAGTTTGACTATCACACAAGGCTAGTGATATTCTTTATTTTAGGTATTGTAAACAAATCCCATAAAAGACCAACTTTGTTATGTATAATATCTATATATATATATATAATATTTAAAAGATATATATATATATATATATATATATATATATATATATATATATATATATATATATTTATTTTATGGACATTATGGGCTGAAAACTATATTTTTTGTCATCCCCTAATGTCCATAAGTTCAGAGCAAAGATGTAAAGAGGGCACACACACACATAGTATATTTATTTATTTTTAAACAACTGGGCATTTTAGTTATCATTAACCAAACATAAATACAGAATCTATTTGTTTGCACCTTTTTTTCAGCTACAGATTTGCTGCATTATTTACAGCAACATGACGTGTGTGTGTGTGTGTGTGTGTGTGTGTGTGTGTGTGTGTGTGTGTGTGTGTGTGTGGGAATGACGCCAAACTAACACGATGCCATTGTCCCGCAGTCCGGCGCTGAGGTTTATTCATGTGCCTTTAATAGTTTTGGGATGATGACGGTGCAGAGGAAGCCACATCAGGCGAAGAGGGATTTGTTGGCCATAAGAAAATTATAAAATATCACCGGACGTAATTATACTATTCGTCATGTGTGCTCTTTTGCTTCAGATGTAATTGTAGTTTTCATTTAATGTGTCGAACATCCACGTGGCGCTGACATCCATGCTGGTACATATCGAAGTGTGTATCACTTAGTACAATACATCCCATCTTACACTTTGAGTATGACGTCTGTGCGCCGTCTGGCTCTCCGTCTTCACACCCACTGATCCCACCGAGTCCCGTGAAGCCGCTTTGATGCTAACAGATACTTACATGTGTGTCGAGTCAGGGAAACCCTCCAGGCCCTGTAATTTTGGGGACAAACCCACGGCGGATGACATAGCAAGTTATAATGAGTGTTTGTGTCCCTGAGCCAGTGTGTGTGTGTGTGTGTGTGTGTGTGTGCGTGTGTGCGTGCGTGCAATTTAAGAAGTCAGGTGGGCAGATCTTAACTTAACCCATTTCTTTGTCACACTGTGACTGTAAAGCCAATGTCCTTTAGAATATGGGGCTTTAGAGAGGACTTATCCACATTAAAGAGCCAAATATGTGTCCTTAATTTTAAAAGGTGACTCAAATAGGTCTGCCGAAGGGGGAATGGAGGGGGTGGAGGAGGAGGAGGAGGGGGGGGGGGTCATCATCCCACTGCACAGCAGGGGGGACCGGCAGAGACGGTGATTTGGACTTCAGTTGATGATGAGAGAGAGAGGGAGAGAGAGGGAGAGAGAGATTGGAGAGCGAGAGAGAGAGAGAGAGGGAGAGCGAGAGAGAGAGAGAGAGGGAGAGAGAGAGAGAGAGGGAGAGAGGGAGAGAGGGAGAGAGGGTTCAGGTCAGGTGGGAGGGCTATAGAAGCTTGCATTCTTTAACTGGGACAGACACTTCATGTCGATGTGGGTGAGGCGCTAGATTCAGGATGATCAGCAACACGAGAGGACCGGCGTGTTGAGGTGAGTGTTCATCCACAGGATAAATACTACACACATACACATTCAAGATAAATACTACACACGTACACATTCAAGATAAATACTACACACATACACATTTAAGATAAATACTACAAACATACACATTTGAGATAAATAGTACACACATACACATTTAAGATAAATGTTACAAACATACACATTTAAGATAAATACTACAAAAGTACACATTTATGATAAATACTACAAAAGTACACATTTAAGATAAATACTACAAAAGTACACATTTGACATAAATACTACAAACATACACATTTGACATAAATACTACAAACATACATATTTTATATAAATACTACAAATATACACATTCGATATTGTGGCAGCGCAGTGTGTTTAGGCCCGGCTGCAGAGTGGGTGAAGTGTGTGTGAAGTGTGTGTGAAGTGTGTGTGTGTGTGTGTGTGTGTGTGGGGGGGGGGGGTTCAGGGCCCGGTGTCTGATCGTCATCAGCTGTTAATCAGTCCAGCTGATGACGATCAGTGTTTGTGTGTCTGACAGTCTGTCTTCATGGAGGAGCGGGACAGACGACAGACGAGAGAGGAGAGGGAGCAGAGACAGACACAGAGACAGAGACAGAGACAGAGACAGACACAGAGACAGAGACACAGAGACAGAGTCTGCAAGAATCAAAGTTCATTTCCAACTCTCCCTCTGGCTGCTCAGCCTGGGGACGGATACAAACCCGTCACACACATAAGTACTAAAACTTGCACATTCGACATAAACACTACAAACACACACATGCGACAGGTTGTTTGAGGACGTGTGAGCGTCCCCGACTGGACAGCGTCTCCTGTTCTGTTCCTGAAGACTCTTTCTAATGTCCGGGTCTCAACACACGTGTCCTCCCTCCTGTGCAGGGAACTCTGGGAGGAGAGAACAAGATGTGGACGCTCCAGGAGAGTTTGGGCTGCTTGTTGCTGCTCGGCTGCGTCTGCTGCAGCGAGGGCCGGGTCCTGAAGTTTGTGGTGGCTGTAAGTCAGTGTCTCTCTCTCTCTCTCTCTCTCTCTCTGTCCATCTCTCTCTGTCCGTCTCTCTTCGACATCATCTAGCTCTATGCACACTTTCTTTAGATCACACACGTCTGACATTAGCACACGTTGTCTCTGTTGACATTGTATGTGCGGCTCACTGAGCGGTATCATATTCACACGTTAAGCCTGAACTCTGTGAGGCACGTCTCACTCACACCTCAGCATATCTTTCTTCCACAGCTCAATAAATAATTGAAGGATTTCTGTGAAAATCTCAAATGTTTTGATTTCACCCTCATACATCAACATAGTGTTTGTAGTGTGTATATATTTATTTATATTTATACACACACAGACATACGCTATTTTCATTTCATTTTCATTTTATTTTATTTTTATTTTTCCATCCCACTGTGCATATTTATTTACTTTTTTTTTACTCTTTTACTGTTTTAAAAAAACTCTTTTTGGCTATACAAGCCCATTGCACAGACTGGTTTATTTATAGCATTTTGCACTATCCTCGTGGATATCAACACTCAATCAATGCACACTAATATCTGTAAATTCTGTATACTCCCTACTCCCTATGTACATGTTCCCCCTATATGTGTATTGTTGTTATACTGTGATTCTACTGTAAGTTGTGTATGTATGTTTGTGAGTTAAGTTAAGCTACTGGTTGACCTAATAAAGTATCTATCTATCTATCTAGCTTGAAAGTAATTTATACTACCAAAGTCAGGATTTGGTTCACGATGCGGTCTAGGTGTTACTTTGAGTGTTCACTGTCTCATGTATCTGTTTATTATCCTGGTCAATTTGATGTAAATGTAACTTGTTTGCGAACAATGTGTTGTTTAAATCAGTTTGGACTATTCTTTTGCGTGTTTAGTTTGGATTAGCTGAGTTCAGGTTGTAATCTCATGAAGCTGCTAGGTTAGGGTTAGTTTTTGTTACGCATCAAAAACAAGTTTTTAAAAACATCGTTTACCTCTAAGCTGACTTGGTGACAGAGGAGTGACTCACATGTTTTCATAGTCGAGTTCATCCGACCTGCATTCAGCGTCATGATGCCGGCGGAGCGGCTCCAGCATCTCTAATGCAGAGCTGCAGGTCTCAGGTGTTTCCTCACCTACAGTGAGGCGGGCAGCAGCTTCATGGTCGACTCATGACGGGTAAACATCAGGATGCATCTGGATCCACGGGTTGATGTTATGACTCTACAGGTGTCCCGACATGGCGACCGATCGGCCGTTGAATCGTATCCCCGGGATCCTCATGGGGAGAGAGTGTGGGCGCAAGGCTTCGGACAGCTGACTGAGGTACTGTGTGTGTGTGTGTGTGTGTGTGTGTGTGTGTATGTGTGTGTGTGGGTGTGTTTGTGTGTCAAGCATTTGGCAAACAAACAACCAAATATGAAGAACTTTTAGATGTATGTAGTGTATACAATCTGGATTACTTAGCGATATCAACAAGAAAAAACTAAAAATATAACAAGAAAAACAAAAACAAGAGTAGTATATATCAGAATTGTGTTCTGCAAAACACTGGGTTGTTTTGCACCTCAGGGCCCTGCATTGTGCACCTCAGGGCCTTTTACTGTACACCTCAGGGCCCTGCACTGTGCACCTCAGGGCCCTGCACTGAGCACCTCAGGGCCTTTTACTGTACACCTCAGGGCCCTGCACTGAGCACCTCAGGGCCTTTTACTGTACACCTCAGGGCCCTGAACTGAGCACCTCAGGGCCCTGTACTGGAGCCTGTGACACACTGGTACACGTTCATGGCCTAAAATGCTAAATGAAAATGAATCTTCATCCGAACTTTGAGAAGCGGGTGACTTCCAGAGTAAACACGCCGTCGGCTCAGATCTTCTCTGTGGTCGCCGTCTGTTCCCCTGACAACGGCAGTTGATTGTTGAGATGTTTGTTTAACATACGTCTCTCTTTCTTTCAGCTGGGCATGAAGCAACAGTTTGAGCTCGGCCGGTTCCTCCAGAGGCGCTACGCCAACTTCCTGAGTCAGGAATACAACAACAAGGAGGTGTGTTTGTGTTTGGAGACGTACACAAACATGTGTGTGTAATTAGATGTTTTCTCTGTGCTTCAGGGTCACATGATGCTGCTGCATGTGCCCGACCTGTGAGATCATGCTCCAGCCACCGTCCGTGTTATTATCCGCTACAACACACTCGGCTAACGAGCCTGACGCGTGTTCGTGACATCGCTGCCGGGGCCTCTACGGCGTGTGACCTGTGGGGTCGTTTGACCCCGGAGCGCCATGTACACCCCGATGGCGACGGGGATCGTGTCTGCATGTTCGGTTTTCCCTGATTCCCCTGATTTCCCCGTCTCTGTCGTCTTCACGCTCACCGTCTCCTCTCGTCCGCTCGTCTTCTCCATCTCTTAAATAATAACGCGCAATTATCACCAAAGCAGCAGCTCTTCTCAGCACCCGGCGCTTGTGATTTGTCGCGACCGGGTCTCCGTACCTCTCCCCGCGTGGCCATGTCTGTGTTAATTTGACAGAAAAGGCGGTAAAAAAAAAAGAAGAAGAAGCATTCTTGGCATCACAGGAACATCTGAGCGTATCGGCGTGATTCGGTGTGAGCGACCTGACGCGCGGCGACAGAGACGGAGATGTGCGAAGGCTGTTGTCAGAAGAGATCACATGTAGGACGCCCCCCCCCCCCCCCCCCTCTCACCCGTCAGTATCTCAGCATCTCCTCCTCTTCATGTTAAGGGAATACCTCGGCTGACTCGTGATACACTGCTGCTTTGCCCGGGTTCAGTTATTTGTTTGCACCTTTTATTAATAAACGCATAGAGAGAAAATAAATACAGAAACGTAAGCAGTAAGCGCTCAGTGAATGCAATACTTATGATTTCCCATATGCATGTTCCCCTTTCACACTTTCCTGTGTCTAAGACCAGAGCGTTGGAGTCATTGGCGGCCATATGGATGCTTTGTGTTATGGATGCTTTGTGTTATGGATGCTTTTTGTTATGGATGCTTTGTGTTATGGATGCTTTGTGTTATGGATGCTTTTTGTTGTGGATGCTTTTTGATATGGATGCTTTGTGTTATGGATGCTTTTTGATATGGATGCTTTTTATTATGGATGCTTTTTGTTATGGATGCTTTATGTTATGGATGCTTTTTGTCATGGATGTTTTTTGATATGGATGTTTTTTGATATGGATGCTTTGTGTTATGGATGTTTTTTGATATGGATGCTTTGCATTATGGATGTTTTTTGTTATGGATGCTTTTTGTTATGGATGCTTTTTGTCATGGATGCTTTTTGTTATGGATGCTTTTTGTTATGGATGCTTTCCTATGTTTCCAACAGGTATATGTGCGGAGCACCGACTATGACCGCACTCTGATGAGCAGCCAGGCGTGCCTCGCTGGGATGTTCCCCCCAACCAGTCGCCCGCCTCCCATCATGCCCCAGCTACTGTGGAGGCCCATCCCAGTGCACACCGTCCCCAGGGCCCAGGACAAGGTGGGCCGCTGCAGACACGTCTCCTTTCACATCCAAACGTGTCCAACCTAACCCGAGTCCCTCGTGCAGCTCTGAGTTCACCTGAGCTGTGGACCCACCGTGCAGAAACTCACTGTTTAAAGTTTGATGATGCCCAGATGAGTGCACTATACCTGCAGTCAGTGTGCATTATTTCAACTAATGTGTTTTCAATCTTTCAAGCTGTTGAGGACTCCAGGCAAAGAATGCCCCAGGTTCACAGCTCTGATGACGGAGACCGTTGCGAGCGAACGCTACCAGAGTTTCCTCAGGGCTCACAAGGTAAGAAACCACAGAAGAAGAAGACGGTACTCCAAAAAATACGACGTAGCTCATCCTCAGTTTCTGTTCTGTTGAACGCCGTTCACCACCAACAACCCGTTAGTGTGTCTGTTGCTTCTGTAATCGTCAGTTACATAATGGCGATGTGAATAATGCTTCTCTGCGCCACAAGTCTTTTTCTGCTCATCTGTGCTTTTCTAAATGTGTAAAGGAACACACGATGTGAAATGCACAATATGTGAGTGAGTGACGTGCACGGTTCACGGTTGCCGGTGCCAATGTTGTCGGCGACGTGCCGCTCCAGTCCTCTCGGTTCTCTTCTCAGGCGCGGAGACTCCAGAGCCTCGGAGGGGAAAAGCTGCACCGCTCAATCTCTCTCACGTTCTCAGGGACGCTAATTAACGCTCGGATTGAATTAGATTAAGAATTACAATGAGAGGGTTTAATTAAACCGAGTCCCATGCGCTGCCTGTTAAGATGGAGGGCCTCCTGCGTTGCATCTTCACACCCTCTGCTGGAGGCGGTGCACCTGCAGGTGGGACGCAGTACCACGAGGTGGCCATTTGTAATCACTCATGTTGTGTGACCAACACCATGAACACCATCGAGTCAATAATCAATACAAACACTGAGCTGACCAACTAGTGTCTGCACTTCTGTGGTTATCTACAGAGCATCTGCAGAAACATTACTCGTATGAATGGTCATTCACGTATTTTCTCCTCCATTTTCCTTGAGAATGATGAATGAAGGTTGGGCGGTTTCCTTTTGGGCAATTTCAAGATGCTTAATACTTGAGTTTTTTCATTTGATGGTACTTTACACTTCAGGTGGACATATTGTACATTTTAGTCCGTTATGTTTGTTTAACAGCTAGCTGCATCACACATGTGTACAACGTAGTGTTAGAATGAGTTCTATCCTTTTGTTCACTTACAAGAAGTCATACGGTGTAAATTGAGGCCCTCTCCTCACAGATTTTTGATTCCAATAATGTGATGAAGTCCATGATATTGATTTTAAACCAATCTACTATCATTAATCACCTTGTGATCTGCCAGTTTGACGTTATTACCTTTTTTAAAAGCTCGACCAGTGGACTAAACTACCAAACTAAATACACCTCTGGCCAACTTTAACACTAAAATGTCATATTATGTGATTTTGACTGCTCTTCTACTTGTAATGGAGTGTTTGTAAATCATGATTTATCAACTTTAAATGAGTGAAGACTTTGATCATCTGGTCTTTCCTCTTCTGCACGTCGCAGTACTTCCTGGAGGCACTTTCCAACCACACCGGATACCCCGTCTCCAAACTGGTTGGCAAAAAGATATGGGGGATCTACGACACCCTTACCTGTCAGGTAAACGTGATGTTTTGCACACACACACACACACACACACACACACACACACACACACACACACACACACACACACACACACACACACACACACACACACACACAGAGTTTTCTTCCGCCGAGAAATGGAGAGTGGGCCGGAGGGTGGATAAATCTTTTTTATGCACACAGTGAGACATGAATAGGACAACATATTGAAATGATAATTAAAGCGTTGTGCGACGGGTGAAGCCGAGGCTGAATCCGTTCATTCACACTTCGAAATGAGCATCTGTTATCTCCCGACCGGCGCTAAGAATAGAACCGGTGAAATGCAGCCATTTAAAGCCCTTCGGTTGGCGTGTGTTGTGTAATGCGATGATTAGCGTGACGTATGGGAGCGAATGCTATTTTCTTGTGCAGCGGATCCATAACTTGACTCTCCCACCCTGGGCCACCCAAGATGTCCTGGACATCCTGAAGAGGATCGTGTCGTTCGAGGTCATGTACAGCTTCCTCAGCCACAAGCGCAAAGAGAAGGCCCGGCTCTCGGGAGGTGAGGACCCCCGTCAGGGCGCCGCGTTGACGTCATTGTTGTGTGAATAAAGGGATCCGGGTGTCCGCTGTGGGACTGTTGGCTCGGGCTTTGTTTACGCCTCGGACAATGCTGGGCCGGGGCTCCCAGAAGCACATTAGCACATATGAGCTAATGGGCCCACGATGATTACAGCACTGAGACGTGATGCTCATAAGGTCAAAACAATCGCGTTGGTGGGAAAATGTATTTACACTGTTGACACTTATGTGTTGAATTACCAGGGGTGCTGCTGAATGCCATCCTGCTGAATTTCTCCAGGGCTGTAGAGCAAGGGAGCTCTCTCAAATTCATTATGTACTCGGCTGTAAGTTCAATTTCACACACACACACACACACATACACATTCCTCATCTATCGTGCAAACCGCTGTTTCACAAACTCCATCTTCTCCCCTCCTCTGTCTGGTTCCAGCACGACTCGACCCTCGTCACCCTGCAGGCGGCTCTGGACGTTTACAACGGCATCCTTCCTCCCTATGCTGCCTGTCAACTCTTTGAGTTCTACCAGGAGTATGACGGGTAATGACGTCCGGCCCCCCCTTTGCATATTTAACCGCACTATCTAGGTCAGACGGCGGGCAAATATATATATATATATATATCTCACATCCCACACCGAACCCCAGTCGCCCACGCCTTCGTCGCCCCTCTACTGGACGTCTGCAGCAGCGTCCTGCAGGGCACATCCTCCACAACCATCCACACATCCAACGCTCAGCTGCATGCCCGCTCGCCCACTGCAGGCGGGCACCAGAGACCACTTCTTCCCAGTCTAAAACCTCCACTGGTTCCCATACAGCAGAGAACACAGTTCAGGATTCTCAATACATACAGAGCCCTTCACTAACTGTCCCCCCCCCCCTTAACTCGCCAACTGCATTTAAAACTCTACTTTTTAAATCTGCTTTCAACAAGTGATGCTAATTATATACACTACCGTTCAAAAGTTTGGGGTCACCCAACAAGACAGTTTTGTGTTTTCCATGAAAACTCACTTATTTATCCAATGAATTGCAAAATGAATATAAAATATAGTAAATACATTGACAAGGTTAGAAATAATTATTTTTGTTTTAAATATGAATTGTGTTCTTCAGGATAACTGTTTTCAGCTGTGCTAACATAACAAAAGGGTTTTCAAAAATTCTACCCCTCCGCTAGTCTTCTAAGGCGATAACACAATGTGCCATTAGACCACTGGAGATGGGCCTCTATACAACCGTGTAGATATCTAATGTATTTTAAACAGGTGTTTCAACCTAGAAGTCATTTACCACGTTAATAATGTATAGAGGGCATATCCTAATAATTTAATGTTATCTTCATAAAAAAAAATGCTTTTCTGAAAAATAAAGACATTTCTAAGTGACCCCACACTTTTGAACGGTAGGTATATATATATATATTTTCTCTCATTGTGTTCATCCCCCAGTTCCTATTCCCTGGAGCTGCATTACCGTAACGAGTCCTGGCGCGACCCGTTCCCTAACCCGGTGGCGGGCTGCGGCGGGATGACCCCCTGCCCTCTGGCCATGTTCACCCAGCTGGTGCGGGACGTGGTGCCCGACGACCGGGAGGCCGAGTGCGGCTTCAGGACCAGGTTGTCGAGCACAAGTGAGTTTAAAAATAATATTCCCATGACTTCTATTCCAACTAAGATTGCGTTAGGCCTGATTGAATGCTGCAATATGTTTATTCCTGTATTTACTTTGTGGGGGGGGGGTTTCCAGCAGTGTCTGATTTAAAAATATCTTGGCTTTTTGGAAATCTTCCACACACACACACACACACCTAAACAGGGTTGTGTCTCCCACAGGTGTCATCACAGCTCTTGCAGTGACTGTCGGTCTCCTGGGGGTGGCGCTGTTGTTCAGCGTTCTCGTGAATATCAACAGGAGGCGAGCCCACTACTCCCGGGAGGTGTAGTCCAGATGAGACACACCGACCGGTGCTTCTCTCACAATAATAATATTAATAATAATAATGTGCCATGTAGTCAAAATGTTAATATCTGATTAGTGTTGTGTGTGTGTGGTGAGGGGTCGTGGACTAATTTCCTCTCTGAATAATGTGTGTATGAGTAACACCCTATACATAAAAAGTGAACCATATTAAAAATAAACAGTTATTTATACCAAGCATCACTACATTTTATTAGATTAACCCTTCACAGTGTGTACGCATCCACTGCCGTATGGTTTCACATTCTTTGCTGTTCGGTTTTCTCACTTCTTGTCTGGGTCTGTGGCGACTGTGGGAGGACAGAGGAGGAGAGTTAGAGTTCAGAGGAATCATTTTGTTTCCATATCCACATTCAGACAATTCAATCCCGTCGCGGCGTTCATAACACAGATATCACATGATCGGAACGAACCGTACCAATCGTCTCCAATCCACCCATCTTGGACTCGCATCACCAATGCCCCCCCCTCATCCTTCATCCCCCCATCCCTCCACCTCCAGCCTCCCATCCCCTCACCTCGGACGTCCAGCTTGCACTCCACTTCGTCCGTGCCCAGCTCGTTGACCGCCATGCAGGAGTATTTGCCTCCGTCGAAGGTGCTCGGCTTGCGAATGTTGAGGGTCAGCACTCCCTGGTTGTTCCGCATCAAGAACTTGGGATCCTGACCGATGACCATCTTGTTCTTCATCCAGACGATCTTAGGCTGAGACGCGAGAAGAACGCATTAGTAAACTAGAACGGGCACTCCGTAGAGCGCATACCGTCGCATATCACAAGATTGGGCATTGCATTATGAACATACAAATTGACCGTGCTATGGTAAGACACTTTTGACCTTTTCATGATCTTGACCTTTGACCCAGTCGATCCCAAAATCTAATCAAATGGTTCCCGGATAATAACCAATCATCCTATTAAATTTCATGCGATTCAAAGAAGATTTTGACCTTTTCATGACCTTGACCCGGTCAATCCCAAAATCTAATCAAATGGTCTCCGGATAATAAACAATCATCCCACCAAACTTGATGCGGTTCGGTTTAATACTTTTTGACTTATGCAAATAACACGCACGCATACGAGCTCCCCACTGACATCAGGACAGTAGAAAGTCTTTACAGCTTCTGCCGGAAACTGAAAACGCACCTTTTCCGACTATATCTGGATTAAAACACAGATTTGCACTTCAGTGGCTCTTAAATATCTTATTGTGGTACTTTTGTAGTTTGACTATGTTGAGGAAATGTTACTTTCTGTATTCTTGTTGTTCTTAGTTTGTACTCTAGGTTGAAATGCACTTATTGTAAGTCTCTTTGGATAAAAGTGTCTGCTAAATGACATGTCATGTAATGCATACAAATACACAGCGATCAAAACATTACCCTTCGCATTGAAAATGCGAAGGGTAATAATGGCCAGGTGTTGGCCAGGTGCAACACGGCCAATTCTGAGAAGATTTTCTTTTCATGAGAACCGGCGCGGTCGGCCTCCTGAGGCTCCTCCCACATGCGTGTTTACCCTGGGGTAGCCCTTCACGGAGCAGCTGATGGTGGTGCTGTAGCCGGCCACGACGGATCTGTCCACCAGCGGCTGGGTGAACTTGGGCACGCAGCTCGTGTCTTTCTCCTTGAAGGGGCTTCGTTTGTGGTCCAGGTCTACGGAGAAGCAGGAAAACATGGCCAAGTTATTGTTTACAGCTTTCTGATATCAAAGTGGGTTGAGGAGATAGATGAAATAAAAGAGGTTCGAAGACAATGCACTTAGCACACTTTTTGGATAAACTGATATTATAAAGTATATGAAAAAATACCACAAAGTCCCGAAAGTCAGAGCGGAGATGTGACGCGTTTGGCTTTGATCTCCAATAATG
The DNA here is from genome assembly GCA_036178185.1 of Liparis tanakae. Classification (NCBI taxonomy): domain Eukaryota; kingdom Metazoa; phylum Chordata; class Actinopteri; order Perciformes; family Liparidae; genus Liparis; species Liparis tanakae. The sequence continues at coordinate 17,945,451 of CM070105.1, read as the reverse complement.
GCGTAGGAGGCAATCCACAATACAAACATACTGTACACACACACACACACACACACACACACAGATACACGTGCACACACCCGACTTGGTGATGACCGCCGTGTTCTTGCTCGGGCATGCGTCGTCGCTCAGGCCGCAGTAGTTCTCGCTGTAGACGCGGAACATGTACTCGTTGCCCATGATGAGGTCGGACGCCGTGCAGTTGGTGCGTCTGTTGCGCTCGTACACGGTGAACCACTCCTGCAGCGGGAGGAACACGTAACGCACGGTTAGAGTCGGTCGACAGCGAGTCCGAAAAGCTACCTCCGCCTCCGCCCTCACCTTCGTCTTCATGTCCGCCTTCTGGATGGTGTAGCCGATGATCTCGCAGTTGCCGTCGTCCTTGGGGGCTTCCCACTCCAGAGCGGCGTTGAAGCCCCAGACGTCCGTCACCTTCACCTTCATGGGAGGTCCGGGTTTATCTGAACGGAATGACATGTCAGATGTCCTCGCTGAAACGCAGACGCTGGCCTAGAGGAAGTAGAACCGGACGTCCCCCGGTCGTAAGATAAAAGCTGGCGACCTTACCCACTATCCTGAGGACGAGGCTGGCCCGGTCCTCCATGTTCTCGATCTTCAGCACCAGCTCGTACGTCCCGGAGTGCTCTCGCTCCGCCTCGCGGATGAAGAGGATGGTGTCCACGTTGGTGCTGCGGATGTTGACCATCTTGGGGTCAACGGGTTCACCGTCTTTGAACCAGGTGGCGACCGGACGGGGCTTACCCTGAGAGACGGGAAAGTCACCCGAAGGGGATTTCCTCGTAATTATTTTGATTTTTTTGGATGTAATGTTTACACTTCCAAAATGATGAGACCAAAAAACTAAATAATCTTTATTTTTAAGAGCTGGATGGTACCTTGATTAATATACGTTAATATGTTAGCTGATACAATACGACTCAGAAACATAACCACTGTTTATGCTATCAGCTACTGCTTTAAAGGAACATTTGAAAATATTTTTTTCTCACTAAAGTAAGCTGGGTCGTAAAATGGACTCTGCTAGAAGAAATAATGTTAAAAACATTTTCTCATCACATTTTGCATTGAACTCCTATACCACGAATGGTGGGAATTAAAAAAGAATATAAAAGATGATGCAGCTGAACCAGCGACGTCATTTCTTCAATGCAGCTCCTTTTGGCGCCACAACAGGCTTTATTAATCATTTATTAATCATTTCTGATCTGCATAACACCTGTAAACCGTCTCCCGTCAAAGCCATAACGCCTATATGTTCTTAAGTATATTCCACTCGCATGTATAGTTTACTTTAGTACGTTGTGACGCAGCTTCAGATGCAACATACGAGATGAAGTTGGTTCCTCACCTGGAAGGGGATGGTCAGGTTGATCTTTTCTCCGACCTTCCTGACGTACTTCGTCCTCAGCTCGCGAGGGAGGCGGATCTTGGGATACTCTGCGGCGTGAGGAGACATCGGAGCGTGAAGGCCTCGCCTCTAACCCTCCGTGAGCTCGCCGTGCTCTCTGACTCAAACCCGTCCACGCCGTAGCGTGCCGACTCACCCATGATCTCGCGGATGGTGACGGACTGCGACAGCACGGCCGGAGAGCTGTGTCCGGCCATGTTGACGGCCTTCACCCTGAAGTTGATCTTCTCTCCCACGGGGAGGCCGCGCACCACGAAGCCCTGCTTTTCACAAAGCTCCTTGTTCGCCACCTCCCACTCAGTGCCTGAGAGGAAAGAGAATTACATGCAGGACATGCCAGTAATTAGGGGTTGAATCGTGTTGCTTTTTAGATTTTTTGTCCTCTTATTACATAAAGTGATCCCGTTATGGACATACACCGCCGTTCAAAAGTTTGGGGTCACTTAGAAAAAAGAGAAAAAAGCACTGTTTTTTCCAATGAAATTGGCATTAAATTAATCATAAATACACTCTCTACATAGTTAATGTGGTAAATGACTATTCTCTGTTTTTTAATGAAGTCTCTACAGAGGTGTGTAGAGGCCCATCTCCATGTTCTAGTGGTACATTGTGTTATTGCCTTAGAAGACGAGCAGAGGGGTAAACCCCCTGACACCCTTTAAAAAAAAATATATATAATTTTTTTTCTTCATTTTCCACAAACAGATTATTCCTTGACATTGAAACCCTTTTTATGTGAGCGCAGCTGAAAACAGTTATGCTGGTGAGAGAAGCTCTACAACTGGCCTTCCTTTGAGCCACAAGTTTGAAGAGCAACATTAATATTTACAATGAAAATCATTATTTATAACCTTGTCAATGTCTTGACTATATTTTGTATTAATCTTGTATTCATTTAATAAATAAAAGTGTGAGTTTTCATGGAAGACACAAATTTATCTGGATGACCCCAAACTTTTGAACGGTAGTGTAAATCCGGTTTAAAAAAAAATACATTCAGCTCTCAAATCCATATCTATGAGTCATATTGCGATTCAAGAGTGTTAACTTGTATTTTTGTATTCAGAACTGCTGGTTACATCACCTCCTTCTTTGCAGAATTCAATAAGGTAGCCATCCAGGCCTCCAGCTCCAATCCTCTCGGGCGCTTGCCACTTCAGGGTGCACGTGCTGTCGGTCACATCGTGCACGTTCAGGCGTATCGGCTCGCTGGTCGGGGCTGAGGGAGGCGGGGCGAGAGAAAACAGAGAGAATCACAAAGGAGTTGACGGAGGATGAGGACGCCGAGGCGCCGGGAGGACGGCGGCCGTGACGTACCGATGGGCATGAAGGGCTTGGAGGTGAGACTGGGCTGAGACATGCCGATGGCGTTGATGGCGAACACCCTCATCTCGTACATGACGCCTTCAATCATCCTCTTGGCCTCGTACGTCGACGCTTCGTAGACGTCAAAGTTGAGCTTCGTCCATCTGGAGGAGCCCTTCTTCTTCCTCTCCATGAGATAACCTGATGGAGGAACGACTCGATCAGAACTGAAGACGCCCAGAAACCCGATTAACCCTCCTGTTCCCTTCAGATGTATAACATCTTTTACCCTTTTTGACCACCGCAATTAAAACCTCCAGAAAATGATTAGAATTAATATTTCCCAAGTTTAAATGTTAGGTACTTTATTTTTGTTTGTTGATACGTAAATAGCCCTTTAAATAAATACAAAATATATGTTTTACATAGTGAAAAACAGCCTGGGGTCAAATTGAGAGTTAATTAATTCGATAGATAGATAGATAGATAGATAGATATATACTTTATTAATCCCCGAGGGGAAATTAGTCAAAATTAATTAATTAATTAAGAATTGTGTTCAGGACAGTGAAAACATATCATCATGTGAATTTTATGTTTTCCCAGATTTCCCCAATAAATTAGGAAAAGTCATGAAATATGAAGCAAAAAAACTAATGTTATTTTTTTTTAGAGACGTCAAACATCGAATGGGGTCAAATTGAGAGTTAATTAATTAGATAGATAGATATATACTTCATTAATCCTCAAGGGGAAATTTGTCAAAATTAATTAATTAATTAATTAATTAATTAATTAATTAATTAATTAATTAAGAGTTGTGTTCAGGACAGTGAAAACATATCATTATGTGCATTTTATGTTTTCCCAGTCGTCCCCAATAAATTAGGAAAAGTCATGAAATATGGAGCAAAATAAATAATGTTAATCTTTTTTTAGAGACGTCAAACATCGAATGGGGTCAAATTGACCCCAAAGGTCACAGGAGGGTTGAACATGAAGAGGGTAGAACTAAACGGATCCTTTACCTTTGAGAGGTGCGCCGCCATCAAACGCAGGAGGATCCCAGACGATGCTGGCGCTGTCCTCTCCCACCGAGGCGCACCTCACGTTCTCAGGGGGGTCGGGCACGTCTAAACAGGAGGGCAGTGAGTTCAACGCACGTCAGAAAGGTTTAACATGCTTATCACATATTTAAAAAGTGTCGATGTGTGAACCACGCGGCGGCGCTTCAGTGCACTCACCCACGATCTTGACGAACAGCATGGCCTTGTCCTCTCCGGCCGCGTTGTTGACGCAGATGGTGTAGTTGCCCTCGTCCTCCCTCTCCGCCCCCTCGATGACGAAGCAGCTCAGGTCTTTCCTGGCCTCCACCCTCAGGCGCCCTTCGGTGGCTGTGATTGGCTAACGAAAGGGAAAGCGCAGCGTTTGAGCGCCCTGAGTGCGTTTGAACGCAGACAATCTGATGCGCTGAAGATGCAACACACAATTTCATCTTGAGGACGCAGCTTTCTGGGTCGAGCGAAGCTAAACTACACAGGAGTGATTAAAGCCCCACTATGTAGTTTCTCCCTTGTAGCCCCCCCTTCAGGTATTTAACGTGTACTTCAGTGTGGTAAATACCCAGTTAGATAGATCAGGGGTCTGAACCTCTGGCTCTGAGCCATATGTGGCTCTTCAGGTGACGCATATGGCTCTTTAGAGTTTGAGTTCAATAATAATCTCCTCCGCCCCCTGTAACTTTCTCTCTCCTCCAGATGACAGCAGCAGTAATGTCAGGTCCCTTTCTTAAAGACGTCTTTGTTCTTTAAACTAAAGGTCTGTTATTGGTCGTCTCCACAGCAGCATGTCTCTCTGTCTCTACGTCGCGTAGCGGATACAATAAAAAGTCCCCTGTGAGGTGGACTGGACTATGTGACGCTGGTCATCATGACAGAAAGCAGGTCCAAGGACCGGGCGCTACAACATGTGACAGAGTCGGTCTTTAGCCCCCAGACCCCGATGGAGGAGGAGACGTCTACATATTAAAAGTCTTTGTAGCGGCAACATGTTTTTTAAGGTAGGAATTGTTACATAGTGTCGCTTTGAAGATGCAACACGCAATTTCCTCTTGAGGACGCGACTTTCTGGGCCAAGCGGAGCTAAACTAACCGGGAGTGATTAAGAGAGACATTTTAATTTCACAGAATGTCGGCCGCGTGTCACTAAAATGCACATATTACGGTTATCTTTAGTCCGGGTTGTGCAAAGACGCTCTGGGGTTGGAGGTGTGACCATTAAATTAAGGTCAGAAGCAGAGTTCAAGCTACATGCTGCTTCAGAGAGGCTGCAGGGACAACAACACGAGGAAAAGGGCATCCGTGAGACCGGCTGGCCGGAGGGAGGCCGGGCGGCCCCTCATTGGACCGGGGGTCGCCGGGGCATCGTGGTGAATATGAAGCGTGAGGTCATCACACGAAGACACAGACATAGCCTGTTTCCAACAAAAGGCCCTCTGACCGACTACATCAGGGTCTCTTTTGCCCCCAGCATCTCTTTCTTGGTGAGGTAGCATTAAACTAAAGCTGAGGAGATGAAGCGTGATTGTTGGAGCCATATATTTTGTTTGATTATAAATCATGTTATATGATTTATCTGTAGAATCAAAGGCTGTTTACTTATCTTATATTCATATTTGAAATGCTTTTTGTGTATTATTTATATTAGTTTGATGAGGATCAGCTGGTATAAGAGGAAGAGGCGGAACCGAATATCGGGTTTTAATTTCCTGTATGGAACGGGGCATCGGGACAGTTTTTGACCTCACGTTTAGCTCGATATTATTTAGGTTAGAACTCAAGTTACACTTATGATTTTGGCCGCGCTGCACCAACAGGTTCCTCCGACCTTCCAACATCACGCCAAGGTCGTGTAATGCTCCGTGACTCCGTGAGCCTTTACTTTATCTCCTTTGGTCCACACGACGGTGGGCGCCGGCTCTCCGGTGATCTCCACATCCAGGCGCAGCTTGTTGCCGGCCACCACGATGATGGTGTTCTGGGAGACCATGTTCCCGCTGGTGTCCAGGTGGATCTTTGGAGGATCTGGTTAATGGACAAGGCACAAAGAAAGAGTGAATTTGGGATATGACGATTAAAAGAGATTTCATATATCTGAGGTGATGTATGCAAGGCTCCGGCCTACCTTGTCTTGGCACGTAGTCGACCTTAATTTCTGTTTTGAGGAGAGAGAAAAGGAAGGTGAATATTACGTAGGCTGCTGATGATTAATAAATCCACGGTACGACCTTTGGGATGATTTTTTTCTCACCCAAGAAGTTGAGCTTGGCAGATATGGACAGAGCGTATCCGTCAGGAATAAATGTGTAGTCTCCAGCATCCTCGGGTTTCACATTATCAATAAGCAGGCGATGGAACCTGAAACACGGGGAAAAAAGACGTGGAGGCAAAACTATTCACGGTGGTTCTGAGACACAAATCCTACAAAAGACATTTTAACCCTCCTGTGACCTTTGGGGTCAATTTGACCACATTCAATGTTTCACGTCTCTAAAAAAAGATTAACATTATTTGTTTTGCTCCATATTTCATGACTTTTCCTAATTTATTGGGGACAACTGGGAAAACATAAAATGGACATGATGATATGTTTTCACTGTCCTGAACACAACTCTTAATTAATTAATTAATTAATTAATTTTGACAAATTTCCCCTTGGGGATTAATAAAGTATATATCTATTTATCTATCTATCTAATTAATTAACTCTCAATTTGACCCCATTCAATGTTTGACGTCTCTAAAAAAAAATAAGATTAGTTTTTTTGCTTCATATTTCATGACTTTTCCTAATTTATTGGGGAAAACTGGGAAAACATAAAATTGACATGATGATATGTTTTCACTGTCCTGAACACAATTCTTAATTAATTAATTAATTTTGTCATCTTTTTTTTTAAATTCATATTTTATGATTTTTTCTAATTTATTGAGGACAACAATATGTTTTCATTGTCCTGAACACAACTCTTAATTAATTAATTAAAATTAAATGTTGACAAATTTCCCCTTGGGGATTTATAAAGTATCTATCTATCTATCTATCTATCTATCTATCTATCTATCTATCTATCTATCTATCTATCTATCTATCTCTCAATTTGACCCCAGGCTGTTTTTCACTGTGTAAAACATAAAAGAAATATCAACTTTTTTATTTATTTAAAGGGATATTTAGGTAGTCAACAAACACAAATAAAGTACCTGACATTTAAACTTGGGAAATAATATTAATTATAATCATTTTCTGGAGGTTTTAACTGCTGCGGTCAAAAAGGCTGATTTTCACTGTGTCAAACATATAAGAAATCTTGGAAAAACTTGGAAAACAATATTAATTCTAATATTTGTATCTAGGTTTTAATGCTCTGGTCAAATTGCCCCGAGGGTAAAAGATGTTGGTACATTTGAAGGTAACAGGAGGGTAAACATACTAATGTGTCCTTGTACCTTCCGATGTGAGTGATCTTGATGCGCTCGGATGGCAGGACCTCCACGCCGTCTTTGAACCACTTCCCTGTGACCTTTTCGTCGGACACCTCGCACTTGAACAGAGCCTGGTCCGTGGCCCTGACGGTCAGATCGGCGATGTCCTGCAGCACCTCCAGTTGCTTTTCTGAACGAGACATTGGAAACCACGAGAGAGCAGTTCAGCTAGGGGGGAGAGGAGGGAGAAGGTTCACGATCGCAGCATCTTGACCCCCGCTGCCGTGAGTCGGTTGGTAAAGCGAGGCCTGGAGCCCTCGGGCCGCCACTCACATCCAGCTGCAGCCTCAGCTCTGGGTTTAAACCTCGCAAAACCTGACTAAATATAGCAAATCTACATGAAATAAAGTCGGTTTTGAAAACACAAAGACACGTTTGAATATAAGATCTTGCAGTGGTACCTTCCACCTCCAGCTCTCCTTTGGTATGCCCCCCGTTGGTCCAAGCATGGTACATTCCGATGTCGTCCAGCGTGGCCTCCAGGATGATGAGCGTGTGCTTCTTCCCATCCTTCTTGAAGCGATACTTGGGGGAGTCTTTGTCCTTTACGAGCTCTACATCCTCATAGAACCTGGAAAATAATGGAAAATGAAGAGGAAAATGTTAAACACGTCACTGCTAAATATTCATAGTAACATTCAAAGTGTGATTCATAGTGCGATGTGAAATGTACGGGACGTGCTATGATGCTGACACCATTCAGTCACTGCTAAAATATGCTTTACATACTTTTTGTATTCATCAATTGTAAAACTGTGTTCATCCAAGATTCAAGATTCAAGATTCAAGATATTTAAATGTCATGTGCACATATAACAAGTTATTTGTACAATGAAAAGCTTATATTGCTGGGTCCTCCAACTAAACAAAATTACGAGGTAAGAAAGAAAGAAATACAAATAAGTCACAGTTTACAAATAAGTCACAAAATATGATATTGCACAAGAGTAAGGCACACAAATTACAATATTGCACAGATAGTGTATAAATAGTGTATAAAGTGCACTATGCATTGCTGCGAGTGTACAGAGTGTGTGTTGCATGACGTCCCAGCAGCAGCCGTTCAGTTCAGTCTGTTTAATAAAGATAAGACGATGATACACGTTGTACATGTGTTATAGTTCCATGTACAGCTCATACAGTCCCGGTGATGCCTTCCTCATAATCTAGAAAGAGTGTAACAGAGATATTCGTCCGCCTGAAACTCGATTGAGTCTGCTAAAGTACAGAGTACTGACCACATGACGTGGGCGCCCTCCTCCGACACCTCCACCTCGAACTCCACTCTCTCTCCAACAACCACGTGGTAGTCATCCATCAGCTTGGTGATGGTCACAGGGGGCTCTGGGAGGAGCAGAGGGCCATGAGCCACGCATCCAGCAGAAACCCAATGCAGCCTCACATGAACGATGTCGTATGTGAAGTGTTGATGGACTGTAACAAAGAAAGAGATGCTGCACCTTTGACGAAGATCTCCGTGAAGCACTTGTCCTCTCCGACCACGCACTCGTACGCAGCGTCATCGGCCAGGGACGTCTTGTTGATGGTGAGGGTTCGGATATTCCCGTTGGCCTCCATGATGTACCTTAAAAAGGACAAATAGATTACAAATATTCCTTTATCAAGCAAGAGATATGTTTTAGAGAAAAGATGTGTAAATAATCATATAGAGAAAAAAGTGTGTTATTTGAAATGTTGGCCTAATTTAAGATGGCGGTGCATATTTGTTTTAAAGATGGACAGAACCATTTCATATGGCCACATGGGGATGTGGGCGGGGCACCAAATGACTGTATTACCTCTCATAATACAGGAAATATACAAACAGGCATATCACCGGCAGCTTCTATAGGGTCCTATCGCTTATCCATCACAGGGAATAACTGGTATGTTCATTGTTTTAACCTGAATTAATTCAACAATTAAAGAAAACAGTTGGTCTTTAAATAAAGCGACCGCTGCTCGAGTCCTTCCACTTCCTCTAAGCGTCTCGTCAGTGATACTTCCTTAAAGGGCCACCGTGTAGGATTTAGAGGTATCTTTTGGCAGAAATGGAATATAATAGTCACATTTTCATTTGTGTAAGATCACCTACAACTAGTTAGGGTCCGAGCGACAGACGAAGGCTGTCCGAGAGGACCCTATTGAGTTTGTTAGAGGTATTATTATTCCGCTTCTTATTTTAGAACATTGGGGGCATATTGGGGGTACGCATCATATCCCAAAACTCACCAAAATTGGCAAACTCGTCAATAGACGGATGACATGGACCTCGAAATTCGGCTTTCAATAAATGTTCTCTAGTTATTTTTGTGATTTTTGTAGCTTAGGGGAGACGAAGACGAAGACGGAGACACCCCCCCCCCCCCCCCCCATCGTCTAACGGAGACCCCCCATGTTGCACCGCCGCGTTTCTTCTTGCTCCGCCGTCTACAGGCCTGGAGACGCTTGATGCCACTAAATCCGTCACGCCGGTCCTTCAACCCTCCGGGGCTCCTCGTGACGGCCTAAAAATAAAACACGTTGACGCAGCATCGCGAACAGGACTCGGTGGCAACGCTAATTATAAACACGGCCAATCAAGCCCATCGATGCACGATCGAATGAAACGGATCCCAGAATAAGCAAACGGCATGGCGCTTAGCGGGGTGAAAAAAGACACTCGAGGCTCATGATATCTGTGTGTGTGTGTGTGTGTAGAGGTGTGTGTGTGTGTGTGTGTGTGTGCGTGCTTATGCTTTTCAGAATGTACTTGGCTGAGGGTTTGATCTCCTGGCCATTCTTCAGCCATTTGACCGTCACGTTGGGATCGACCACCTCACATCTCAGGACGATCTTCTTGCCCTTCTCCACTGAGTAGCAGGTCTCCAGCCTCTTCAGGAAGGCTGCGGTTGAGGAGCGAGAGCAAAACTTTCAGGGTGAGCGGCTCATCGTGGGTGAAAACCTCCCCAGCCGTCCTCAGCTCTCCTCCGCGGTTCGGTCTGACTCACCCTCGCAATGCTTGGGCTCCACGACCTTCATCTTCTTCAGGCGCTTCAGCATGCCCCTCAGGTCCGTGATGCCGTACTCAAACGCAATCTTCTCATACTCGCTCGGGTGGGCGCTCTTCAGCAACTCCCACACGTCGATCACCGGCTCCTCCTTCACCTTCTTCCTGTTGGACGAGACAGAGGGACAGGTGTGCAGTTAATAGAGACAGAGGGACAGGTGTGCAGTTAATAGAGACAGAGGGACAGGTGTGCAGTTAATAGAGACAGAGGGACAGGTGTGCAGTTAATAGAGACAGAGGGACAGGTGTGCAGTTAATAGAGACAGAGGGACATGTGTTCAGTTAATAAAGACAGAGGGACAGGTGTGCAGTTGGTAGAGACAGAGGGACAGGTGTGCAGTTGGTAGAGACAGAGGGACAGGTGTGCAGTTAATAGAGACAGAGGGACAGGTGTGCAGTTAATAGAGACAGAGGGACAGGTGTGCAGTTGGTAGAGACAGAGGGACAGGTGTGCAGTTAATAGAGACAGAGGGACAGGTGTGCAGTTGGTACTGAAAAAGACACATCTTTTGTTTCCCCTCAAGGACACGATCACATTGTGTGCTCGATCTATGTTTTTCTAGAATAGAATAGAATAGAATTATACTTTATTAATCCCCGAGGGGAAATTTGCGGACACAGTAGCACCAATAAACATTAAAGTAAAACACAATAATAAAATATACATATAAGAAAGAAGAACAAGTGTGCAAAAACTATACAAGTGAGCTATAAAATACAAAATAAAATATATGCAAATATGTATATATACACACAACATATGTGAAGAGATTCAGCAGTGTAACAATTAAATAAAATGTGCAAAATGCAAAGTGTGGGTGTGTTATTGCACTAGTTTCTTGCAGGAGGAGGTGTCACTGGCTGTAAAGCCCTCACCTCTTATATGCTCCAGTGGAGTGGCCATCTCTGGCCGCACGCCGCCTTATACATTGGCATGTTTTTATTTATAAAGCTATCTTGGGTCTGCTCCCCCACTATTTATATAACTACATCTTTAAATCCCAGAGCAGTTATTGCTTACGTTTCAACGAGTTTGATTTATTAATTATGCCCAAAGTTCACTCTGAATTTGGTAAGCACCGTTTTAAATTAGCTGCACCTGCTGCTTGGAATACACTGAAAAAAACTCTAAAGTTAAAGGAGCTCATCGACTTTGAAACTTTTAAGACGCGTGTGAGAGAAGTTGGAGCGGCTTCATACCCACGTGTTCTTGTTTGGTGTAAATTTAGAGCTTTAGTCCCGTTAATTATCTTTTTTAATGTGTTTTATTTGTGTTATGTGTTTTCTGTTGCGTCTTGTGACTGTTGACATGTTTCTATGCTGCTGTCTTGGCCAGGCGTCCCTTGAAAAAGAGGTCATTGTATCTCAATGGGACCGACCTGCTTAAATAAAGGTTAATAAGGCTAATGTGTGTATTTTCTACCTTGGAAACAAGACTACTGACTTCTTGGATCCTGCTAAGTATCTTCTTTAAATTAGTTATATCTGCTAAATTACTGTTATATCTGCTGTTTTTAAGCTGCTAGATTGTTTATATCAGGATTAAAACACAGATTATCACTTCAGTGGCTCTTAAATATCTTATTATGGTACTTTTGTAGTTCGACTATGTTGAGGAAATGTTACTTTCTGTATTCTTGTTGTTCTTAGTTTGTACTCTAGGTTGAAATGCACTTATTATAAGTCTCTCTGGATAAAAGCGTCTGCTAAATGACATGTCATGTAATGTAATGTAATAAAAAATATGTGAAATAAATGTGCACACGATGCAAAGCTCCTCACTTCTTGGCGGCTTTCAGCAGAGCACTGAAGTCCAGATCTCCGTCGTCCTCTCCAGCATCCCTGTGTGCACGGAGACAGACATCCATGGAATCAAGACGAGGCCTCTACTGTGCTGTCATCTACAGCCTATGCTGAACCACACACACACACACACACACACACACACACACACACACACACACACTATTAATAGTCTACGTATGCTTTTTCCACGTTGTGCATTCACATATCCCACTGGGACTGTCTGAAATGTAAACCCATGGTGTTCTTACGATCTCTTGAAGGCGGAGAAGATGTCTGCCTGCGCGTCCTGCTGTGCAGCTGTAAGAAGAGAAGTGGCGGAGCGTCTCCATCAGACGGAAACTTCAGCGCGTTTGCAGTCTGCGGCGGCCGCAGTCCGTCGACACTCACCCTCCACGGAGATCTCAAAGCTGGAGCTGTCACACTTGTCTTTCACCGTCACTTCACACCTGTAGCCGCCGGCATGGTTGACTTTCGCCTTGATGACCTTCATCTCATAAGTATAGATCTGGGGGGGGGGGGGGGGGGGGGTCTCACATATAACTTTTTTGCTTAATTCAGGGTTGTCACATATGACTTTTCCAGGACTTTAAACCAAATGTCCATGACCAAACTGACATCTCGGTATAAACATGAACATGTAGAAGATGTTGTGTATTTTTTTTATTTATTTCCAGAGCATTTTAATAATTACTGTAACTTCGGGAACGTTTACATTATTTTTTACATTATTTTTTGTGACGCTGCTGGAGCCGTCGCTCTCTTCACACCCAAACAATGTGTCAGAAATCGGTAAGAGGAATCCATAAACCATCGGATCAATAAGAGGAATCCATAAACCATCGGATCAATAAGAGGAATCCATAAACCATCGGATCAATAAGAAGAATCCATAAACCATCGGAACAATAAGAGGAATCCATAAACCATCGGATCAATAAGAGGAATCCATAAACCATCGGATCAATAAGAAGAATCCATAAACCATCGGATCAATAAGAAGAATCCATAAACCATCGGATCAATAAGAGGAATCCATAAACCATCGGATCAATAAGAAGAATCCATAAACCATCTGATCAATAAGAGGAATCCATAAACCATCGGATCAATAAGAGGAATCCATAAACCATCGGATCAATAAGAAGAATCCATAAACCATCTGATCAATAAGAGGAATCCATAAACCATCTGATCAATAAGAGGAATCCATAAACCATCGGATCAATAAGAGGAATCCATAAACCATCGGAACAATAAGAGGAATCCATAAACCATCGGATCAATAAGAGGAATCCATAAACCATCGGATCAATAAGAAGAATCCATAAACCATCGGATCAATAAGAGGAATCGATAATGGAATTAGCTTAGAAACATCAATTCCTATTCCTTGTGTGCAGTGTTGTTGTTGGGTATCATTTTATAACATGTTTAATAAAACACTTTTTTCTCATGTCACACTGTCCCAAATTGAAGTTCCTTTTTTTTTTTTATCAAACAATAAGTACCTGATAGGTTTTTTTTTATTATTCTTTTTTATTACATTCTACATTATCTGCAGAACAATAACAACATGTATCTATTTTTTTCTCTCCATATTAATTATTTTAAACTCGGCGTAAATGAACATGTGATTATAACATATGTGCATGACTTTTCCCAAACTTTTATGATTTAAGTTTTTTCCATGACTTTTCAAGGCCTGGAAATGACCATTTTAACATGACTTTTCCAGGACTTTTCCAGGACTTTTAAACCAAATGTCTATGACCAAACTGAAATCTCTGCAGGAACATGAACATGTTGCGTATCGAGAGCGTACGCCGGCTTATATTTTGAGCGTCTTTCTTTAAAAAACATATTCATTATTTCAAACTCGGCGTAAATGAACATGTGATTATAACACATTTACATGACTTTTCCAAAACCTTTATGATTTAAATCATGACTTTAACATTCCATGACTTTTCCAGGTTTTCCATCTAATTACTGTTTCCGGTCCTAGTCGTCTCAGATGCTCCGTCCAACACTCACCTTAGTGTTCCTGTCGTAGGTTTCTTTGAACTGCATGTGTTTTCCCGCCTTGCTGCCGAGGTCCATCCACTTTCCCTTCAGCCACTTCATGGTGGGTTTCCTCGTCAGGTTGGTGGAATCCACCTTGGCGATGATGGTGAGATCCGCTCCTGCCGTTTACAAAGAAGCCCGTAAGTCATGTGACGTCATGTCAGCGGCTCACCTGTTCTTTATGATTCATCCGTTCGTGTTGCTTACCTACGACGACAACGAGATTTTCTGGCGGCTTCTCGATGAAGAGCCCGGAGAGCTCGGTCGACATGTTCTCTGAAGAAGAGGAGGAAGATATGAGTTCCCTTCCTCTGGGGGAAAGAAGCCCTTCAGTGTTATTGGCAATGTCCTCAGTGTGCATCCAACCAAAATGCAAATGTGCATTTTTGGGACATTTCTACGAACAATTCTGAAAAAAGTCTGACTCACAAGACTCACACACACAGTACATACGACACACAATACACACTAAATATATGAGCAACAGCATTTGGCTAACAGACGGATGCAGACGTATGACAAGTAAACCGTTTCTGAACAAATAAATCTACATATTGAGGTAAAAAGCAACATTTACTTGTTGTTATGTTCAGTGTTTTATTATGTCATTTATCCGCCTGATATTTTGTATTATTTCTGTTTTTACCACGTTAATTGCATTTGAGCACTTTTTTGTATGTGCTCTACAAATACATATTATTATTGTTATTCACAAATATTCCTAATCTAGCATTTAATTAAATCTAATATTTCAAACCCTGTTGTATCATTGCAGATTTAGTTTCTTCCATTCCCTTATCCGACCTGCTCATCCCATTCAGAGTTGAGAGGTTAAAATAAAAGTGTTATTATTTTGCTGTATTGTATGGACACTGCCCAATACCATCCCTATAGCAGATTAAAGTGTACTTCTTTATATTTGGTAACTTGCTCCAAACAACAGATCACAAGATGACATGCTCTCCCGTCGGTCCAGCAGCAACATCATGACAGCCGTTGGACGTA
The DNA here is from genome assembly GCA_036178185.1 of Liparis tanakae. NCBI lineage: Eukaryota > Metazoa > Chordata > Actinopteri > Perciformes > Liparidae > Liparis > Liparis tanakae. Next base: position 17,930,249 of record CM070105.1, on the reverse strand, counting down.
CGATGCTTCAGAACACAAAGTCCAGACCAGGAAAACACTTCAGGTCCACACTTCACACAAGGTCACGGTCACGGTCAAGGTCGGGACGTGTTCCGTGTATTCAGGCCAGCAACAGCGCCAGAGGCACGTACTTGCTCTCGCAAAGTATCATAACTCATTAGAAGGTCCAGAATGCAATAATTGGACTCCAACTGTGCTAAATATAAAACGTCTCACAAGATCCAGTGCACCTGTTGGGCTCCACACGTCAGCACTCACTACCCATATCAACGATGTGGCATTCAGGTGGCAGAACAGTAAACAATGCATACCCCATTAACACAGGCATCCAGCTGAAGTCATACAGTACAGTGCATCTCTGGGTGGAGTTCAGACACTCAAACATCCCTCTGCTCATTCTGTGCTCTCACAAATCCAGTCGTTTGACGTTTTCATGTGCATTGACACATGACAACGCATAGGATGCATACAACTGCATGTCATGACATCACATGTGCATCATGACATCACATGTGCATCATGACATCACATGTGCATGCAGTGGATGTGGTACCATTCCCGCACGGCGCCTGCAGCTCCACCTTACCCTCCTCTGCAGGGTTTGCTTTTGCTAGGAAAAACAAACGGCCCCGTTTAACATATGGAAGTATAACGGTCTGCAGTTATACTGTGCCATACGCCTGTGTACACTCTGGAGTTAAGTGAACAGCAATGACGGAAAGGTCATTCTGTAGAATTATTACATTAATATCACCACACAGTGAAGCACAAAACAAGAAAACAAAAACACGATGGTGAATGTTATCAATCAAAACAAGAAAGTAATCAAATGAGTTGATTACTGCACTTTTAATCACCGACTGTGAGACGCATTGAAACAACCATGATTACTTCTTTTGGACTGATATTGCACGGCGGCCTGACCGGCCCAGAACCAGAGCCCCGGGCCAGCGGAGGAGCCCCTGGAGGGTGAAGACATTCCTCTCTACAGGCGTCGACGTGTTATGAATTTAATACGGTGGTGCAAAGTCAGATTTTATTCTAGAAATACCCAAAGACCAGAATAGTTCTGAGGAAACTCTACATTTATGCTCAAATAACATTAGAAATATATTTCCAATACTGGTGCAAGAAGTGCCTCGAAACAAGTGATGGCAAGCTGCCTTCCCCATACACACACACACACACACACACACACGCACACACACGCACACACACACACACACACACACACACGCTATATCCCTTATCATACCATGGCTTACCATAGCATGCTATGATAAGAGGCAATTTCCCCTCTGGACTCCATCCATAACTCATCTCGCTGTGTTTACAGGAGACTTTTCCAATCCATCCCCAGAGTAACTGGAGATGCTCTCATTAAACGAAGGTACATGGCAGGTTGCTCTTTGAGGAGCCGCCTCCCATCACTCAGACTGGATATGGATGTCCTGGCATCCAGCCTGGGCCGAGTTCTGACCAAATATTGGTCCTCGGGTTTCCCTGTGAGCGTTCCTCAGCTGCTGTCTTTGGATTAGGTCTCGGGGGCGTGCTAACCACGCTATCCACTCGCTCTAGTGTTGAATTAAATTTCCCCACCATGTAAAATTAGCACTTTGGAGAGAAGCAGCTGTGCTCCGCCTGCGGGAGGCGCATGGGGGGCGATGGAGACCACCACAAGGTGAGTGCACGGCCCGGGGAAACCTCTTGGTTCCTCGCTCCAGGTTTCCTCTAATCGTGTCTTTTCTTTCCACTACAAACGTGTCGCCGCTTATTCTGAGGAGCGTCTACCTGCCGACCGATGCATCTCCATCTGCAGCCCACTGTGGGAGGAGCCTGCGGAGGCCCAACAGGCATGAAGGACGTTCACCAAAGGCAAACGTTGAGATCTCGTAAATGCTAGGACGAGATGCCGAAGCATCACGGGACTCATTCCAGGCGTACTTCATGGTCCTGTCCTCATGGCAGTAACCAAACAGCGCTTGGTGACCTCTCCCTGGCTGCTTGACCTCTCCTTGCTCAGCAGGTCATATTTTAGGGTGCGTTTCAGTTCACCCACCAAAATATAGCGATAGACACAAACCAGCCACGCCACCTTTGGAGGAGTCCGTCTTTCCCTCTACGGAGAAGAGGAATGCTTCATATCTCTCCTCATCATTTGATAATATGCACCGCACAGAAGATGATGGACTCGTGTGCCGGTGGGGGGAAAGGTTATCAGTGGGTGATTCCCCTCAGGCTCAGCAGGTACAGGACATGTCACATCATATCTGAAGGGCAGCAGAAGGAAGCCGCCTTCAGCTCCCCGGAGTCTCACACATCTCTAACCTTTCTCCGTCCCGTCCGCCTCTTATCCGCCCAGACGAACTCCAGACTGGGAGCTGTGGCCTTGAGAGACCCGCGGCTGGAAGGACAACGTAGTCCATGAATAAAAAGCTCTTGAATATCAAGAACATTTGTAGATGTCCGACTTCTGAATCACGCTGCATAGCTGTGATTTACAGCCATGTTTTATTCTTCGGCCATCAGACGGAAGATGAAACCTGACGTGTGATGTTCCCGCGGTGCGGTATGGAGGCCTCTGTGTACCGGCTGACATCCCTTGGATGACCTCACTGTTTGAGCTCTCCTTGTCAGTTCACCGTTCGGCGTAATGTTCGTAAAAGTGTCGGATCAGATGGCACTCGGTATGTTTGCAGCAACAGCTGCCATTGTTCCACGAGAGACACTGCAAATAAACCACAGCTGTGTTTCTAATCTCATTGTTCAGAGGGACAGAGGGACAGAGGCAGAGGAGAGCCGGAGTCCTGGGGGGGCAGCCCTCTTCAGGATTGAGAAAAAGGACGTAACATCGTCCGGTGGGAGACGGAGCAGAGGGGACGGGGATCAGAACAACGTCACGCTGCCGTCTTCCTCCCTTACAGAGGAGCGGATGGGGATTGTGGGCGGGGCTTATTCTGCAGAGTAAAGCTCTCAGGGTGTTTTTTTTTAGCCATGATTTTTATGGGATCTGTAAGATACGAGTGGGAAGCAGGAGTACTTATATTAGGATGTCGCTCGCGGCTTTGTGACACACCGCTGCAGAGACAACTGCTGACATTAAAATACAAAGTACAAGTTGTCTACAGAGCAAAGTAAGCACTTTGTTTTCACAGAAACCAAAGAATACCTAAATATAACGATGGGAAACACATTGAATTCATGTTGTTGTAAAAAGACGTTTTAACCGTTTTTTAATGCCGTCATTTCAGTCCAAATTGAAGTAATCAAAAGTATTTCAAACAATAAGAGGTCTTTAATCTTTCATATATTATGTGACATCTTGACGAACACATAATACACAGTTACACATAAACGTAAAACACTCAAAGCGTACTTTTGGAAGGGCAAAAGTAAACAATGAACAGACACGTGACTGAGCGCCGCTCGGTCCTTACCATCGTCACCGTCTGAATATGCTGCAGACAGGGAGGCAAACGCAACTGAGAAAAGCAGCTAAAGCAGAAGGCTTGTTGCACGTGACAAACGATGCAACGGAGACCAATAAACAAAAAACAGAAGCACCGTGCACATCACATTTAATACAGAGTTGACTCGTTGACACGTGTAGAGCTACTTACTACATGCGATCATAAATATATCAGTTAACACGGAAATATCTACAATTACTATAAAAACACACAGAAACCAGAAAATACAATTATGTTTTTATACTCTACCTGGAAATACAACAATATATATGTCAAACCAAACCAAGTTCACACATAGCATATACTATAAAGTATATGTACATATCAGTCCAGCGATGACAAGAAACACTAGGCATTCAACATTACTTCATTTTTGATCCTGTTATTGGGCAGCATATCAGTCATTGACGAGCATATTCATAATATCTTCATCTTATTCAGAGTTTTATTTGAAGTCATGTGTGTGTGGGGTGTTTAAAAACACAACAACCAGGATGCAGGTGGACTGACAGCTTTGACTTTACAGTGTTCAGTCATGCAGGTATCGTGTTGCCACACTGGCTCATGTATGCACGTCTACGTGGATACATGTGACGAATTATAGAGACGCGCATATCGAACCGGGACGTTCAAACACAGGATGTATTCTTACCTCCATCGGGGAGGAGTGGCTCTAAAGAGAACGAATGATGTGGTTATTCACTTCATCTGGTCGTGATTGAGGGTGTGAGGCAACACCTAATAGAACAAGTGTATTAACCCTGACACTGAGAGGGGGCTACTGGCTACCAGCTTTATGTTCCTGCAGTTCGGCTGGGCAAATATAAATCACGGTTAGGTGGTTGGCAACGTTAAACTTCACCAGAACATGTAAGCAGACCTCCTACAGATGCTGCATGTGAGGCCTGCAGTGGGGGGGGGGGGGGGGGGGGGGACCCAACGGGCATCGTGGGATCAACAGATGTGGAGAATGCAGTAAGTTCTGAGTTTGTACTCTAGGTGGATGAACTTATTGTAAGTCGCTTTGGATAAAAACGTCTGCTAAAAGTAAAAAATTCTAATTAAATTCAAATTCAAAATAGATTAAAAGAATTGGAGGGAGATTCATCTAGTTGTAGATGTTTTCTATGATGGAGGTGTGTGCTCCTGTGTGAGCTGGGTTGTGTTGACTTGAGTCTTAGTTTTTGGTTTTATTTCATGCTGTGATTTTGTTCTTTGTTTTTTATATTGCCTGAAACTTTGTGTGACGTGCTACTGCTGCCGCCTTGGCCAGGACGCTCTTGTAAAGGAGATTTTTAATAATTTCCTGGTTAAATAAATTAATTTAAAATAAATAAAAGGACATGTGATGTAACGTGTAATGCGAGTTCAGATTAGCATCCATACAGATGGTCTATCGTGTCGGCCTCATACAGGTACTACAGTCCAACATGCAGAACAACTCAACAAATCAACAACGTGATTCCACTCACAAAACACCTAACGGGAAACAAGAGCATTAATCCCCATTAGGCCGTCGACACAATATACCGACACATAAAGACACGGTCCGACACGCCGCCATGACACGCTGTACGACACCATCATGTGCACATCGCCACTGTGACCATCTATGACATGAGAGTGTTAGATTTCAAATTATAATTATTATATAATTAATTATTATATAATTAATTATTATTTAATTATTATATTAAATATTATTAAATTTTACATTGCTGTATTTACATATATGTTGTGTATATATATATATATATATATATATATATATATATATATATATATATATTATTTTATTTTATTTAGTATTTTATATTTCACTTTGTATACGTCACTTTCTTTCTTTCTTATATTTATATTTTATTGTGTTTAGTTTATTGGTGCTACTTTGTCAACAAATTTCCCCTTGGGGATTAATAAAGTATATTTCTATTCTATTCTTCTATTACAATAAACTGAGGAAACCTGCCGCTCCAGATGTAGAGCGACGCATGCTGTAGTGACCCTGACTGATGAGCTCAAATGCACAACACTCAAACCCACCGCATGTCACATCAGAACATGTGAATGCTCGGAATCACGCAAAATCACCCCCAAAAAGGGGGAAAATATAAAAAGCAAATCCTTATCCCTCACCCTCTTCCGCTGGCTCCTCTGGGGATACAATTAACGGATTTTTGTTAGGCGCAAAACGAAAAGAAGTACAGTGGTAGCCACTTTGGTAAACACATATTAATACACCCCGACAGCTGAGCAAATAGACGGCGTCGGTGTGTAATACAACATCCAGATTGGTGTCACATGACCCGGTCCATCCTGCTCGTCATCTGAGTAACCGGATCGTTCCAGCGCAACACATTCAGAGTGAAAACGCCTGAAGGTAAACATATAATATATGAACATTATGCGGGCATTCAGGAATTAAGGCCGGAGTTTGCGCTGATTACACTCCCTCGGGGTCAGAGGGGTCGCTCGACCAGGGAGTTGACATGATATGTGAGCAAAAATTGAAAATGTGCGAATCGGGTCACGAAAGGTCAGGAGGCTAATGTTGTGGAGCAGCTGACTTACCCGGCCCCTCCGGTTTCTCTGGGGAGGAGAAACAGAGTAAGGAGATGATTAGAAACTGTATTTATAATAATAATAATAATAATAATAATAATAATAATAATAATAATAATAACGTTATTTATATAGCACATTTAAAAACAATGTTTACAAAGTGCTCTTCAGAGAATCAAGGCAAAACAAATGGAATAGTAAGAAAAAAATATAACAATTTATTTTTATTTCATAATAATTATATATATATATATATATATATATATATATATATATATATATTTATATATTAAAATTAAAATAAAAAATAAAAAACAGACAAACTAAATTAGGGGACCCAAATAAAAGGACGAGATCACTTAAAAGCTGTTCTATAAAAATGGGTTTTAAGAAGTGATTTAAAAGAAGTCACTGATAGTAATCCCCTTTATACACTTATTACCAACGTATACATCCTTTTTATATGAAATCCTTTGAGTGGTCATGGATCTGGATCCATATAATTACAAATTGGTTCATGACATCTAACTGGATGTTGGTCTGAAAGTGATGGCGTGATATACAACGGTCGATTCAGGAATGTTTAGTCATCTGAAGCTGCTCGTTTTGGTCCGTAAATCTACAATAGGACTTTAATAGTTTCAAAACAGGTATCTATGGCCCGATCGGAGCTACAGAGGATGAGTGGGCGGGATAGTTGAGGCCCAAATCTGGTCAAAGTAAACTGAACTGAAATAGATGCATATAATACAGCCGACTGCTCAGGTGTCTGCCGGGGGGCCGCCGCCATGCGGCTAAAGGCCAGGCGCGGTGTCTTGTGACCTCCCTGATGCCGTGCCACGTTCTTTCAACTCGAACAGTTTCCTTGAATAGTCCAACCACTTGACCTTGCTGGCTTTAACGGTCACTTAAGGTTTGTCTTCAATTACATGAATTTACAATGTATTCACTTGGCTGTTCGCTAAAGTTAGCCCAGTTATATTTGCCGTTGCGTCTCTCTGTTCCGTCCTAATCCACGGCACATGTGTTGTATTCTCTCACGGTGTGTGTGCAGCACCTGGGCCCTCGTGGAAACAGCTGACGCCTGAACAGAGACGTTTGATGCTACACATCGGCGTAGGACTAAGTTTAGCCCACACGGCGTCTTACGGAAGAGTCTCCCAACAATAAGGAACAGAACTGTCTCCGCCTGTTGCTTTTCCTGTTAATTAACTGGAAGACTTCGGTCTGAATGCTTCACGCCTCCTGAGACGTTTCCACAGCTACATTCAGTGTCAATGTGAATTAATTTCTGCTAAGTCGATCCACTTGGGCCGAGAATCTTGATCCTCTCCAACAAGTTTTTGATCCGCCGTGGTCATAAACTTCTGCACAGCTGCTCCTCACAGTTTAACCCTCCTGTGACCTTTGGGGTCAATCTGACCCCATTAAGGTTTAACGTCTCTAAAAGAATTATTGACATTATTGTTTTTGCTTCAGATTTCATGACTTTTCCTAATTTTTTGGGGACAACTGGGAAAACATAAAATTCACATGAAATGTTTTCAATGTCCTGAACACAACTTGTACGCATCGGTATTCTTTGGGGTCAATTTGCCCCCAGGCTGTTTTTTTACTGTGTAAAACATAAAAGAAATATTGACTTTTTTATTTATTTAAAGGGATATTTAGGTCATCAACAAACATACATAAAGTACCTCAAACTTAAACTTGTGAATAATATTCATTCTAAGAATTTTCTGGAGGTTTTAATTGCTGGGGTCAAATAGACCCCAGGGGTACATTTTATTAGTACATTTGAAAGTAACAGGACGGTTAAATGTCCCCTCAGAGACAGGCCATGGTTTATATATATATATATATATATATATATATATATATATATATATATATATTATCAAAGTAGTAAAAGGGGTTGTAGATTTGTTTGGGTATGCTTGTTTTTGTTGTCTATTTGTGGGACACTTCTTTCTTTCTGTATTTTGTTCATGTACACACGCTCTCTGTGGAGCTATCTGCTCTACCTATTGGTCTGAAGTTATGTTCCCGTTTATTTCCGTCAGCACAATGATGTGGCGTCTGTTTTATACGGTTGCTCCATCCTAAATATAACCTGGAGTTCAGCTGAGGTACTGCGGGTCTTCCCCTCCCTGTGTTGACCTCTCTGTGTTCACTGACAGCTTGATTTACCAAGTGTGTGATGACCCAGACATAAAGCAGGTGGGCCGGTCTGACCGGGCCTTGAGGATGTCCGGGAGCTTTCAGACAGCAGGATAACACGTTTATGAAGATATTCCGGCGGCACATCATTCAAAAGCTTTTATCTGCCATAACAACCTGTGTGTGTGTGTGTATGTGTGTGTGTGTGTGTACATTCCAGTGGGATTGAACAAACACATGTTCCCACGGATATCTGGTCTGCATTCTCCAAATTGTAAAAATGATTTGCAACCTGCTCTGGAACTTATATTTTTTGTACGTAAAACTGAGATTATGATTAGAGCACAATGACATCATGTTAAAGATGATACTAACTTTTACTTGAGTGGATATATAAATAACTCAGAAGAACAATATCAGACAAAAAATATGAAGTCATGATTGATATAACTTCAATTAGGAACTTTTTTTGTGATGGGTTCTTCAGTTTATATATTGGCGTTATAGTTTATTATCTGAGACTTCATTCTTCCATAATTTCATGTCGGGGTTGGGACATGGATGATAAACTTCTCACAGCTCGTCTGGTTCAACTTGCCCTCATCGTGTTTTTTCAGGTGAAAGGAATTGTGCACATGAATCACTATATTCCAACCACGAGACTAGAAGACGGCCATGTGCTTGATGGAGTCCGTAGGAACAACATCACAGTGAAGGCGTCGCAGGCCTGACGACCACGAGGGAACCTTCTGAGAGATTCCTCTCATGGAATGACTTATCTAACGGGGGATAGCAACCCAATCGGGTGTGAAACTTTATAATCTAATGAGGAATGGGAAAAAGAAAACGTGAAAAAGATGATGGGAGAGTATTTTTAGCTGTCAGCTGAGGGCGGGAAAACAGCTCGACTCGTATCGCGGGTAAATACAGACGAAACGAGTGGCGAGAGACTCTAAGTTGAGTGAAGATGTCTCATGGGAGGGTAAGACACATATAGTTGTGGAGCCGTTTAAATCACAGAGGCTGGTTATCTGACCCCCGGTTGGAATGAAAGAGAGGTGCTGACCAGCAGAAAGGAAAGTGAGATGGACATTACAGGGATTAACTGTGAGGCTGTATATGGTAAATAAAAGCAGTGCCCGGTTATGTCTGTCGGTTAAAAATAAAAGAGGGCCTGACTTAGATCTACAAAACCATCAGCTATTAAATGCATAGTATAATTTGCGAGTAAGGAGCAAAGCTGGCAAAGAAAGTCCATCAAAGCCCATTTGCCACTCCGGCGTGGGCGGAGGAGACGTTAAATAAAGAGCTTTGGGCTCAACTGGTTCTCCGACTGCTGGGACTCTCACTCGTCTGTCTGTCACTGATTTACAGCCACAGGGTCAACGTGGAGGATGGAGGCTCCCGGGGACACGCCCAGGTGGCCAAATCAGTTTCATGGGGGAAAGAATATTTAAAAATACATTTTAAGCAACAAGATAAATATATATATATATATATATATATATATATATATATATATATATATATATATATATATATATTAGATATATATATTATTTTGTATTTTATTTTATTTTAATTAATCTTGTTGCTTAAACGTATTACTTTTTTTAACAAGGCTTATATCATCCGACACACTAAAGACAGAGAACCCAGTAAGGGTGAGGATGAGGATGAATGGTGAGGATGAAGGGTGAAGGGTGTGTGTGTATATATATATATATATTATTATTATAGAACATTAATATGCAAAATAATGTTAAGGCAAACTTTAACTTTGTGTTGTTTGCTTTTTGCAAGACAATAAACAATTTTGAAAAGCACACTTCTATGAGGACAGGTTTTATGTAATCATTAACGTGATTATTAGCCCACTGATGTTGGCTTTTGTTAAAAAGCATAAAAAACGGTGACTATTGTGTTAGAATGTTATCGTGTTAACTTGTGTAAAGTATTATCTCCCATGAAACATCAGCCGCCCTACAGAACATAAACAATACGCACATCGCTGCCGGCAGGTAGACGAGCGTACCTGCTGCCCTCGCTGCAGCGACTGTTAGAGGAAGCTTTTCAGCGTGAGGTAATGTCTCTCTGGGCAGACGTCAGGAACATACCGATGATGTCATATCAGCTGGTTGTGCTAATTTATGACCTTAAAAATATTCTCGGTGGACGGATGACAAACGGGAGCCAAACAGCCAAATGTTTGTCTTTATGAGACGCCCAATCCGTCTAGCCACAGTCACTTAAATGTCAGGTTAATCTTGAGCAGAGACGACACTCAGTCGTATCGTTTGGAGGTTATATTTGTTGGTTATATTTGGAGGTTATATTTTCAAGTATCTGGTCTGTTTTGGTTCATGATATCACAATTTTGGAACGTGTGAAACTTAAGCGTTGAGGTCATCTGATATTTATGGTTTGCTTCAGTTGGGCTGAAAACTCTTCTGTGGGTCAGATGGGGTTACATTATTAAGACTGAATATTAAACACTATTATTACAGCTTAACAGCTCTTAGATACGTCAAATCTCCACTTCAAAACGTAAGATGCATATATTTACTCGCATCAGACCGTTTTATTCTTTTCATCACTATACAAAAACATAATGAATAATTAATTGATGTTAGACTTAGACCAGAATACAATTTTCTTTTTACCAAGAATTCTGACATTATATATAAGCCATCAATTTCTGCAACATCCTGAGATATATAAGTAATATGCAACTAAAACAACCCACATTCAAGCATCCACATCCCCAATGTAACTTAAACTCCAAACTAATTAAAAAAACTGTCTTCACAAAAAGTGTCTGCATACCTGCAGGGACTGGCTCGGGCATGGTTATTCCTGTGTCTCCTCTTTGCTGCAGTGAGACTGAGAGCTCCTGCTGCTTATTCCTTTTATTTCTTCCCTCTCCCTCTTTCTGTTATTCAAATCTCCTCTGGCACTCAAAGTCACCCACACCCTCCAGTGAGCGAGGAGGGCTGGAGAGGCTGACGACACCCCCAAGGAGTTGAAAAGGAGAAGCACTGAGAGGGAGGGAGGGAGGGAGGGAGGGAGGGAGAGAGAGAGACAAGACTCCACCAGATCTCGGCTCATGTGGTGGGGATATGCTTCTCCACCACATGCCCCTCCACAACCTGGAACAGTGGTTAGTCTTTTACGGTGAGAGTAATGGAACCTGTTGAGCTCTAATGCTGCAGACATATAAAATAAAACTCAGATGACCAACAAGTAAATGCATGTTGACACTTTATCCGGCGCCTTGCGACGTCGGATCGTCACCTCTTTACGACACACATTAAGAGGATATTCAAGTACAACGTTTATTTTCAACACATGTGTAAATGAGTGTACACGGTACAAAAAGGCTAAAACAAGGGATTAAAAGAAGATGTTTTTCTGTTGTAGGAGTCCAATTCTGGAATAATGTTGAAATGGATGTAAGACTGATGAACTCCTTTTGGTTTTCAAGGGAATTATTTATAAAAAAAGTCTTGAGAGTTATAAGTGATTGAAATGTATCTATATGGAAGATGTAAGTGGAAGTCTGTGTGTAATATATATATATATATATATATATATATATATATATATATATATATATATTCTTTTTGTTTTTCTTCTTTATTTTATATACATTTTCTGATTTTGTTGATATTAATTTAGGATTTAGGAATATATGCTTCTACCTATACCTTTTCAGTCTCTCTTTTGTATATTATAATTATATAGAATATTATTGTATTGTATTTGATTTGATTGACTGAATAAAATAATAAAATAATAATAATAAAAAAAGTAGTTTTATGGTTACCTATACAACCAGTCTGTTCTCTCCTCAAGGTTCTCACCTTTTACCCTGACGGGTTGTTTGGGAGTTGTTCCTGATCCCATGTGAGGTCAAAGGTCAAAGGTCAGGGATGTCTGTGTGTAGATTGTAAAGCACTCGGAGACACATTTGTAATTTTTTCAAATGGGCTTTATAAATAAACTGAATTAAATTGTTCACAACTGCCTCCAGCGCTCAGATGAAGCGAGGCATCGACCAATCACACGTCTTCGTTTCACCGCGTTCTGTTGCGAGGTCAGAGTTCACATCCCCGCAAACAAAGCACATGCATGCGTCATTTAAAAATATGAATTTGAATAAAACTATAACAAAAGACTCCATTACAAGTAAAAGTCCTGCACTCAAATCCTTACTTGCAGACAAAGTACATAAGTGTAATCAGCTAGATGAACTTTAAGTATTGACAGGAATATGTGGCTGAATTAAGACGTGATTGTCGTCAGCATCAATGCAACTAATAACACTTTGGTTGTTATTGATTCAGTAATTCAGATGTAGAATGTTATAGTGTTTTGATAGTTTAATCTATAAGGACTCATCACATTTAGAAGCTCACACCATCTTTACTCTGCAATGTGTTTGCAAGCAGCTAACCTCAGCTATAGATGCACCAGAGGAACACATATTATTACACTTTAAACAAAAATCTAAATTGTCCATCAGTGCATCTCTTGAGTAAATGAAGGCCTAGATACAGTATAAGTCCTACTTCCAACCATTTCTGTTTGATTTCCCAAATGCCGCCCAACGCTTCCAGTTCCTATTTGAGGCCGTCTGGGCCGGCGGCCACGGCGGGACGGCGCTCTTGAGGAGCGCCGCCTCATTCCCCGCGGCATCTCGTGGTGAATATTCAAGTCTTCGCCACGTCTTCATTACCAGTCGTCATCTCCTTCTTCGTCGGTCGAGAAATGTGCATGCGTCAACAGAGGAGACACCGCCGGTGTCAACGTGTCGGTCCGCAGGGACCACCGGACGGGGCGTATCCATGGCGACAGGGGTGGACATGTCTCCTGGAGAAAGAACAGCGATACAAAGAGTACGGGCAGTTGATGGTGAGTTGGACTCTGATGAGATTATCCATAAGGGGACATATTGGTCCGTTATGTTCATTATCAGTGGTCCCCAAGCTAAGGCCCGCCTCCACATTGGGCCCCCTGAACAACACCAGAGACGCGTTATGATTTATTCTTCAGTCTGGCCACGCACATCCAAGACTAGCCGCTGTCAAATAGAACGGAATTAGTTATTAGATATTTGGTTATTATTTATTTCACAAATAGCCTTATTTATTTCCTGACTTCTTTCTGTGAAGAACCCAGAGAGGGCTATTTGGTTATTATTTATCGCCTGAGTTTTTTTCTGTGAAGATCCTGGAAAGGGTTATTGTCAAGTCAAACACGTAGTTTTTATTAGTTTATAAATATATAAACAGAAAGTAAAACACGTAAATAGGAATAAAGATAATTGGGATATAAACAAAGCACATAGGGGTGATTAGAGAGAATTGTAAAATAAAACAAGCTTTCTGGAAAATGCTGAATGTTTACATTACCCCATCAGAGAAAGGAGAAGTCATGTGGCCCCCACAGGAAGAAGTTTGTGGCCCCCGGTTCACAATCATCCCAAGTCACTACACTCCCTGAGGCCTTGAATATTAACTTTCTTCTCCAACCTTCCATGACTGCAACCTATGAGACACAACGATGCCGTCATGAAATGTAACCAAGTGCATTACAGTCAGGCTACAACCACACTAAATTTAAAAATACATAACTTTTGCACGAGACGCATGGATGGAGACCTCGAGGAAACGCTGCTGACGACGCTTCAGTCCGTCGGAAACGGAGACCTTTTGAAAACGATGATTCAGCCACTCCTCCGATGAAGTGGTTTTCACACTCCGTAGTGCAGCTGACTGATGACAGGGGGTCAAACACTGCATGGGCTTCTATGGCGAGGAATGAGGCATTGATACTTTTAACACTCGGAGAATGTGGTGTAACAGGTGAGTCGTTTCTCTTTTTGGGAGCAACACTCTTTTGCTTTGTTGTCGACATTTAGACGAGAAGATCGATGTCACACTCTGTGTGTGTGTTAATATGGAGCTGCAGCAGGACGCGATAGCTTAGCAGGACGTGTGGACGCAAGAGGGAGAGTCAGCCTGGTAATCCCCGTGCTGCGGTTCAGCTTTAGAGCTTTAGACGTGTTGTCAGGTGTACTTTTTTTTTCACCCCGAGCCAGCTGTTCTCCCTGCTTCACGCTTTTTTTGCAGGCACTTAATTGAGATGGTAAGATAAGAGTAAGGGGTTAAGGCATAAATGATATATGCAACTGTCCTCACAAAGATAGGGTGGCAAAGTTGTGTGTGTGTGTTTGTTTATGTGGAGAGGGAGACCGATGGGGAAGGGCAGTATTAAGTTTCTCAAAGATTACTCTGAGCGGTTTAGCCTCTCAAAAAGATATTATAGATAGTGACGAGATAAAGATTAATCGGCCAGATGAAAATAACTTCCCCCAGTCGTCGACCTGTGTGCCTAATGTGAGACGTGTGTCTAATGTGATAAGCCAGTCATTAGTCCCCAATATGGGAAGATATGCTTTAATGGCGTGTCTAATGTGAACAATTTAAATTGAATTAAAGTGAAATGTAGCTTTTCATTGGAGGAATTCTAGCTGTTGAATTACATTTCAAAAGAAATGCTGAAACGTTCCTTTCAGCCTCCAGCAGCCGAAACACGGACAAAACCCCGGAGGCCAAGGCGGAGCTTACTGCATCAGGGGCCGGGGACGCTCACTTCCATCGCCTTGTAGTAGCTTTATTTGTTCTTATTTAGTTTCTTTTAACTTTCCTGTCGTATTTATTTAATTTCATATTTCATATTTCATAAGGTCGATCGGGAAACTGTAGGATGTGCCACGGCATTTTAAATGACATATAGCGTGGTCCCCAGTGTTCCTCATATATATATATATATATATGAAAAGATAGATCCATATATATATATATATATATATATATATGAGGATCTTTTCTCATATAAATATTTAATTTCATAAGGTCGATCGGGAAACTGTAGGATGTGCCACAGCATTTTAAGTGACATATAGCGTGGTCCCCAGTGTTACTCTTTTTACAAGAAATATCTCTCCATCCATTATATATATATATATATATATATATATATATATATGCAGACATTTTAACAGGTTTGTAGGTGCTCCTGCAGTCTATGCTCGTGTTCCGGAGGAGACTTGATTGTGTTTGTGGAGACTTTCTTGTCATGGCGCCGTATATTTGAGAAGAGCACAGGCCGCTCCCACTCCACAATCTGATAAGGGAATCGAATTGGAGGGCAACTATAAATATCTGGGGACTTTTACAGATAGCGAACTTCAGAGACAGTAACATGATATCATTTGCGGCCGTTTCCCCCACAGAAAACAAACATCTTTTAACATCTGCTCAAATGTTGACTTTGTTTTTATCAGATTGTGTTGCCTTAGCTGTGCGTATTGTAGTTGTTGGGGGGAGTGACCCCTCCATGGTGACCGCTCAGCGCTGCACGCAAATAGTCCCAAACTATGAGATTCATGTGCTGATAGATTAAGATCTTTTTTGATTTACAGAGGAACTGATACTCTCTGGAGGATCCTGCACACTGGATACACCTCCGTCTTATTCATTGCTTCTGCAATTAGACGGCTTCATTTAAACATTACGCTCAGCAGCAGCGTCCCCCTGCAGCAGCTTGGTGATCTACACCACAGACTGACCAATTACTGCACCGTCTGGTGGGCAATAGAGGTGCATCAGGTTGATTTGTGTATTATAGCGCTTGGATATTGAGTTTTGTCTGTGCTTGAAATCTTGTTTTATCGTTTGTATTAATAGTTTATCGTGTGGTTTGACTTGTAAAAGCTTTATGAAAAGATTGTTTGCTTTATGGCACAATATTTTTCAGCTAAAATTGTGTTGCTGCAGATTTTACAAACAACAACACCCTGCCATGACTAAATGGATAATCCACCGCAATTACATTCAATATGTTTCTTTAATTGGATTTACTACTTAAAATGCATCTATAATTGATAGCAATATTCATACAGCATGCGGCTGATCAGTCACCCAGTCATGGGGAGCTTATGTTAAAGTGTTCAATTTAGAAGAGCTGTCCACTTCTAATCAAATACTGTTGGTGTTTCCCACAATGTAATTAACATGTTGTTCAGACTTACTAGAACATTTGGAGAAGTAGGATTGTGTCATGGTTGTGGAAAAGTAACTTATTCATTCATGTTCTCGATGAGCAAATTAATACGATTAATACAATTGTATGATAAATCCCAAAGATTACAAAGTCAAAGGTTTTTTTTTATAGCACTGGCCTCGTGCAGTGTTCTTAAATTATTGACACTATGGCCCCATCTTGTGGAATTATCAGGAAGTAACATTTTATAGTACACACACACTTATAGACTGATGTTCACATGTCTGACTATAGACTGATGCTCACATGTCTGACCCTATAGACTGATGTTCACATGTCTGACCCTATAGACTGATGCTCACATGTCTGACCCTATAGACTGATGTTCACATGTCTGACTATAGACTGATGTTCACATGTCTGACCCTATAGACTGATGTTCACATGTCTGACTATAGACTGATGTTCACATGTCTGACTGTAGACTGATGTTCACATGTCTGACCCTATAGACTGATGCTCACATGTCTGACCCTATAGACTGATGTTCACATGTCTGACTATAGACTGATGTTCACATGTCTGACCCTACAGACTGATGTTCACATGTCTGACCCTATAGACTGATGTTCACATGTCTGACCCTATAGACTGATGTTCACATGTCTGACTATAGACTGATGTTCACATGTCTGACTAGACTGATGTTCACATGTCTGACTATAGACTGATGTTCACATGTCTGACTATAGACTGATGTTCACATGTCTGACTATAGACTGATGTTCACATGTCTGACCCTATAGACTGATGTTCACATGTCTGACCCTATAGACTGATGTTCACATGTCTGACCCTATAGACTGATGTTCACATGTCTGACTATAGACTGATGTTCACATGTCTGACTAGACTGATGTTCACATGTCTGACTATAGACTGATGTTCACATGTCTGACCCTATAGACTGATGTTCACATGTCTGACTATAGACTGATGTTCACATGTCTGACCCTACAGACTGATGTTCACATGTCTGACCCTATAGACTGATGTTCACATGTCTGACTATAGACTGATGTTCACATGTCTGACCCTATAGACTGATGTTCACATGTCTGACTATAGACTGATGTTCACATGTCTGACCTATAGACTGATGTTCATGTGTCTGACCCTACAGACTGATGTTCACATGTCTGACCCTATAGACTGATGTTCACATGTCTGACTATAGACTGATGTTCACATGTCTGAGCCTACAGACTGATGTTCACATGTCTGACTATAGACTGATGTTCACATGTCTGACCCTATAGACTGATGTTCACATGTCTGACCCTATAGACTGATGTTCACATGTCTGACCCTATAGACTGATGTTCACATGTCTGAGCCCCTATAGACTGATGTTCACATGTCTGACCCTATAGACTGATGTTCACATGTCTGACCCTATAGACTGATGTTCACATGTCTGACTATAGACTGATGTTCACATGTCTGACCCTATAGACTGATGTTCACATGTCTGAGCCTATAGACTGATGTTCACATGTCTGACCCTATAGACTGATGTTCACATGTCTGACTATAGACTGATGTTCACATGTCTGACTATAGACTGATGTTCACATGTCTGACCCTATAGACTGATGTTCACATGTCTGACTATAGACTGATGTTCACATGTCTGACCCTATAGACTGATGTTCACATGTCTGAGCCTATAGACTGATGCTCACATGTCTGACCCTATAGACTGATGTTCACATGTCTGAGCCTATAGACTGATGTTCACATGTCTGACTATAGACTGATGTTCACATGTCTGACTAGACTGATGTTCACATGTCTGACTATAGACTGATGTTCACATGTCTGACCCTACAGACTGATGTTCACATGTCTGACTCTATAGACTGATGTTCACATGTCTGACTATAGACTGATGTTCACATGTCTGACCCTACAGACTGATGTTCACATGTCTGACTCTATAGACTGATGTTCACATGTCTGACCCTATAGACTGATGTTCACATGTCTGACTATAGACTGATGTTCACATGTCTGACTATAGACTGATGTTCACATGTCTGACCCTACAGACTGATGTTCACATGTCTGACCCTACAGACTGATGTTCACATGTCTGACTCTATAGACTGATGTTCACATGTCTACAATAGCAATCAAACAATTGTAATGTATCAATTAGGACAGTTTTCAAAGTAAAAGTCCTAAATGTTTAAAGAAATCTGTAATTTCTTTAATGTGTGAGGTGCTTTAGATGTGTATTTCCTCATAGTCCTAGGCAATAATGCTACACAATAAATAGAATGCTTCAATCAACACCGTAATTGGTATTATGGGATCGGCAGATACTATTTCAGTGATCGGTATTATCGGTGATCGGCTGACACTGATTTCAGTGATCTGTCCAAAAAACCTGATCGGTGCATCTCTAATATATATATATATATATATATATATATATATATATATATATATATATATATATATATATATATATATATATATCGTTGAGCCAAGAGTTATTAAAGTGTATATAAACTTGCAGCAGTAATGTTTCTAACCTCCTATATTACAGTAACACACTGAGACAACTCTTCCTCATAATGACTTTTAGTTTAGCTCAAATTAAATACATACTCTACTTGTACTAATAGTTTGTATGTATAGCTTTTACCTATAACAGATTATCGTCAAAGGGTTGTATTGCAGAATATACTTATTAAAAAATTAAAAAGCTCGTCTCTCTCTGTCTTGAGACCCCACTAGGTGTACAGACACTAAACAACATCAGAAACACTTTCCACTCATGCACTCACCTCCACGACAGAAACTACTGACTCCACACGCCACTCTGAGACTAAGTAAATAAACTATTTGTGTTAAACTACTTGCTTGTGTGTGTATTCCCTTTGATTTCATGGCCGTGCCACCGATCCAGACCTCTGGATCGTGGAATATGTTTACTACCAACTATGCCATGGCCCTGTTGAGACTCCGCCCACAGCTGAGACTCCGCCCCCTACTGAGACTCCGCCCAGTGCTGAGACTCCGCCCACTCCTCCTCTCTACCTCCACCTGATGGATGGTGGAGGTCTAGATGGTGGAATATGCCGACTACCAACTCTTCATCATCTGTCCTCTTCATCGTGTTGTTCCTGTTTTAATGTGTGTGATGATTCCTTCTGGTCACATGACCTCTATGACACCTGTCCACCTGGAGAGGATCCTCCTCTGTTCTCTCCTCAAGGGTTCTCACCTTTTACCCTGAAGGGTTGTTTGGGAGTTGTTCCTGATCCATGTGAGGTCAAAGGTCAAAGGTCAGGATGTCTATGTGTACAGATTGTAAAGCACTCTGAGACACATTTGTAATGTGTGAAAATGGGCTCCACAAATAAACTGAATTGAATTGATGCTTAAAGCTAACTATTAATCTATATCAACGTTTAACCCCGCCCATTAGAGAATTTAACCAATGAAATCACAGTGGGTGGGATTAAGCGTTCCCGTTCAAAGTTATGCTTGAGCTGACATTTACACAAGCCAGATAACTTCTGTGATTACAAATAACACATATACACTCTAGTGTGGTTTATGAAAATTATACAATACAGAAATGATGCTGAGTATTATGGTCCACATGAATATGGCTCGTGTGGGATGTTAACAGTGCTAACAAAGAAAAGCCCGGGTAACCCAGAGTGATGTACTGTGTTTGTGCACAGTAGAGTATGGTGTCCTATTTCTCAGTAGAATAAAGTATTACATTGAAAATAATCGGGATCAGATGTATGTGGAAATCACAGTAGGAGACTTAGAACTTAGAACATGCCAGTATCAACAATGTACTGGATACAATCTTATAACTACAGTCAGGCTCCAGCCTGCCCTCCGTCCTGGACTTGCTCACCTTTAGAATCAGGAAACGGGCTGGAAACATCACCGCAGACCTTCTGCACACCCGCTGTTACAACTCCTCGCCCCCTGGGGGCGCTGCAGAGCCCCGTACGCCCAAACCACCAGACACAGGAACAGCTTCCTTCCACTGGTCGTCACTGATGAGCAGCTAGTCAACACCTCCATCTGCACTGGCTTCATCACCCCTTTCTGCACTAATATCCCAAATGTATGGTCATTGTTATTTAATATTGTATATATTCTAGTCAAATTCCAATAAAACTGATTCTTATTCTGATTAATTATTGTGAATTAAGTAAATACTTCCTTTGTTGTGGTTTCATGTTCTGTATGTTCGCTGATGTTGATTATATTCAACATGCATCTTGATCCCAACGATGTGGTTGATGCTGACTTGATGCTAATAAGCTCCATCTGACATCATCAGAGGGACTTTAAGGTCAGGCGGTTCCGGTTGCCCTCATGACGAGGTGCAACATTCTCAACAAGTCCTTGGACTGGACAACATTCATCAGCACACGTCCTAAAATGTGCAAAAAACGTAATCTTATTTCTTTACATTTTGCAATTCATATTAACTCTTTCCCCTCTGTTACTAACAATATTTTTTTCAGGGTGGGAATCACTATTCGTTGTTTTAGTCCACCGGGGGGCTCAAGTATAGAACATAATAAACCTCAACACGCCAAGGTACATCCCTCGAAGATCACTATTTAGTATCGGACACCAATTAATTATTAATTATTAATTATTATAAACAGAGGTCGCTCAAGGTGAAAACAAGTCATGGGCATACACAACAATACATATAGTGGATTTTTAAATAATTCAAAGTCTGTTCCGCAATTAGATTGAAATCATTGTCTTTCTGGTGCAGTTGTGTTCAATTCACACAAGAAGCTGGAACACAACATGTGAACTCTCTCCCCAAAATCATCCGAGACTGCACCGAACATTCATCATTCAAATCACAAATTAAAACCCACCTGTTCAAAACTGCTTTTAATGTGTGATTGTGTGCTCTGTATGTTCTTATTTGCTTTTATCGTTTGTTTTATCGTAATTTACAATGCATAGCTTTTAGGATTTTTTAAAATTATGTGTTGTAAAGCGTCATTGAGTACCTTGAAAAGCGCTATATAAATCGTATATATTATTATTATTATTATTAGGTAAGAAAACAACACGTCTGAATCCTCCTCAATGACCTGAGCGGCAGGCATCTTCAGGATTATAGTCCATCGACTCTCCTCCTCACATGAACCCTCACTGGCAACACTTTCACGGGTTTCTATGGGTTTGCAGTATCGTCTTTCATGTCACCAGTTTTAACCTCTGGACCCCCCCCACACACACACACACACACACACACACACGCCACCCCCCTCCGCTCAGCGTTAACAGGGCAAGGCTCAGGATGAAAGGCCCAGCCCAGAGCAGCTGAAGGTACGGTCGAGTTTGAATCCGATGGATTAATGTTGCTGCGCCGTAAGCTCGTATTTATAAATCAAAACTTATCGCCTGACGCTTATACCGCAAAGCAATGCGGCGCCGTGTGATCTCTCCTCAAAAACATTTGTCACGAACACTCGGTCTGTTTATCGGTCCGTCTCTCAATATATATCAATATCTGTTTCTTCTGTCTGCTCTGTTCTACACTTTCATAAAGCATTTAATATTCTCTGTGGCGGTGTTTTTTGAGTATATTTGAGATGTTGTAATAACACTTATCAACTGACTCAGTACTCCTGAAAACATAAAGCGTGTGCATGTTGAGGTGCCCTGTAGATTTTTAGATGCTCACCCTGATTTGTGTTTGGTTGCAAACGTCAAACAGACTGAAATGTGTTGTGTCTCCTCGTCGACCGGAGGCGGTTGAAGAAATTGATGATGAAGAAGAATCTGGAATGACACTACGTAATAAGAATACTCAGTTTATTCTTTACAAGTAAACGTCAAAAACAGGCGCCTGCAGGAAGCCTGGAGATTGAGAAAGTCTGCCGATAATGCATTTTACACGTACAGTTTTACACACGACAAACAAGGAGCTGTTCAGTGAGCAGCTATCGTGTATCGTGTATCGTTGATTTTATATAATTTTTATAATTGTTATAATTTTTATTAAAAAAAAATTTCATTAGATTTAGTTTAGTTTAGTTTAGTTTTGTTTTGTTTGGTGTATCCTCAATTAAGAGGTTGTTGGTTGAAAAAGAAAAAAGCTAAATGTATCACAATTGCACTATCTCTTTGTGTACTTGCCTTAAAATAAAAATATATATATAAAAAAACAAAAACAAGGAGGTGTTCATTATTCCCGGCCTTTGTCATAATGACCTATGACAGGTGCTAATCTACACATAGGGACGTGGATTTGGACTTTCAGAGGTATCCAACCCAAATCGAGGCGCGTCACATAGATTCTTGAACCTTGAGCTCTGACTTGCATGTTTTAGTTAATCTGAAATTATATAGTAGACGAAACTAAACCACAATGGACTACTTCATTCAGAAATGTTTTGTAAATGAAGGATATTCGTTGTGATTTGGGGCAGCATGGCGGTGTGTATTGGCACGTTCTCCTCGTGGCAGTGTGGGTTCCCTCCAGGTTCTCCGGCTTCCTCCCACAGTCCAAAGTCACGCTGGACTCTGAAGCGCCCGGCCTGTAGGTGTGAATATGAGCGTGAATTGTTGTGAGTCTCTGTATGTGGCCTGCGATAAAACTTGCGACCTTTCTAAATTGTCCAGCTGGGATGGCCTCCAGCCTCCAGCCTCCGCCACCCTGGACACGTACGGGGGATGGGATGGAAACAAGATTGAATTTAAAAACTCATTTATTGAAAAAAGATAGGTACAAATTAATGTTCAACAACACACTCATTAAAAATAATATGACAGTAAGTAAGTTTACATCTGACCTGATGCCTCTTACCATCTTCATGTTTAATGGAGAATGGCACAACAATTCACACTTCTTCTTTAATATTCAGTGTGTTTATTCTATTAAAAAACAGCCGGGTGTTGACAGATTGAAATAACGTTAATGATCCACAAACACTTAAACAAATAGCAGCTTCTCGATGATGAATGTGTTTCTTGATACAGATATTTCTATTTAGAACAGTTTGTTTTACATTATCTCACAATGTGCATTGCAGAAACATGCAGGCATATCTCAAGTTTTAGACATGTATTGTAAATGACATATTAATGGAAATCACACACAATGTACTCTACTCGTCTATTTTAACTATTAAACACGAGGACTTCTCTCCCACCCAGAAGCCCGGCAGCACGCTCCCCTTGAAGCAGCTCCTGATCCTCCGCAGGAGGCGGATCTCCTTCTCTCCATCTTCTGTTTTTTCTACTCCGTAAAAGTTGAGTACGCCGGCCGGATGGTCGAGGTAGACCCCGAATGTGGTGTACCGGGGAATATTCCAGATGTCTGTGTTGATGCCGTTGAACCACAGCTGGTAGTGGGATCCCCCCCACCCGATCCCCCAGGACTGTTCATTCTCCCCCAGCCCACACTGTCCGTCACACGCCCTCCTCCCGGCACGTTCGTAGGCGACTCCGGCGAACACCCATCCTGAGCTCTTCACCTCCCAGTAGGCTCGGATGCCCGAGATGCCTTCTCTGCAAAGAACCTTGGAGAACAAAGACGATGGTTGGCATATGAACCAAGTATCATCCATCTCAAAAGATGTGTCTTGTTTAGAACCTACCTGGGGGGCATGCTCGTATCTTTCTGGCGTTTCCAGGACGGGACATGTGACGTCATCGGTGATGCGTGACGCCTTGGATCCATCCTCTGAGATCCACAGAGATTTATTGGCCGTCTTGTCATCCAGGGAAATGTTAATCCAGTCTGTGGGATGGGTAACATGTGCCATTCAGGATAATAAACAATAAGTCACCAGAGTGAGGAGTTCTTTTGGTGTCCGCTCTTACGTTTCAGAAGATCAGCTCTGCAGGTGGGCTCAGGGATGTCGGGCTCGTAGTCTGGGAGACTTCCTGAGTGACGATGTGGGTAGAAGATGATAGAAGAACAAGCAGAAGCATGAAGGTATTGTCCTTAAAAGTCCATTTACACCTTTCAACGATCCACAGTGGGAGTTATATTCTGTGTTTTCTGTGGTTTACTTTCACATCTTACCTTCAGGAGTAGCCAGACCATTAGATTGTGTACCTGTAAGTACAAAACCAATATAACTGCCAGCTCTATAAGTATTGTTTTATTTGGTTCAAGGTTCAAGGTTTTTTATTTGCCATCTGTGCCTAGACCAGCAGTCCAGACACATCGGAATTGTTTTTGCAGAGATACAAAACAAACACACTATTATAATAATAACAATAACAATAATAATAATAATAATAATAATAATAATAGTAACAGTAATAGTAATAGAAATGTGAAAAATATATTTTAAAAAGCACTGTACAAAAAACAGTGTGGTAAAGTGTGTGCAGTATTAACAGTATTAACAGTATTAAGTACAGATTTTAACAGGTTATCAAAAATAAACATAAGAAAGGAGAGTGCAGCGATAATAAATAGCTAAGAAGGCTAGTGCTGTGTCTAGCTTGTAAAATAAGGAAACAGATAAAAAATAAAAATAAGGAAACTGATAAAAAAGTATACCAACAATATGCTAAATGCTAAATAAGTTTGCATCCTGGCTCATCTTCAGACAGACTTCCCGACACAAAGTGGTCCTCCTCTGAAGAAGCTGCAGCTTTCTCAACGAGCGAGCATCTCTGCTGAGGAAAGAAAGGGAGTTTACTCACCGGCTCCGGAGGCTGGCATCGCTCTTATATCGGGAGCGCTGATTGGCATCTTTATGTTGTTGAGGTTTCCTGAATGTTGCTGCAGCGACGCGAACGGCTGCTTTATATAACCCCAGGAATGGGGGTAGGCGCTAAAGGTTTTGGGGGGCGCCGGGGAACTTTTAAGAGAAGTTTTAGGTCAGGTATGTAGAGATAATGAGCTTACTAATGGGCCACAAGCCTTCCAAAGCAGCCAGGCATCTGACCGGCCACCCCACATCTATTAGTTCAGCATTCGCTTTGACGATTACCTCGTCACCTCTCTGCATCGGCCGGCGATACAGGGATGAGGTCATCCTGCAGAGGTGAAGTTCGGCCGGAAAAAAAGAAGCTTGCCGGAAAAAGAAAGCTGGTTCAATGGAGTTCCATCTGGGGAAGAGTTCCTTTGTCTGTGCACTTACATAAATGAGTAGTTTTAGTAATGTACCTGATCTTGACTGTTATGTCCTTTGATTCTTCTTGTGTTAGATGTGTGATTCCTGACTGAATGACACTCGGTCTGCAGGGCTTCTGTGTTCCTGAGCATACATACTACACACTGCCATCTGCTTCTCTGCAGCCACTCATCCTACTCAGATAAAGCAAACCTGTCATTTACTGTCATTCAATGTTTATTGATTAGCTAAAGTGTCCTAAAACGGTTTCATTTAAGTATTAGATGTTCAGCTAAGCACAACATATTATTATTACATTACATTACATTTCATTTAGCAGACGCTTTTATCCAAAGAGACGTACAATAAGTGCATTTCAAACTAGAGTACAAACTAAGAACAACAAGAATACAGAAAGAAACATTTCCTCAACATAGTCAAACTACAAAAGTACCACAATACGATATTTAAGAGCCATTGAAGTGCAAATCTGTGTTTTAATCCAGATATAGTCGGAAAAGGTGCGTTTTCAGTTTCCGGCGTTTCATGCTTTATTTTTTACTTGCATTTGCATATAACTACAGGTACACACATTACACATGAAATACAACTTGACAACTCTAAGCATTCAAGCCATTTAAGCCCTACTAGGAATTTAGGAGCAGTTGGCTGCTATGGACTTGGGGAACAACATAAAGTGTAATGTCTCACTCAAGGAAACCTCGACTTGAGAACAGGAGAAGCTGGCAAAAAAAGAATCTTAAAAATAAATCGAGAAAGTTAGAAACAAGACCTAAAGAACATAAAGTCCTGGCCATCCCCATGCGGTGCAGCCTCAGGGCCACGGCTCCGCCCGGCCTTTATGGCGGGGATCAGTTCTCGGTCAGCAATGTTTTGGAAGTCTGTTGCCCCGGGTTTCTGATCGTCGCATGAGAGGAGACTGGCAGAAGTCAGATAACCCATAAATCACACTCCCCTTTTTATTTTTAATAAATCCCATTGGCTATGGGATTCCATCGCTACCCCTGGTATTTACGGTTGTGAATGTTGGATGCATCGTAGTCACAGCCTCGCTCAGTCATCTGCTTGGGCAGGCAGCAACACAAGAAGGACGGGACAGCCTTGACCAAAGGATCGGCACGCTCTGCTCAGAGCTGTTAACGCGCGAGACGCGCCGCTCGCAGGCGAGGGCGGACGAGGCTTCGCGGACAGGGGCGGGCGTTTCCTTTCAGCCCGGCGTCGGGCATGGAGGCGCTCGTGATCGTGAATGGTTGATGTGATGATGGAGGTCAACCTGATGTGATGAACCCACATCCCTCCAGTCCGTGACTTGCGTGTCGGCATGTTGTGTATTGGATTAGGTGATCTCTGTGATATTTGAATACAGTATGAATTCGGACGTTTCTTTGTTAGATTCCCTAAATGTCCTTTCAGAAGTATGATCATCAGATGTGATATGGCTCACCTCATGACAATGTCCTGTGAGTAAATATAGATAGTAGATTCAAATGTATTCATCTTATTTTGTCTGTTACACACATTATTACATGACATTTACACATTATTATTTATGTATTATATATTATATAATTATTATATAATATTATATCATATATATAATTATATATATATATAATTATATAATATTATATAATATAATTATATAATAATATTATTTATTTATTTATACATTATTATTACACATTATTACACATGAGCAGTTCTATAGATCGCTTTTATTGTGAAATGTATTAGAAAACTGCTGAATTATAGTAACCTATTTTCTTTAAAAGAATGATTTACACTTTGATGTGATTACTTAGAGATGATTAGAATCATTTCCATGAACTCTCAACGGCTCTTAATATTTTGGCGGCAAGTCGGCGGCTCGTAGCTAACAGCGCTAATAACGCTAACTTTGCAAACTGCGGCAAGAGTGCTGACATCACTAACGCTGTTTACCTGAGGGGGGGCGGAGGGTCTGCAGCGCCGACGCCGTCTGTCGAGATTATGAGCGCGGTGCGCCCGTGAGCTAACCGTTGGAGCGCGCGGCTAAGGCAACACAGCAACGAGAAGCTCTGACAACACGCACGCAGACGGAGAGTGACTTCATTCTGTGATCAGGAGGCATTACTCCGCTCTATCTTTACAAAAGACATACGTGTGTGTATGCTGCTATATTGATGTTCAGAATGTTAAATGCAGCTCACCTTTTAACTGGTTATGAGGCTATGACCCACATGACACCATCGGCGAGAAGATATTTGGTTATGCATGTCGTTGGTGCCGTCGTGTCAGATTCCTTCAACTCGGACTGCAGCTGGGCCTCTGGCCGCTAGCAGACATACCCACACCGGCTTTGCTGCCAACAAAATAATTCATCCCATGTATATATTTATATATATGAGGATCTTTTCTCATAGAAATATATTTTTAAATATAAATATATGTATTTATACATATGTATATATATATATGTGTGTGTGTTTGTGAAAAGATAGATCCCATAAATAAATAAATAATTCATCTCATATATATATGTGTATAAATATACATGTACTATATATATATTTGTATATATGTATACATTTATATGTATATATATATATACACAAACACACACATATATATATATATATATATACACACACACACACACATATATATATATAATAAAGACAGAATATATGTACTGTATATATATATATATATATATATATATATATATATATATATATATATATATATATATGGGATGCATTATTTTTAGTTTTTTTTACTTTTGAATGTTCAATGTAAGAATAAGACAAACCGGTAAATGCAGTCTTTTTATATTTTTCTGCAAGAGAAAAATCATTATTTATCACATCCCAATGATAAAGCTCCAGTGTAGACAAGTGATATTCATACGTGTTGGATATGTTACACGTGTGTGCCTGTTGAACCTTAAACTGCTTGATGCCAGACACCAGGATGTACGTTGTACACCTTTCCAAGCCGCTCCCCCCTTCAATGCATCAGAGCTGTCACTGAGCAATGTGGTAAGATCAGAGGGAGTGGTGGCGAGGGGAAGGGGGTGTCCTTCACTTGGTACTAGGGGGTGTCCCACATAAAACCCTCTAAGGAAAAGCACTGCTCCAATTACAAGGCTCCTGCCTCCCCGTCTTTTCTATTGGCAAGTTTGATCTCACACTTAAGTCCACGCCACCGACTCTCAATCCCTCACGCCTGTCCTGCGATAAAGGTATAAGAGTGGCATCCGGCTGTCCCACAGCGGAGCCAGCAGAGAGACCGGTAACATCAGGGCTGAGCCGGGCTCAATTCAGCAGCTTAAACAGCCCGTACCCGGATGCCTGCCACCAACAGAACTGCTTCCGTCACCCAGATGTCACATAAAGGTGAACTTCTTTTTTTAATATATTTTACACCATTTAGAATAATTGAGTTGAATACAGCACCTTATTTTAATAATTTAAGAGTGTTTTTACCATGTGCGAACACCTCCATCTAAATGTGGTGTCAAATTAAGCCTGTCAAGAATATTATTGCATATATTAGTCGGTGCATACAGGAATTATAATCATAGTTTCGATCAACTGATTCCATAACCCAGCCGGTCAGTGCTGCAGCATGTTGTTGTCCTTTGAGGCAGATCCTGATTAATGGGCCACTAGAGTTAACGTCTGTGTGGAAAGAGCAATATTACTCCGGCCGATGCCATGCTTGTCGTCATTAGGGGCGCATGAGGGTCGGAAAGTATCATTATAATATGCACTAGAAAGCATGTTTCACGCCGTATGTATTTAAATGCTGTAATTGCATCTTGAACATGTATAACATTACAGCTAATCCATGTATACGGTCCACATACTGTTATCATGGCATGAAGGATAACATATTTAATGATGGGAATCCAGCTTCTTGCATGTGAACCAGAGCTATGTGCTCGTAAACACGTTCTTAATCACACACTTTAAACCACATTAAACCACATCCCCATGGAAACAGATGCAGGGAGGAGACCATAATGTCAGATCGCGTCCCTTGACTAACAAGCCCTCTGCAGGGGCGTCGTTGACCTTAAGTTATTTTGTATGGTCATGTTGTAATGAGGCCAGAAAAAAGGCTGTTACACCAACACCATGTGCTGAGTATCCAGACAGGTGGCTCATCGCTCTCACACGTCTCTCTAGCTGCCGGCAACGGATCAGCCTTTGAATATCATGAGCATTCAATTCCGTTTATTTGTAGAGCCCATTTTCACAAATGACACATCCCCCTCAGACTGCTTTACAATCTGTACACATGGACATCCCTGACCTTTGACCTTTGACCTCACATGGGGTCAGGAACAACTCCCAAACAACCCTTCAGGGTAAAAGGTGAGAACCCTTGAGGAGAGAACAGAGGAGGATCCTCTCCAGGTGGACAGGTGTCATAGAGGTCATGTGACCAGAAGGAATCATCACACATTAAAACACAGGAACAACACCATGAAGAGGAGATGATGAAGAGTTGGTAGTCGGCATATTCCACCATCCAGACCGCCACCCTCCATCAGGTGGAGGTGATACCCGTAGATACCTGTAGAACATAACGTGTTACACCTGTTGCTGCTCGCTCTGCTCCACTAGATAACCTCCTCGACGCTCTGACCTGATGTCGATCAGTTCACTCATTTTGGATATAAATAAAAACTCATCACTTATGATAGTCAACGCTGCCCCCGCGGGGAGGAGGGGGGGAGGGGGGGGGATCCGGTGTCTCATCTTGTAAACCCCCGTCCTTAACAACAAACCGGATAGTGCGTTCTTACGTGAGTATTAGTTACACGAGCTGGCATCACGACGGAGCTTCTCATACTACCGTGATTTATGACTTCAAGGAAAGATATGACATAATACTGCTGCCTGTGATCAAGTTTAATTAGGAATCTGAATACGAGCAGACTTAATTAATTAATCTGTCTGTTTTATAAGCTCCTCTGATTATTAAATATAGGGATGAATCCCATGTTACACTTCGCTATCTACATTAACTCTATTTGAGTGACACAAATTTGAACACAATTAATAATATTTTGGCTGCTTTTACTCATCTCTCCTGAATTTAATTTACCTCAATAAACAAATATAGATATAGATATACATCCCCAATCTATCAGATGTGTGCGTGCAGATTGTTTTTATGTGAAACGACATGAGCTTCATGAGGACATGTGAGGTGTCTTGTTAATTCCAACCGCATGGCATGACCCAACCGCTGGCTCCAGAAGGCATGCTGTTGCTTATGTGATGATCCGACTGAAGCAGATGGTTTTCTAATTATACATCATCATCACCTGTTGAGTTATACCTGACACATATCTCTGCCTGACAGCTGAATATGCCGATCCTAATATAAGTTGCTCTGGTGCTAAAATGTTTTATTTTATTCCTTTAGCCAAAAAAAACAACAATGCAGCCACAGGTAAGACAGCCACCGTATTACGGGCTTTTGCTTTTTACAGCAGAGTACAAATCTAATCCGTCTCCAGTCCCCTGACCTCGTCTGACCTCGTCTGACCTCGTATGACCTCGTCTGACCTCGTCTGACCTCGTCTGACCTCGTCTGACCTTGTCTGACCTCGTCTGACCTCGTATGACCTCGTCTGACCTCGTCTGACCTCGTCTGACCTTGTCTGACCTTGTTGTCTCTCGCTCCTCAGAGAAGCCCCCGGCCTACGAGCCGAACATCCCGGAGCCGACATGCAGAAACGAGCTAATCAAACGTAGGATTTCCTTTCTCTTAAAAACACGACACATATTGATCCAAACATTATTATTGAATTGTTGTTTGTCTTTGTCCTTTCTTTCAGATTGGTTCAATATTTCTATGGATGACAAGACAGCCAATAAGATGCTGTGGATCGGGGAGAACGGGACGAAGGTCGCCCGGAAGACCGACGACGTCAAGTGTCCCGTCCTGGATCGACCCGAGAGATACGAGTATTCCCCACAGGTACAGGTTGGAGACGCAGTCACATTAATCCGGACTGACACACTGCTATCTATATGTACACTACCTATCATCCAGAAAATGTGGTGTTTTCCATGAAAACTCACACTTTTATTCATTAAATGAATACAAGATTAACACAACATATAGTCAAGACATTGACAAGGTTATAAATAATGATTTTCATTGTAAATATTAATGTTGTTCTTCTTGTGGCTCAAAGGAAGGCCAGTTTTAGAGCTTCTCTCACCAGCATAACTGTTTTCAGCTGCGCTCGCATACAAATGGTTTCAATGTCAAGGAATAATCTGTTTGTGGGAAATGCAAAATAAAAAGTTATAACAAATTGTTTAAAGGGGGTTCTACCCCTCTGCTCGTCTTCTAAGGCAATAACACAATGTACCACTAGAACATGGAGATGGGCCTCTACACACCTCTGTAGAGACTTCACTAAACACAGAGAATAGTCATTTACACATTAACTATGTAGAGAGAGGATTTATGATTCATTTAATGTCATTTTCATTGGAAAAAACAGTGCTTTTTTATTCTGTTCTAAGTGACGCCAAACTTTTGAACGGCAGTGTACTTTATCATTCTATTCAATTATGTAATAAGAAGAGAGAGCCATGAAGTTGTCATGGGCGAGAGATGTTTGGGACCAGAGGGCTGGACCCCGGCTTTTATTTAAACTAGTTTGGCATTGCAAGTCGGAGAAAGTGACGCCGCTGTAAATCCTCCGCGGTGGCAGCCGTAAAATCCCATTAATCCCAGTTTTATGTTGGATAGCCTCTAAATAACACTCCCATGCATGTTCCAAAAGGTCCTATGCAAAGAAGCCGTCTACGGCTTCCGGGGCTACTGGGAGGTGGAGTACTCCGGCTGGATCGTGGTCGGGGTCGCCTACGAGCGAGCGGGCAGGAGGAACAGCGACGGCTTCTGCGGCCTCGGGGAGAATGAGGAGTCCTGGTGTCTCGGCTGGAGCGGCTCCAGATACCACGCCTGGCACAAAGGCCACATTCTAGAGATCATGGATATTCCTCAGTACACCACGATCGGCGTGTACCTCGACCAGCCGGCCGGCATCCTGAATTTCTACGGTGTGGAGGAGGTGAAGGGGGAAGAGGGGTGCGCCGGAGGAAAGGAGGTTCATATTCTGCAGCAGTATCGGAGCACCTTCAAGCAGAAAATGAAACCCGGTTTCTGGTTGGCTCCGCAGTCCCACTGTCTGATCGTGAAGAAGGAGGAGTAAAGCAGTGAATACACATTTCAATCTTATATCTGGAACACAGTGATTATGAACTGAGAAAAGATTGACGCTATCTCGTCTTTTTTTTATCAAGTTTCAATCATAACACTATAGGTCACGTTAACATCGTGCTCCATAACTCTTATGCATGTGACCACACAATGCACATCAGATACAGTTCTTACATATAGCAGCTGTGGTGTAGGTATACAGGGTTGCACATTTAAATGTAATTGGGTTGCAGTTAGCTGGGATTCACTTTTGAGCTTCTGCTCCTTTTGGACTTTCGTGAAACCACTGGACCACTCACGGTTTATATATTGATAATTATATGTCTTGTTATTTCTCTTTTATTATTGTTTGCTGACGTAAAGATAATCCTAGTTTGGTGTGCAGAATGTAAAGTTTAAATAATTAATAAAACACTGAGTGAGACACGTGTTGTTCTGTCTGTTATTCCAAATATTGACGCATGAGAGAAAACATATGAAATACTGAACGTAGGTCTGCACGTGAATTAATTTCCTTTATTGGATAATTTATGAACTACACTAATAACTCTCCCTTTTCCCAGCAGCCATTGTGACCCGTCGTGGTACAGCCCGGTCACACTAAAGGTTACGACCCATTAACAATGCATTAGGCGTTGGTGTGCACAACATGTGTTGAAGTTTCAGCTGCACAAAGACAATGGAAAGTCAATTATGATCCATTTTCATGAGAGAAGCACACATTAAATGCATGTACACATAACTAGTTGTTAGGTTGTAATAGTTTATTTTGATTCTGTAGTCTTGAGCTTTAAATGAATACATATAGAAAGATATTATTATAGGAAATATTAGGGGGAATATTGATATTGTTTTAATGTATTATGAAGCATAGGGGGACTGTCTACTCTATGTATATATTAATGCAAATGGAAAGAATTAATGTCTGTTGCATGGAGTGAATGTTAGTCAGTATTTCAGATTGTCGAAACCGAATGAAGCCGTGAAGTGACTTTAGCAGGACAATAACAGACGGGACTTTTATTGTTTAGCGACTTGACCGGAAGTGACATTTTGACCCGGGGGTCGTGACCTTTGCCCTCTCCATTCTGACAGCAGACTGTTATCCAAAGGAAGGTGCTAGAGGCTGAACTCCCTTTGAGAGGAGCTGATTGGCTGATCCTGGACTGAGACTCTGGACTGGGGCACATGGTTCTCTCTGGTCTGGACCCGGTCCTTCAGGCTCCTGTTGAGCCGGATCACCACGGCAACCACGACCCTGAGCCTGGATTAGTTTACACTTATTGCCATTAAAAAGTGTTAAACTTAATTCACACCTGCCAAGCGCCCGGTTCCAGTTCCTCCTCTATAGTCAACAAGAGCTTGTGACGTAGCATTGGCCTCTGAGCGTAACACCGTTGACCAAGTAATCGTGTAACTGGAAGAAAAACATGTATTTGTTGATGTGGTCCTGTTCCCACTGACATGACCAGTTTCCTAATCTTATAGTCACGCCTGTTTGCACCCCCTGGGCTGCTTTCCTGGACGGTCTTTCCCGGGGGGGTCGGGTGTCCGTGCCTCATCCGTCAAAGTCAAGTGCATTTCCTCACTTGAACCTCAAGACTTGCTGAGCACCCGGTGCCCTGAGTTCAACTCCCCTCCCAGACACTCAAGCCTCCGCTTCATCTTACCTGACGGGGTAAAAGTCATGGAGGATAAAGACCTGGGACTTTTACTCACCAAAGGACTTAGCAGCATCTGGAATTACATTATTGGCACTTCCAATCAAGTTAATTCATCAGGGACAATGCATAGCACAACTATTTTAGCTGAAGAGCTCATTTGCATTTGCAGAAAGATCTTAAAAAACAATCCTGGTGTAAACAATATAAATAATAGAAAAAAAAGATGGAAAAAAACAACTGTTTTTCCAACTTGACATTCTCGGATTAACTGTTTTTAAGTTTTGCAAACTGTTTTACTTTCCTATATTTTTTTCTTAATTATTTGTATGGTACAGGATTTTTTTTCAACATATTTTTGTCCGGGGACCGCAGATGCATATACGCTATTTTGCTGGAATAGTTGTGTTATGCATTGTCCTTAATGAATGAATTAATAATGCAGGAGAATAATATTTAGAATAAACTATAAAGATGACTTTAATATAAACAATACAAAGCTTTCCTTTGGATTAAACTGCAGCAGTATAACAATAACTGTGTATTTGTAGATTCACGTGAAAACATTTTGGATGCTTCTTTGACAAATGCAAATAGTTGTTCTGGTTTCTTGGTCACCTGTGAACAGCTACGTGGTCGCGAGCGTTCTTCATTCCACGAGACAACAGCGCCACCTTCTGCTCACATCGAGTCACTGCAGGCAAGACATGCACGCCGGCCTGTGTAGAGTGTATATTCTGCTGTTACGTAGAGAGCGTAAGAGCCATTTTGTTTGTTGACATAAGTGGACCTCCCACCAGTAGGGGGCGCAGGGCCACTGTCAATTAAGACAGGTTAATGTAATCAGGGGAGCGCGAGGCTCAGGTGTTGCTGTTTGGCGGGAGCGCGCCGTGTTTTACGTGGAGGTGACAACGGGTTTGGATTTGTTGCATTCTTTGGGAATAGACGAATGGGTTTGGACAAGGAACGTATGTTTTGGTTTGTGTTGCAAGAGAAACAACTCTAGAAACACACAACCTGGACATCGCATCTGTGTATTGCACACACATCAGAACCTCCAAGCAACCACGTGACCTTCTGAGAGGCAACGGGTCACATCAGAGACCCTGGAACATTATAAAGGATGTCTGTATTTGAGACACATTTTATATCGACAATACTTATTGATTTGAGGACTTATTGTGAACCTGTCGGTAGGTAAATTATTGGTTATTAAACAGCGCCACCTTCTGGATTCTGATTGTATCATACAACAACAAGCCACACATTGTATTCACAGTATGGATAATGTGTTCCCTTCATATGTGACAGATACATTTCGAGTGTTTCCTAAATACTGAAATGAAATATATATATATATATATATATATATATATATATATATATATATATATATATATATATATATATATATATATATATATATATATTATGACTGTATAAAGTTGCATTATGTTTTGTTTTCCGTTTTATAACTGAATAAATCATTCTTAATATAATTATTTTACAATAAGTTATTTCAAATTTAAATTATAAAAAAAATCATAAGATTTGATTACATTTGAACAATTTATTGAATTATTTCACAGTTTGATTATTTATTAACTTGCATTATTAATTTAATTGTTATATATATATATATATATATATATATATATATATATATATATATTATTAAACACTGGGAGCTCCTTGTATTACAGCTCATTGTGGACTCTAGCTTGTCTAACTGAACCACATTTCCCATGATTCATGGCTGTTAAATACAAGTCATGCCTGTTAAATGCGAGCGCCCCACAGATTGTTCCGTGTTTAACAGATGTTCAGTCGCCACGCGGCCGTCAGTCAGCAGGGCTGATCGTGTAGGATATGCATAAAGGCATCGCTCGTAAATATTTGAAGCACCTAATTGGTCCCCTGGGAGGACATCCTGGGTCACGACCTCCCTGCTCCAAACCAAACGGCCTGGACACGTGAGACACTAATCATAAGATGGCATGAAAACTATTTGAGTGAGAAATAGTTTTGTTCCTTTGTGCCTTAGTTGCAGGACGTGTTGAGGTTATCATTATAGCATAAATATGGTCCCACAACCAGCCGGGCTGCTTCCCTGTGAGTGTGTATATTTAGACCGTCTCCTTGTTCTTATCACAGCTCTTAAAATACCGTCCATATCTTCCTCTTGTTCAGCAACAATGCCAGCTCTCCCCGGGGCCTCCGTCGTGGCCCCGCTGCCGGGCGGCGGCTCTCCTGTTTCTTTGAGAGCTTTTCTCTCTAGGTTTTAGATATTATTCATGAAACTCTTCTCACCTTAAAGCACCAGACAGCTGTTTCCTTGCAGCTGGATTAGTAATGCACCGTCTCTCTTGTGTCCTGAAGAACAGCGCAAGATGCTGACTCAGGGCAACAGAAACGTTTTTTAACAGAGCCTACCATCTGGGGAAATGCTTTGGTTTGATTTCTTTAGTTTTCCTAAGATTGTTATATTGTTTTTAGGATCTATCGCTCGTATTTCAATCAACGCATGGCAGCAGCTAGTGCGTCTAAATGAGAGGAGCGTTGTAAAATGTTTTGAAATGAAAATGCCACATAAATGTAGTCAATTTGAGTAACTTATACATTATAAAGAGATCCATTACCCCAAAGAGAAAGGGAACATGTGCATAAGGCTACTCGGTCATTTACATCCCTGCCGGACAGGAGGGGAGGACACCTGTGTCTTTCCACCGTAATGTCCAAACCGGCCCTGGTGAAGATGCTGAGGACACATTGAGGCTGGGAGAGACGAGATGACGGTCCTACTCCGAGTCGCTGGCATCCGGTAACAACGTGACCCGTCCAGTCGGTCCTGTCTGGAGGATCCGAGGTCAGAGGTCGAGGGATCGGCCTCTTCCCTCTTTGGAGAGACGAGCGTGGACCTTCTTCCCGACGCTCGACTCGCTGCCCAGAAAGCTGCTGCTGTCTTCAGACACTGATGGACGTCGAGCGTGTGAGTGATCTCAGCTTTTTGTTTACGCCAACACGTTAAAATTTTATTACATTTGGCCCAGTTGCCATATTTTTTACGTTTCAAAGTAGCATTTGGCCAAGTTGTTGCCCTCAAACCAAAATATGTCTTTTCAAATCACTCTTTGTTGACACATTCCTTACATGTTCTGGGATATTTAAGAAATGTCCCTTTAATAATAATTTTACACGGAGAAATTGTCGAATAAATACCTGTTTCCACGTCAAATCTCAATTTCTCCGACATACACAGATCAGACTCAACACAGGTGACTTTAGGTGACTTTTACTATTTTTTCTGCTGGGTCTCCTCTCTCTCACTCTCTCACTCACTTGCTCACTCACTCACTCACAAAATGGTCTCTGTTTATGTTTCTGCTTTCCTTCATACTTATTTTGATTTACAACATCAACCTGTTTTTTATATTTATTTTATATTTTATTCCCGTGTGTTTAGTTTATTGGTGCTGCTATTGTGACGACAAATTTACCTTTGAGGATTAATAAAGTATCTATCTATCTATCTATCTATCTATCTATCTATCTATCTATTCATCCATCCATCTATCTATCTATCATATTAGATCAGTGGTTCTCAACCTTTTCAATTACCCGGCCAGATGATGTACTACACAGCGCTGTGCCGCCGGTGTCTGATTTAATATAGAATATTTAAAATTCACTTTCTGAATTTACACATAAATTTTATTGAATGTCTATTAAATATATTTTTTTTTATATATATATGCTTATTTTAAATATATTTAAAAGAAATCTCACCTAAATCTCTCTGCTTTGTTCCTAGTTAAAGGGTGAAGGCGATTCAAGGCGTGGCGTCCACAGTCAGATGTATA
Source organism: Liparis tanakae (assembly GCA_036178185.1). Classification (NCBI taxonomy): domain Eukaryota; kingdom Metazoa; phylum Chordata; class Actinopteri; order Perciformes; family Liparidae; genus Liparis; species Liparis tanakae. The sequence goes on along the minus strand of CM070105.1, from coordinate 17,892,057 downwards.
TAGCTGAGAAATGAAATTTAACTTATGCAACAGCTGTTTTTTTCTTCTTCTAAATTCCTAAGTCACAAACCCACACTCAGCAAAAGAGAGAGAGGCTGTCGAGGATAGGGCGAGGGAGGGACAGTGAAGAGGAGGGGGGGGGGAGGGGGCTCACAGGGAGTGCACTGTTAGAGGACAGAAGAGTGTTAACAGCCAGCGTAGGTAGACCACCGGACAAACATTGCAGCGGCGAGTCCGAACGGAGAGAAGGAATCAGATAGAGAGAGAGAGAGATAGAGAGAGGTCCACGCAGAGAGAAGCCGAGTGCAGCGAGCGTTGGACCCCAGGAAGAGGGAAGCTGAGCCTGGAAGATGCTGTGAGGACGACTGGCAGGTGATGGAGCTCGACGCGGCCGCCAGCAGACGGGCACATTTAGTCAGGTACAGCAGCACGGCCTCTTTACTGTGGTGTAGGTCTCATTTTATTATCCGTAGACTTTAAATATAGTTGCACAACTATTGCTAAATAACTATATATGAGTGTATTTTATCTGTATGATGTTAACAGTACAGTTTGTAATACAAAAATACTGCTGCTTAAAGTTTGCATTATTGTGAATAAGGTCCTGATGTGTGTGTGTGCAGTTAGAAGTATGATTATATACTGTATCTATAATAAAATAACATAACCACTTAATTGACAGACTCACTTTTCCACTGAGAAGCATCCTGATTTATCCGTGGCTGAACTCTTAAAGGCCCGCCGGGGGTCTGTAGCTCAGCTTTGCCAAGAAAGATATATCTGCTTTATTTCCCTGCAACTGTTGAGCCTTTGATGGCCCGACTTAAATCTGAAAAGTCGAGTGAAATACGTCGCGTGCAAAGATGTAGGGAATCTTCTCCGGCAGTCGAGTGAGTCTTTGTGGCCGACGGCACGACTTCACGTATCAAGGTCAAACTGAGTGATGCTTTTGTCGGCATTAAAAGATGCGAGAATGTTGAAGACATGCAAATGTTTTGGTTGATGAAGAGGAGGGTACTTTATTCAACATGCCGTGTGTCCAACTTCACATGACGCTCCGGAGTCCTCGGGCGCCACAAAGCGCGCTCTGTGCGGCACACAGACCCTCCATTTGTCCTCCCTCCATCCCTCTTTAGCATTTTAAGTCTTCTCCTCCTCCCCGAGCGAGTGACCCCCGCTGAGTGAGGAGGAGAGATTTTCCAAATATTTCCCGACACCCACGTAACCTCCGTGAGGTTGTCTCCGCTCTGATCCCCACAAAGACGGGATTGTCTTCGCTCTCTCTCCGTATCGCTCCACTCGAGGGTCGTGGTTGACATAAAAAACGTTTCAGACCTCCGGTCACCCACGGGTGCTCGGAAGACGTTTCCCATGAATTGTTATCAGCGAGTTCATCTGTGCCATAATAACAATAACTCTACAGTTAAGATAATCTGCAAAGCTTTTCTACAGCAGGTGTAACTTCCAGCAACCGGCTTTAAAATCTGAATACAGATTTATTTTGTTTGATAACATAGAAATGTAAAAAAAAACGCTTTATAGAAAGATATATTTATCTTTCTATGAAGATTTATACAAAATAAAATGAGAAAGTATTAGAGACATCTACTTAATTACGTAATATACGTAATTCGTAAGTAACATGGCATTTTATATAGTACTAGTTGTAATTGATGACAGAAAAATTAGGAATTTAAGAAGATATATATATATATATATATATATATTGCATTATTAAGAAAGCAAATCAATGTAAAAATATGTATATATATATATATATATATGTATATATATATATATATATATATATATATATATATATATATATGTGTAGATATATGCATATATTCTTAATAATGTATATATATATATTGCATTATTAAGAAAGCAAAGCAATGTCTTCATTGTATGCATATGTATATTAGACATGTAGAAATATATTGAACAAGCATCTAAATGGCATAAACTGAAAGTTGAAAGTCATAAATGTGTTGTATATGAGTATATAATAGAGTTATATTGAACAACAGAGCACACATGTAACAATAACAGTCGATTGTCTTAAAAAGGAGGAGTGGGTTCAGTAGATGTGCAGGTGCAGCACAACGTGGCGTCATGTGACCTGAGCTAATAAACAAGTCCCCCCCCCCCCCCCCCCCCCCCCTACGGGTTCAGGGCATTTTACGTTCTCCGCCCTACGCGATTTTATTTGGTTCCCCGTCTCCGGCGGTCCGAGCTGTAGTTCTGTAGTTCTGTAGTTCTGCGTTTCTGCAGTTCTGGACACATTCCAAAGCTCTCACCCGGCCCGGCTGCCAGATTGGTTTTCACACGGTGCCCGGCCCCGCCGGCCGCCACGGCCACGCAGCTGTCACCTGTCAGTTGGTGCTGGGTGTGGGGACGCGCTCCGGCCTGCTGCGGCTCAGAATAGAAGTGGGAGAGCCCGAGTCCCATTCTCTGGGAGGATGAACAGTTGACTGGGAAACTATCTCAGCTGTAGGGGAACGTGGCGTGTGTGTGTGTGTGTGTGTGTGTGTGTGTGTGTGTGTGCTCGGGGCTGCAGGCTGACGCTCAGGGAAGAGACCGACTGCTTCTGCAGAGGGAGAGAGGTTCAAACTGACTCGGTGAGGCCGAACGTCTGAGCCGCGCTCAGAGGAACCGTTTATTCATGTGTGTGTGTGTGTGTGTGTGTGTGTGTGTGTGTGTGTGTGTGTGTGTGTGTGTGTGTAGAGGTGCCAGTCGGGTCAGTGTGTGTGTGTCAGGAGGGAGTGTGAGCTCAGAGGTGAGGGTGACTTACAACGGTGGAGGTCTTTATTAATGTGTTTTATTTACTTGATTGAGCTTTTATTAAGATATACAGTACAATTTAGATATTTTTTGTATAATGGTTTGTGTGTGTGTGTGTGTGTGTGTGTGTGTGTGTGTGTGTGTGTGTGTGTGTGTGTGTGTGTGTGTGTGTATCACTAGGTAAATACTATATAACCGTGAATGAAGAAATACTTTCTTATCAAAAATCAGTTGAAAGCTGGTCAGCGCTGTACTACTTACTTTTAATGTTTTCATATACTTACTTTTGATAGTGTGTATTACTTACCTTTTAATGTTTTCTTTTTACTTTTGATAGTGTGTATTACTTACCTTTTAATGGTTTTTATTACTTGCTTTTAAAGGTGTGTATTACTTACTCTTCATGGTTTTTAATACTTACTTTTAAATGGTATGTTCTTCTTAAATTTTAAATGATGTACTTTAACTTTGCATAGTGTGTATTTATCCTACTATGAACACATATATTATGTGTTATTGTGTTATGTGTTATGTTGTAAGGTCTGTTAAGGGACTACTGATGCAAATCAGCTGAAGCTGCACTCTGCTGACATTTAAGTTTTAACTGTACATTTTAAATAAAGATAATAATAACAAAAACACACGTATGAAATACGTTAATGCTAGCCGTCAGTTTGGGTGAAAACACGCTCTATTGTTTAGTGATATTTGCATCCAGCTCAAGTCTCTCGCGTGTTTACGACTGCATCCTCCTGCAATGACCTCGCCCTTCTTTCCACAGTCCACCGGCTGCTTTCAGCTTTAATCGATACGCATTTGAACATTTGTGTTTCCCTGCAGAATGGATGACCAGGACAGAGTAAGCCAGACCTCCAGTTTGGCCACCATCTCCTACTTCCCTTCCACACAGGTGTGTTTTAAGTCTTCATGTTCTCCCTCGCCCGTGTGTGGGTGACTGCGGTCCTGTTGATGCATACCGAAGTTTTATTATTCTCAGGAACGTGATGGAAAGGTGCAAACATTTGGGAAAAGATGCCTGGCTTCCAAAAGAGACCCCAACTGTCCTGTAGTCATCAGAGGATGGCTCAACAAAAAAGTAATGTTTCCAACAAGTCTGCTTCACTGTTAATACTCCATCACGTCATGAAAAGATGTGAGTGAAGCGAGGAGCGGCTGCTAATGCATCTCCCTTCTGCAGGACAGCTCTGGGCTGAAGCTGTGGAAGAGGAGGTGGTTTGTCCTCTCCAACTTCTGTCTGTTTTACTATAAAGGTACACGGCGCTCAGCCCAGCAGCTTCTCTTGACTGAACTCCTCTCGTGCTCCGACTGAGCAAAGCATCGCTTCTCTTGTCTGTTTCCTCTTCTTCCAGACAGTAGAGAGGAGTCTGTGCTGGGCAGCATCCCACTCCCCAGTTACAGGATCCTGTTCTGCACGCCGCGGGAATGCAAGAACAGAAAGTTCACCTTCAAGGTATCGTCAGGGGTCGCTCGTCGCATCAATGCATCGGAAACTTTTCATTTGAAGTCGACATTTCAAACTCGATCACCAAAATAAACTTGTTATAGGGGAACTATGTTTACTCCCCTTAAAGTCTATCAATATTTACTGACGGCCATCCAATCAGGTCCAATTAATCAATGAATGGCCGACACCCCGTCACTACAACACGGATTGTGTGGATTGCACGCAAAACTTGACGCATGCATCATGCATGGATTATGCATGATGCATGCGTCAAGTTTTGTGGTTTTTTTGCTTCCATAACATCTTCTTTCAGACTCTACACTACAAAATTCTGTAAAAAATACTAATTGATAATGCCTTGGATTTGTAAACAAGATTTCAGAAAACTCGTAATATACATAATAATTATCAGAATGTAAGTTATCAACTGGGAAAGTGTGACGGTGATATTTATTTGTCTAAATACAACAAAATATAATATTCACCTAAATAGTATTGAATTTTAAAATAAATCTTCAAAGGCCAGAAACCACCAGATTTTTTTGGGTGAACCTTTGAGAAGTCGAGAGAAAAAGTTGTAATTTTTTAAAGGGAAAACGTTGTGATGATACGAGTTTAACTTCTAGCTTCCCGTTCCTCCTGTGCTTCATTGTTCTGCTCTTCAACGGGAGTGGAAAACTAACAGAAACACTTCTGATCAGGTGAAAATCTCACCATCGTATAAATTATTCAATATGCAAATGTTGAATTCACCACCTCCGATGACGCACGGCTCAAAGTCTTTCAGAAACACGTTGAGACATATTAATTCAAGCAAGATTTAATAGGGTGTCATTATTATAATTCCTTTTTTATCTAATGTATAACCAGGGATTGTACGGTCATGGGAAACCTGGAAAAGTCATGGAATTTTGAAATGATCATTTCCAGGCCTGGAAAAGTCATGAAAAAAACTTAAATCATAAAAGTTTGGGAAGTCATGGAAATGTGTTATAATCACATGTTCATTTACGCCGAGTTTGAAATAATTCATATGTTTTTGAAAGGAAGACGCTCAAAATCTAAGCCGGCATACGCTCTTATACTATTGGCGCCATTATTAATTTTTCTCGTTGCAAGTGAACGCACCTTAACTGGAAAGTTCGCTGGCCATAGCAACAGTAGCTCAGGAAGCGGTCAGATAATGGCATTTGTTTCATTTAAGGTGTATTGTATGCTTTGTAATTCTCATTGTTTGAATACTAAATGTTTTAAAATGTTTATGTATACACCGAGAATTTAGTTTGGTCCTGGAAATGTGGTTTAAAGTCCTGGAAAAGTCCATCGGTCAACATGTGTAAGAACCCTATTTAACATTCAGTTTAACCCTCCTGTTACCTTCAAATGTACTAACATATTTTACCCCTGAGGTCAATTTTACCACAGCAATTAAAATCTAGAGAAAATTATTAGGATTAATATTGTTTTCCAAGTTTAAGTGTCATTTAAGTGTATGTGTGTTTGTTGACTACCTAAACAGCCCTTTAAATAAATAAAAAAGTAGATATTTCTTCTATGTTTTACACAGTGAAAAACAGCCTGGGGTCAAATTGTACAGGACAGTAAAAACATATCATCATGTGAAAGTTATGTTTACCCAGTTCTCCCCAATAAATTAGGAAAAGTCATGAAATATGAATTTAAAAAAAGATGTCAATAATTTTTTTAGAAACGTTAAACATTGAATCGGGTCAAATTGACCCCAAAGGCAACAGGAGGTTTAAGGATGATTTAAGGATGGTTCATCACGGGACAAATAAGACTGTAACGCTGTGAATGATTCATGTGAAACTAGGTGGTGCACCAGGGAATGCGCTCTTACTTCTTCAGCGCCGACACCCAGGAGGACATGCTGGGCTGGGTCCGGGCCCTCAGCCAGTCCGCCAACATGGAGCCCAACGGCTCCCTGAGCAGGTACCGCACCTTCACTGTGCACACCAGGGGTTATGCATATTAAATATGACATATTTATGAATCTTTATTCTCTGCATCTCTTGCATCCTTTCAGGCGTTGCTCGAGTTATCAGGATTTCACACACATAGGGGGCAGCAGTGAGTCGGTGGACTTCCCTAAACCCCCCTCGGGGGGAGAGGCTCCCTCCCAGAGACCCAGACACGTCAACCGGACGCTGAGCGAGCCGACTCATCTCGCCGGCGGCAGGACGGAGACGGAGACGTCGCGCTCGGAGCCGAGGGGGAGGCGGGGCGTGCGTCAGAGAAGCAGCAGGTTGTCAGATGTGTGTGTGTGTGTGTGTGTGTGTGTGTGTGTGTGTGTGTGTGTGTGTGTGTGTGTGTGTGTGTGTGTGTGTGTGTGTGTGTGTGTGTGTGTGTGTGTGTGTGTGTGTGTGTGTGTGTGTGTGTGTGTCACATATTTAATCCCAGTGGTTCACACAGGGTTTGTACGGTCATGGAAAACCTGGAAAAGTCATGGATTTTTAAAATGGTCATTTCCAGGCCTGGAAAAGTCATGAATGTTTTGGAAAAGTCATGTAAATGTGTTATAATCACATGTTCATTTACGCCAAGTTTGCAATAATTAATGTGTTTTTTAAAGAAAGACGCTCAGAATATTAGCCGGCGGAGGCTCTTAATACGCAACATTTTCTACAGTTTTCATGTTTATACCGAGATTTCAGTTTGGGCATGGAAATTTGGTTAAAAGTCATGGAAATCCACTGGTCAACATGTGTAAGAGCCCTGTTCACATCCTCAACCACAAAGATCCCAGCGTTGACATGTCTGCTCTGTTTCCCCCACAAACAGAACGCCGAGCCCTGCGGACTTCAGCCGAAGACGAGCAGGGCCGCCCCGCGAGGAAGGCTCTCCGTCTGGCCGAAGCACACCTCCAGAAATGATGGGGACCGGTTCGTTGACCTCCAGAGAGACGCTGGGGTCGCGACCCCACACGCCCGTGGGACGGGTAGACATCCGACCTCACGATGACCCGGCGCCACACACCCTGTACTACGCTCCGGCCTCGCCCAAACTGGAGTTCAAATCCACCCCAAATACTCCTGTCACGGAGAGGTGGCAGAACATATGCAAGGTGCTTCTCCTCATCTGAATCCTAAACGATGCTCGGGGGGGATTGTTATCGTAATGTGTCGGTTCCCAACTTTATTGAAGTGCTATATGTAATTGCTGCAGTATGCATTTAATGAGATGTTGCATCACCAGACACCTCGTGTTATTTAAAGCTCCATTATGTAGTTTTTCCCTTGTAGCGCCCCCTTCAGGTATTTAACGTGTACTTCAGTGTGGTAAATACCCAGTTAGATAGATCAGTGTCTGAACCTCTGGCTCTGAGCCATATGTGTCTCTTCTGGTGACATATGGCTCTTTAGAGTTTGAGTTAAATAATAATCTCCTCCGCCCCCTGTAACTTTCTCTCTCCTCCAGATGACAGCAGCAGTAATGTCAGGTCCCTTTCTTAAAGACGTCTTTGTTCTTTAAACTAAAGGTCTGTTATTGGTGGTCTCCACAGCAGCATGTCTCTCTGTCTCTACGTCGCGTAGCGGATACAATAAAAAGTCCCCTGTGAGGTGGACTGGACTATGTGACGCTGGTCATCATGACAGAAAGCAGGTCCAAGGACCGGGCGCTACAACATGTGACAGAGTGGGTCTTTAGCCCACAGACCCCGATGGAGGAGGAGACATCTACATATTAAAAGTCTTTGTAGCGGCAACATTTTTTTAAAACTGTTATTTTAAGGTAGGAATTGTTACATAGTGTCGCTTTAAAGCTCATCTTTGTGATTGTTTACAGCCGACACCGGTCTACGGGTCCGTCCATCACATGGCGAGCGGGAGAAGACATTTAGGAAAGGTGATTCTAGCTCTCACGATGTATTTATGAAACATCCAGACGAGTGTTGGCCGCGTGTCCTCTGCTCTCACTGTCCACGCGCTCGCTCTCTTCCTCCAGAGCCTCTCCACAGGGCCGCATGCAGACTCGCTGCCCCCCCTGCCCCCCTCGTCGAGGGCCCCCCTCCACCCAAACCACCACCATCACCACCATCACCACCACCACCGCAGCAATGTGTCCGTGTGTGTGCTCCCGCCCGTCATGGTACAGCCCTCTGCTCCATACGCTGTCCGGGGATTTAACTTTAAACCTCCGTGTTGTCTGTGTGTCTCCTCTAACAATAGTAATAACAAGAAGGGGCTCTCGTGGAGCGCATACCTTCACATATCTCAAGATTGGGCCTTGAGTTATGAACATGTTGGCATTAGTTGCCAATTGGATATAAATTGACCGCGCTATGGTAAAAATAAGATTTTGACCTTTTCATGACCTTGACCTTTGACCTGATCGACCCCTAAATCTACTCAAATGGTCCCCGGATAATAACCAATCATCCCAGCAAATTTCATGCGATTCGGTTTAATACTTTTTTACTTATGCGAATAACACACACGCATACAAATACACGGCGATCAAAACATGACCTTCCGTATTTTCAATGCGAAGGTGATAACAATATCGTAACAGTGTTATATCTAAGCCCGGGGACTCATGTGTTCTTCAATGTTTTTGCAGATCTTGTGTTATGGTACATGTAACGTGTGTCACTGACTTGTTTTATGTCGCTGTGCTTTGTCAGTTCTTATTTGTGATTAATACATCATATCATATCTTTTTCTTTCTTTTTTAAGTTTCGTATTGATTAATCAGGATTGTCTCGTGTGAATGTTTCTATCTTTCATGCTTTCATCTTTTATTCCGTATTTTATTGTAAGGTGACCTTGGGTGACTTGAAAGGCGCCTCCAAATGAAATGTATTATTATTATTATTATTATTATTATTATTATTATTATTATTATTATAATACAAATTATTAAATGTATTATTATTATTATAATACATATACTAATAATTATTATTATTATGTATTATTATAATAATACAAATAAAAAATATTATTATTATTATTATTATTATTATATTGTTATATAAGTTCTTACATGTTGTGTTTTATGACATGTATATGTAGCAGAGGGCTGCAGGTTGTGCTTTACTTATACTTATCTGAAAGAGAACAGCTTAGTCTAATAGTCAAGCATTAACCCACATTAACCAACACAACTAATAGGAATAGCAATATTTAACTAAGTTATTACCTGGATGCATTTCAGGCCACAAAGCCTGACCCCAGGGACGCCGCCCCCATCCGGCCTCTGGACAGTGATGCAGACGTGAGTCCTCATCGGTGCCATGTGGCTCTTCACCAACGCTAGAATACGATGCGGTTACTCATCCTCCTATAATGTGTTTTATTATTCATTTGTTGTTCCCTCTTCAGATCGTGTTGACGCGGTTGTGTGGGTGTGACAAGCTGCTGCAGTCGCTTTCGGTAGAACTGGCCCAGCTACAAATGGATAAGGTGGGTAATAATAAGAATACCCATTTAAAGATATTTCTAATTAATTAATCTTATTAATTGCAAAAAGCATATTGTGACTGGTTTGAGGATTAAAAGGCAGCGTTGTGGCATCGTGTTGCAGGACAGCGTCCAGTGTGCGCTGGAGGTGTCCAGACTTCAGCTGGAGGAGTGGAGCGGCCTGGGGCCCCGGGCCCAGGACGAAGCCCTTACCCAGAAGGCTTTGCTGCAGGAGGAGCTGGTCACGATCCGGGCCAGAGTGTGCGACGTGTCGTTGGTGTGTGACGAGCACGGGGGGCATGGAACCATCATGGGATAAATAATGACATCACATAAGTGTAGTTTATTGATAGCATGACTCATTTAAAAGGGATGTAACTCGTTCATAAACATTTGATTTACTCGTTGATAGATAGATAGATAGATAGATAGATAGATAGATAGATAGATAGATAGATAGATAGATGTATACTTTATTAATCCCCAAGGGGAAATTTGTTGTTACAGTAGCACCAATAAACTAAACACACAAGAATAAAATATATATATATATATATATATATATATATATATAGGAAACAGAAACCGTGACTGTGCACAAAGTGAAATATAAAATACAAATAAAATAAAATATATATGTATAAATATAATACTGGTGACAATGACTGCAGTGTAAAATTAAATATTTTTTTTTAGTTTATTTTATTTTGGTTATATACAACAAGCAAGATTTTTTTACAACAAAAGAAAAATATATATAAATATAGACAGAGTTTAATCATATTCGTTAATTTCACAATTCTTCTCCCCTCTTGATGCAGGAGATGGAGAGAGTGTGGAGTCAATACGAGAGGATGGAGAGCGAACTGTCGGTTATCCGCTCACACCTTCAGCACGTCTGTAGCTTTGGAGCGCCGCAGGTATGAAGAACCACACACTGGACTGGGGACTGTGGTTTTTTATAACATTTACACACATCCTACATCAAGACCCCTCATGAGGATTATCTTTGGTTTCTCTCTGTTCCTCAGGACCAGTCTCAGGCCCAGAGAGAGCTGTGGATGATGGAGGACATCTTATCCGGACTGAAGAGCAACAGGGATCACTTCCGCTTCCTGCTGGGACTCCCGCGGCACCGCGGTACGCACCGCCGCTCCGTCACGCTCAGTTAAGAGTTTAGATTTGATTATGAAGGCACTTTTTTTTTTTTTGTATGGGTTGCTTTAACTATGCTTTTTTTTATATATGCTTTTTCTTTTTTTTATTACAAAACAAGACTTATAGTACAATATATACCTCAAAAATAAGGATTGACAACAGATCAGTCAAATGGTGAGGATACACATTACATTTAAAGACTATAACTAAGGAAATAAAATAAAATAAAAAAATAAACATTTACATAACAATAAGTAAAACAACATAAGAGGTATGAAAAATAAATAAAAAAATAAATAAATTAAAAAAAGATGCTGCATCCTGTGAATATGTGCTCCCAATAAAGCTGTTGAAACAGGATACTGGTGCGTTGTTCGGGCGAATGAATCAATGGTGGCGATATCTAGTTGGGTAGATCTGACGAGCTCTAAGAATGGTTCCCACTTCAACTATTTTAATCGTTTTTTATTTGTTTTTACTATCTGTGTGGCACTCAGATTCTTTGAAGGAAAAGTGCGATAAAAATGAAATGTATTATTATTATTATTATTATTATGGGTCAGACAAATACAAACTGTATTTTTCTGACACATAATAATAATAGTAATAATAATAATTATTATTATTATTATTATTATTGCTTAAAGCTTAAATATTTACTCCTTTTCTCCATGTAATGCCGCCAATAAGCAAAGTGACTTGTTCCCGTCGACGATGCCCAACGTGACGCCCGGTGACCTTTCTGTCTCCCCTCAGTGTTCCAGCCGACGTCTCCGCGCCCCGGCTCTCCCGCCGAGCGGCCGCCGAGCGGCCTCCCGGTGGTACGGTGCTCCTGTCCATCGCTTCTTTGTCAGGGACGTTTTCTCTCCGCTTACCAACAAACGGGGAATTGTTGTCCCCTCAAAGGTTGAATCCATCCGCTGGCGTCTGCGGAGACCTTTCAGTCCCACGCCGTGTTTCCTTACAGTATTTCCACAGCATTTGATTTTTTCACTCACAAAATTGCAAATACATACAACTCCTTCATGTTTATTTGCGATGTGACTCTTCGTTTTAGAGTTATGATCATACACTACGTTCTATCGTGGAGTTTGTACGGTCATGCAAAACCTGGAAAAGTCATGGAATTTTAAAATGGTCATTTCCAGGCCTTGAAAAGTTATGGAAAAAACGTAAATCAGAAAAGTTTTGGAAAAGTCATGGAAATTTGTCGTAATCCCATGTTCATTTACGCTGAGTTTGACATAATTAATATGTTTTTTTTAAAGAAAGACGCTCAGATTATTAGCCAGCGTACGCAACATTTTCTAAATGTTTCATGTTTATACCGAGATTTCAGTTTGGTCATGGACATTTGGTTAAAAGTCCTGGTAAAGTCCTGAAAAAGTCCTGGAAAAGTCCTGGAAAAGTCATGGAAAAGTCCTGGAAAAGTCATGGAAATCCATTGGTCAACATGTGTAAGAACCCTGGGTGCAACAGATCAACGGGATTAGCAGGCCAACATGGTCTGGGCCATTTTCTCCCTTCAGACATTAGCGACTCTGAATGTGTGAACGTCGTCCGACAGTCGGGATGACGGGTTTGTTGTCCGTCTAAATTCTATGGAGGCACATCAATCTGGATCGATCTGGTTTGGATGCAGTGAGATCTCCTTTCATATCGCTCGTGACTCTGACCCCTGCAGGAGGGGGAACCAGAGCCGCCGCTCCGCCCGCCGTTACCCCGGGAGCTGCAGGAAGGCTTCCACAGCCAGGAGCTCGGCCGCGGCTGGACAGAGGCGCCGTATGAGGTGTGACATCCGGACGTTAGCGATGACAAACATCACCCGCTCAGAAAGGTTTTTGCATCTGTTTCTTACTCGTGTTTCAGGGAGTCTACGACCACGCTGCTGACCCTGGACAGAGAAGAGGAAACCGGAAAGCAACAAAAGACACATTTGGTTAGTGCAGATAAACAAATAGAGTACAGGGAAATATTCAGAAGACATCTCAAATATTAAAGTTCTTTAATAGGTTGCAAATGTTAATTTTTCTCAGAGCCCTGTCTTCTTTTCCCTCATATTTACTATGTTCCCTCTCTCCTCCCACCTATCTCTCCCTCCCTTTGTCCTTCTCCTCTTCCCCATATATTTGTATTTCATCTTTAGAATCGGGTTCAAAGTGGATCCCACCGGATGCATCCACTCAATCGACCAAGGTGGGATTCTTCATAGTTTCCTATTTGTTGGTCATAAATATTTCCGGATGCTCGTGATCCAAAAATCCTCCAAATATAGAAACAGTCAAAGCCGATTTCTCCTCATTTCAGGCACGGCCAAATTCCAGTTCTTTGATTCTCTCGTCTTCCTTGCAATTAGGGCATGTTGCAGTGCATGTTGTGGGCGAGAGGGGGAGGCAGAGGCTCACGTCTCAGTGCAGACGCTCAGTTGGCCACCCAACCCCCTCACACACACACACACACACACACACACACATGTACATGCAGATGCATAGGAACATACGCTATGGACACATACGCGCCTGTACAAACACACATCTGTAGTCATATTGATTTTGATATAAAAATACATGCTTCTTGCTTTACCTTTTCTCAATGCATGTCGCGTGGCGTGGGCTTCATTAATGACTCACTCTACATATTTTTCTAGAAGACGAAGATGACCGAAGAAGAGCAGATTGAGCGGATGAAGAGGAATCAGGAGAGGGCAACTAATAAGAAGAAACCTACCATAACAACTCCAGGTCAAAGTTCAGAGACAGGAGAGGAGGTCAGATCATGAATCAGTATAACGGACTGAACCACGACAATAAATACCAACACGCATGTCCTCATCTATCTTGGTGTTTCCTCAGGCCCCGTTTCCTTTGAGAGTGACGCGAGTCGTTACAGCCGTGCTGCCGTCCTCTACTGTGGCCCGACGGGTTTCTGTGGAGGACCCTCCGCCTGAGCTGGACACCCCACTGCCCGAGCAGATTCCCCCCGAGACGCACCGACGATGCTCAGGGCGGAAAGGGCCGAACAAGCCGCCCATGGCTCGGTTGCTGGAAGATCAAAGCCACCGCGATGAACCTGCAGTCGGGACCAGCAGACAGCAGCAGCAGGGAATATTGAGGTCCTCCAAGAAGGAGAAACGTTCCGAGCCGAACGGAGCCGAGCCGAGGAGCCGGGTTCACGACGGAGCGGCCGCCGGACACGGGAGAGACGGCTCGGCCGTCAGGGTGAGAAGGAATGAAAAGCATCGAAAAGGAATCAAATACTTGTATAGAGTAGCATATTGAGAAAGATGATACCATACCATGCATTGTGTAGTCTATTTCAGTATTTACCCAGCATAGGGAGGTCACTTACAGTATTCTTGCATCAATCAGAGCTTAGACGGGTTTTAACTGATGGTACACTCACGTAAAAAAACGACAAAACTCAAATTACAGAAATTCTCAAATAAGTACTCTTGATTTATTCACACCTGTGGTTTCTGAAGTGATGAAGTAAAACCGTCGGTGTATTTCAATGTGGCACTGCTTAAACAGGCAGATGAACACGCGGCCCTCCTGACCTCTGACCCGGAGCCTAACCTCTGCCTGACCCGGGAGCAGCGAGAGGCCAAACTCCGTCGCGTGGATAGAATACGGGAGAGAGTCATAAGGAGGTAAGAGTTAGTCATTCTTATATTTAAATGGATGCACATGCATTTGACATAATACAGTACGGACGTCTCCGTGAATGAGTTGTTCTCTCTGTGGACCTCTCAGTGCAGTCCGACAGAGAGCCGCTCCACGCGACCCACTGGCCACCAGGGGGGAGGGGCAGGACGCTCATCAGGCGCCCCCCGACACCGCCAGGAAGCAACGGAGCAAATCAGGTACATGTTTACATGTTTACAGTTAAAAACAGTTATTCAAAAGCTGCTTCATCTAAAAGCACACCTATGCTCTGTCCTGTTTTCAGAGCATAGGTTTTATGGAAGCTGCGATCACATCCGAGGCTCTGCAGAACTTCAGCTTTGCAGTGGAACATCGCAGGAGGAAGAGGAGAGAGAACGCCACGTGCAAATATCGAAGAGTCAACTCAAAGATGGGGACAAAGCACAGCTCAAAGATCACAGTGTAGGAACGGGGGTCGCCAAAAATAAAAGCAAGCGTCCAGCGTCGCCGTATCACATCTCCTCCATGACCGTCTACCACGGAGACGGAGGCGAGGGCAGCGCAGGCTGCGAGGCCGCGGAGGCCTTAAAGCTGGACGAACCCGTCGCCGGTGACAATGAAAGTGATTTTTCTTCAGCCGATCTGAAAGCCAAGTGGTTCCTCTCCACCAGCCGGGGTCTCGGGTTCGCGGCGCTGCCGACCCCCGGCGTGGACTCGTGCAGCGAGGAGGTGTCGGACGCCGAGAGCCAAGCGGCGTGCGGCGGCGACGAGGCGACGGACTCCAACGAGATGTCGTCCGCGTTCAGCGAAAGCCTGCAGAGGATGAGGGAGAACCATTCCCTCTTCTACAAGATCACATGCGACCTCACTATTTCTGACCCGGATATAACAACGAATGACGTGAATCCGAGCGGCCCGGCGCCGCGTGGGCCGAAGGAGGACGACCTTCAGATCACGGAGTCCGAGACGGAGGAGGCCACCCGGAATGTCGGGGGGTCGTCCATCCAAGAGAGGAAAGGCTCCAGCCGACATCTCTCATCAGACTTTAATGAAAATGTTCACTCAATTAATAATGTGCTCAAGGATTCTACCAACGCGGTGTTAAATACCTCAGCCGGTCCAACCGAGGAGGCTTGTGTTTATAATTATAACCCTCAAAAAGAATGTGAAGACACCTCAAGGCAAGACAGACTGTCGGGAGTCAGAGAAACGTCGGGCCAGAGCTCTGCCTCCGATCAGCCGCCGGGGGATGAATACGGAAAGTCGAGAGAAGGAAGAAGTGTGACGAAGGAGTCGGAGAAAAGGAAGGTGGACCAAGAGAGAGCGAAACAGCTGAGGAAGCGTCATAGTTTGAGTGAGGAGAACAGGGAGGCGACCAAAGGAGAAGGCGACAGCCACTCCATCACCGCCGGCTCTCTGAATGAGGGCGGGAGCGTTATTCGAAGTTCCTCTTTTGGGAAAGCGAGAGTTACAGTATTACGGACAAGTTTGTAGAGACGAGAACGGCAAAGGTTTAAGGAGCTTAAATCAACGAACGTGGGAAGAACAACTTTTTGGGTTGAGGAAAATGCCTGAAGAGGATGTGAAGTGATTGAAGGAATCTGCTCCTAATGTTGGATTATACGTGGTAACATGGGAACATACAATGTCATAAATAGTCCTAATATTCTGTAAACTTGAACAATTCCATTATTCATAATATTAGGTGTGAAACGGATGCAGATATACTAGAAAGTCTTGAATAAAAGCTGTGTATTGAAATAATAATAATATTGGTGTCGCACAAATACCTATGTGTAATTGACATGTCCAGTATTATTTAATTCCTCTCAAAACGTGCATCTAACACATATTATAGACGATCGCTGCTCATAGATGGCAACGTAACCCTTTTATTGCTACTGTTACAAGGTGTGTTTTGTATCTCAAATATCCTGATTAATAAACATGCGTGCTCCGTCGAGACGCCGACTCCTGCTCCGTATGTGCAACCCTAAAATAATGTAATCTGTCTTCTTTTTTTTACGCCATCCCCGGCTGCTTAGCTGCTGCTCTCTGACAAACCCTGATGCAGAATTAAACAGAGCCGGTAGAAATGCCTTTGTCACTTTAAATCCTTGCCGTGTCTCAGTCGATGACATCATTGTCTGAGAACACATTACATCACCCCTTCCCAGGCCCTCGCTCTCTTAAAGACAGCACCACCTTATGTTAACTGGGCTACACACACACATGCACACCTAACAGAGAAAGAGAGCCGCTCATCTGTTTACAAATATCAATATCAACGCGCATATTAATTTAGGAAGGCGTCTTTAGATTTGGCTAATTTCACAAATGCATTCAAAGGCTCCACTTTGGGTATTTTGATGTAACAACATTCATTTAAACACATTTCTGCTAATATTTAATACTTCTCTCCTAAACCAGAGACAGTGAAGGCATTCAGATAGCATATTAATAAGAGCTTATGTTTTTTTAATATGCATTATTCATATCTGATGCTGCATGCAGCAGGATTGGGAAAATATAAAGCCAACATAGGTTATATGGACGAATTCCATACAATTATTGCTCAAAGTTGGAGTGATTATTTATTTTTCAGATTCGAATATTGGATATTATTATTAATATCCACCTGAGGTTCATCTCATGGTGATAAGTTGGGCCTGCAAAGCATCACCCCACACACATGTGTAGCTTCATATTGAAGGAACACATTAATATATAGGACTGCTGTGATATCCTAAATAATCTGAATGCATATTGTTATGTTTATCATGAACTGTATTAATTAAAATCAGTGATGTTGGTCTCCAGGTGCAGATAACACATTTTAATATTTGGACAATTCCAATATCTGTCTGTCAGTTTATCTCTGACACACACGCGCGCTGTATAATTAATCAGGTGTTTGATTGACCTGCGAGTGCGCGTGAATGCGTGGCGCGCGCGTAAATCACAGAGATGCGGAGAATGCTGAGAGAATGTTTCTTTAAGACCCATTACCTTCCAATCCGACAGAGGGGGAGTCTGTGGTAAGGTGGCGTATCGTCTCTCTCTCCGCGTCCCCCCCTCCCTCCTCCTCCTCCTCTTCCTCCTCGCCGTTTACATGTGGAAAAAGAGAGACAGAAAGAAAGAAGGAAAGAAAAAAAACATATTCTCTCCGGTTTCGGATGAGGGGCACGGAGAGCATCGCGATGCGTGGGAATGGAGCTTAAGGAATATTTATCATCAAACATGGACACTACGGGCTCCCCGCGATGACTGTGGTAAGGATGCAACTTCACACCGCCCCGTCGAAACCAGCTTCCATTGAGGGAACCATCAGCACCGGGGACGCGGAAGAGGACCGTATGAACGTGATAATACATGCATGTGTGCGCGTGCACGAGTGAGATCACCAGAACCGAACATTGTGTTGTGAAGGATTCAGGGTGGTGGTGGTTTACGTGTACGCGTGTGTATGTGTGCGAGTGTTTGTGTGAATGTGTATCTGTGTGTGAGTGTGTGTGTGTACGCGCGCTCCCGTATGTGTGTGAGAGGAGAACGAGAGAGAGGGGGGGGGGTACAATTTTGAATTGAGGCAAATATGCTTATATTAGATATACTATGTCAGTGTCGGGCATTGACAGGTGTGTGCACGATTCATATAGGGCGCGCGTGCTCGCTCCCGTGTCCATAGTGGCGAGGTGATGGAGGGAGGGAGAGACAGACGATGAGATGCTTCTGTAAATTGGCCTCCTATGTGTTGCTGGTAATTCATCGCGGCTGTGTAACTGTAGCCCGTTGCCGTTAGGAGCTGTTGTAGAGCAACCTCCCCAGCTCGGCAATACACGGTGCCACGGGGCGATGGAGTTGCCTACCGTGCCATACGGTCTTGAGCAAGGCAGGCCCAGCACTGAAAATGTGCGATGTGCATTTCGGGCCATCTCCCTGACGTGATGCTTTCCACAGTCACAGCCGATCTCTGAAGAACAGCTTCGTCTTCCTGCTGTTTGCTTCAATGCTTTTGAACACACGAACAGCCGATGCAGGAATGAAACCCCTCACACCACCACGGAGGGGTTCCTATTCTCCTTTTCTTTCTTTCTTTTATTGTTTTACTAGACGAATGTATACATCTGCTCGTGCTGCGCTCTGGCGCCTATAGCATCGACTGGTCTTCCCTCCATACGTCCAGAAATGGAGGTCTGCCGCCACCGAGCTGTCATCTGGAGAGGCTCGCTCCCCTCATCCGCCCAGCGCGCCGGGAGGATGCCGCGCGAATAAAGCGCGTTACCGTCCAGAGCCTCGGTTCCTCTCTACCCAGCTGCCGACAATCACTTATCGATTGCAATGATGCGTTTCTTGGCCAGGGGGTACTGTTTCATGGTATTAGGAGAGAGGGAGAGAGAGGAAGAGAGGAAGAGGGGGTGGGTGGGGAAGGGGGGGCGGTCATTATTAGAGGCTATATGCTCTGCTGCTATTTAAATGCAAAGTCTGTTATGCATCCGGCGTGCGTGCATTATTTCGCCGTGTGTGTGTGTGTGTGTGTGTGTGTGTGCGTGTGTGTGTGTGTGTGTGTGTGTGTGGGGGGGGGGCTGACCAGGTCGTCAAACCGGATGCAACAAAAACGATCGTAGAAAGCCTTCTTCTTTTTTTTTGTCGGTGGCAAACCACCTTCTCCCCCGCCCCGGTGTCTGGTGGAGGAGAGCAGTGTGTTACTGCTCTCTCCACCTCTGTCTCTCTCGCTCTCTCACACACACACACACACACATACACACTTTACCCTCAATGCTCAGTGCATTTTGTTTTAGTTACATGATGCACTGATTGGTGCCTTTTCCTAATCGGTGATGTAGAATCCGTGTGAAGGATTCAGTGTGGCTTTGATGATGATCATGATGCATATGATGAAGATGGTGGTGGTGGTGGTGATGACGATGGCGAAGATGATGTGAGCAATCATAATATGAAAACACCCACACACACACACAGACACACACACACACTCAATCGATTCCAGTGTGTTGACACTGTGACATGAGCCCCCCCATTACACCAATGAATCCAGTGCAGCTGCAGTGTAGCTCTATGTATAGAGGCGTGTTATCGCTGGCCGGCTCATTGCTCCTCCGCCGGTGCCCATGCTCACTCCGCTGATTTCTATGGGAGCAAGAAGGGCAACCGCTCAAATAAACTCAATAATGCTCATAAAGCTGTAGTGTTACGGCGTAACATCGTGATGCAGCAGACATGTCCGGAGCTGGGTGGTTTTCTAGTTGACTCTCTCTCACACTCGTAAACACACAGGTCCTGCAGCCCAGTGACCCCTCAGCCGCCGCTTCAGTCCAAACTGCAGGCTGCACAGTTATGTTTACTGAAGCAGGACTCCAGCTCTGAGGGCTTCTGTTTCCCCAGCACGGACTGGTCACGTGACACATAGGAACACAGTGAACTATCACTGTATGTACAGTAGTCTGCAGTAATTGTGCTGTGTTGCCCCTGCTGAGCTAATCGAGCTGCTGGTAATGGCGAGTATCCCAAGATGAGTGAAGAAATACGGCGATTTCAAGTGTCGCCGGTCCTGGAACACGTGCACTTCAGGAGGGTATTTGGGGTGTATTGTGATCACATGATGTCTTCTTCTTTGCATGAAATATGTCTTAACTGTGAGTTAAAAAAAGAGATCAGATTGAAGAACTCTTGCATCCGTTAATATCCATCAGTGGAGGGGGGTTGGCTTTTAGAGGGAAATACAGGGAGTTTCGCCAAGTGCGCTAGCCAGCTCACCAGCATGAGGAGCTCATTTAGAGCTGAATCAGGCCTCCAATTACCAGCAAGCAGTCCCCATCTCTTTGTGGACGTCCGCGTAGTAACAAAAAGACCACTGGCAATACTTGTTTCCAGTATTGCTGAAGCCTGTTTGCTAAATGTGTTTGATTCACAAAATGGATGATATGTTGATGGGCAAAGACGTTATAGCTCTGCCCCGTCTCGCTGACGTCCAGAAGCCTGCACCAGGCACTAAATCAGTCCAGACCACTTAAAAGTATAAAGGCCAGCGCGAGCCCCTGAGTATCGTAGACTAGACAGTGAAGAATACGGTCGGACAGAAGAGAGGCACATGAGGCGCTATAATAATGCTGATTGCCTGAATCCATACCATTTTGGCAAGAGTTTGCAGTCTGAGACACGGACCGTATCCAGTTAAGAAGGCAATTTAAAAAAAGCAGGACAATTATAACACAACTGATTAAACAAGGCATGATGTAGTGACATCAGCAAAGTTGAATCGCAAAGACGTATCTGTAAGAAAGACGAAGAACGAAAATGAATGTAACTTGTTTTCTTACTTAAATCATTAAGATGATCTTTTTTACACTCAATTCATGTCATCTGAGGTTCTGGGAAATGCTCTTTTCCCTTTCTTTCCATGAGTTGGATGGGAAGGTTTTCCCTCTCATAGTCTGTTGAATATCCTCAAAGGCTACAGCCAGGATTGATTAGCTTAGCTTAGCTTAACTCAGCTTAGCCTGGCAAACTGGAAACAGGTGTAAACAGCGATCCTGGTTTTGTGCAATGGGAACACAACATTTTTTTAAAGAAAACCATGTTAGAAAACCACGTTAGTTAGAGCGCCTTGGAGGGGATGGAGGCACGTCATGTGACCTCTTCACAAAACAAGGCGAGTTCACCTGCCTGTTTCTATTCCTTGTGCTAAGCTAACGGGTTGCTGGTCGTCTATCTTTATGTTTACCAGACAGCCATGAGGGTGGTCTCAACCTTCCTCTCAGCAAGAAATATTATTTATTATAAGATTATTTATTAAATGAATACAAGATTAATACAAAATCTAGTCAAGACATTGACAGGGTTAGAAATAATGATTTTCATTGTAAATATTAATGTTGTTCTTCTTGTGGCTCAAAGGAAGAACAGTTTTAGAGCTTCTCTCACCAGCATAACTGTTTTCAGCTGCGCTCACATAAAAAGGGTTTCAATGTCAAGGAATAATCTGTTTGTGGAAAATGCAAAATAGAAAGTTATAAAAAACAAAAAAAAGGGTTCTAAGGGGTTTCTACCCCTCTGCTCGTCTTCTAAGGCAATAACACAATGTACCACTAGAACATGGAGATGGGCCTCTAAAACTGTTTAAAAAACAGAGAATAGTCATTTACCACATTAACTATGTATAGAGTGAATTTCTGATTAATTTAATGTCATTTTCTTTTTTCTAAGTGACCCCAAACTTTTGAACGGTAGTGTCCTTAAAGAACTGCGTGCAGCAAGTTGAACCTTTTCCTTCTTGCCTCATCAAGACAGACTGTATCTCAAGTTGCATTTCTCACTATGTATGCTGCTCAAATACTTCTTTCATTTCATTCACTGTCACCTGATATCTAAAAGTTCGCAGTGGACGTACAAGCAGAGATGCAAAATTCCTAATTCATTAGATTTGTGATCACAATATTGTGTTTTAAGTTGAAATGTTCTTCATTCAGTCAGATATGCTACTTGGAAACGTTCGTCTCTCAAACTGCTCTCTCTCTCTTCTCGTTTCCTACATGCACGCTGAAGTTTTTCGAGGGGATCTAACGCAACGCTCTGCTCTCTTTTGCAGCTCTCCCGCCCGGTGCTGTGAGGAGCTCTGCCTCGTGGAAACTCTTCAGGAGCTTCGGCCTTCTCTCATCCCGCCCGTCCCCCAGAACCCCGACCAGCCCCCCCACAGCATGGCGTCCTGCAAGATGCTCCTTCCTCTTGCATAGGAACACACAAGCCCTCTGATCACATAGCATACAGGTTGGGACGTTATAAAGGACAATAAATGACATAAAGGCGACAGAGGACGATATGCAAACCAAAGGAATGATATTTTTGGAAAACTGATGTAAAGATTTATATTTTGTACATCAAACTTTGAATACGAGCTCATAAAACCCGAAGGCGCGAGGACAGACCTCTGGCACACGCACAATCCAGTCGACGTTTCTTCATTAACTAGACGCACTACGCCGGGGTCTCATGATGATGTGCGAGGTGATGCCCACCATTTCTGAGGATGGGCGAAGCGGGACCGGCGGCGGCCCTTCCTCGGAAGCAGGAGTCGGCGGCTCCGGAGGCGCGGCAGGAGCGGGAGGGGTCGGCGGGAGGGAGGCGAGGACCGGGGGAGACGAGGGCGGCAGCACGGGGAACCTGGAGTCGCTCATGGTCAACATGCTGACCGAGAGGGAGCGGCTGCTGGAGAACCTGAGGGACACGCAGGACTGCCTGGGCACGGCGCAGCTCCGCCTCCGGGAGCTCGGCCACGAGAAGGAGTCGCTTCAGAGGCAGCTGTCCATCGCCCTGCCGCAGGTACGTGTGTGTGTGTGTGTGTGTGTGTGTGTGTGTGTGCAGAGGAATCAGCCTGGGTTTAGAAGAATACAATAGAATAGAATTATACTTTATTAATCCCCAAGGGGAAATTTGTTGACACAGTAGCAGCAATAAACTAAACACAATAAAATATAAATATAAGAAAGAAAGAAAGTGACAAAGTGAAATATAAAATAAAATAAAATATATGTATATATATATATATATATATATATATATATATATATATATATATATATATATATATATATATATATATATTTTATTGTATTTTATTTATATATATACATATATATTTTATTTTATTTTATATATATACACAACATATATGTAAATACAGCAATGTAAAATTAAATTATATATATATATATATATATATATATATATATATATATATATATATATATATATATATATATATGAGTGTAAGCATGAATGTGAATGTGAATATGTACAATGATAGTTAGTGCAGTTATTGCAAGTTTCTGGCAAGAGGTGCTTTGTTGAAAAGAGGTGCTTTGTTGGGTTTGGAAGTGAACGTGTGTTTTGGGCTGATGGAGTGTGTTAGGTGGGACGCTCTTCCGTTGTGTGTCCTCTGTGCTCTCGGCGTTATGTACGAGTGTTTTATTCAGACGCGTGTCGTCGTGAAGCCGGCGTACGGGACGGTGAGCCTCGTGCAGAGCGGCGGTGACAAGCGGAGGTTAAATACCTCCATCTGCATCTTCAGAGACCTCCTCACAGTGAAGCTTCATGTTCCTCTCATCTTCTGTTTAGTCTAAGTTGCATTTATTGAGTTCATTCTCATTGAGTGGTCAGATTTTTCTTAGTGCTCATATGTTAAGGGGTTCAGCTTCATTTAAACAAGTACTTGACTTTCTATGAATTTTACTTTTATGGGTGGAAATTGCTTATTATTAATAATTGGAATTTTATGAATTTATCCTACATTTCTAACACAAACAGCGTAACATCTGTAAAATGTGACACATTTACCAAATTCAGCCAAATTCCTTCTGCACGTGGTGTTTTTTGATAAAGATTGTGACTCGCATGAATCCAATATCAGGAGATATTGTCTTTGTCATTGGTTCAAGCACATTGTGCCTGCATACTATTATTATAATAACACATGTGTGCTCATCACAAGAAGTATTCACTATTATAAAACCCCAAGGAATTAATTATAATAGAATGTATTATAGCGGTCTATATTTTCTCCTAAAATACCGAAGACAACAAAACAAGAACCAAACGGACCTTTAATTTTCACCTGGAGAGAAACAAGTGGTTAAATAATCCAGATGATTGACAGGAAAAGGCAGCAGTTCTTTTGATGATTGATTTATTGTTTAAGTAATTTGTTATAAGAAAGTTGCTGCATTTCTTTGTCTTGTCTGCTAGTTAACTGAACATGTATATATATATAATGTATATATATGTGTTGCACTGTTGGTGTAACTAAACAAGTTATTTGAAGCTTCCAAGTATTTATGAATATTCTTTTTATATTTGATAGACTAAGTGTTAATCATTTACTCAATCAATAGTACAAATAATCGTTATGTGCATCTCTAATTACCTGTGATGCTATTTCAACAAAGAGTAACATGCGTGAACTCCATCATCTTAGTATCTGTTCAGGAGGTACTTTACTGAATTTCATTTTAATGTATTTCTGATGATTATGTACAAAACCTGCACATCATTTTCCATGCAAACGTTTACAACACAGAGTAATGAATGCATTTAAAAGAAGAATGAAGGCCAATACAGAGAGTGAAATCACAAGGAATCAATAGCGGGGCGAGCGCAGCCCGGTGAGAAGCTGACCCCGATCCAAACGAGCCTCAATCCACCCGGCCGGCCGCCAACGGCCGACTGAGTGACCATCTGCACGGCTCTCTCCCTGGCGCTCTCTCTCCCGTTCTCCATGCAAACGCATATCAGGTTCATATGTCTCCTTTCAGCTGTCCGTGAATCAAAAGGCAGGTAATCCTGACTCTAAACATCTGCACATCTCTCATAAACAGCAATTGTCTCGCACTCGAAGGCTTCGAGGGTGTTTTATGGAGACATAAAGAAGCGACTGACCGTGGATCAGCGGAGAGAGAGAGAGAGAGAGAGAGAGAGAGAGAGAGAGAGAGGGGGGAGAGAGAGAGAGAGAGAGAGAGAGAGAGAGAGAGAGAGAGAGAGAGAGAGAGAGAGAGAGAGAGAGAGATGTTGGGAAAGGTGTCGTGATGTACATGGTTGTTATGGAGGTTTACGTCATCTCTATGTTTCCCTGCACCTGGTCTCACATGTTCTACCCAAAGTGTTTCTGGATGGCGGTTGGTTATGCATATAAGTGAGACAACTCCACGTCATGTTCACACTTACTATTCAATTCAGTTCAGTTTATTATTAGAGCCCATTTTCACAAATTATAAATCCCCCTCAGAGTGCTTTACAATCTGTCCACATAGACATCCCTGACCTTTGACCTTTGACCTTTGACCTCTGACCTCACATGGATCAGGAACAACTCCCAAACAAGCCTTCAGGGTAAAAGGTGAGAACCCTTGAGGAGAGAACAGAGGAGGATCCTCTCCAGGTGGACAGGTGTCATAGTTGTCATGTGACCAGAAGGAATCATCACACACATTAAAACACAGGAACGACACGATGAAGAGGACAGAGTGATGAAGAGTTGGTAGTCGGCATATTCCACCATCCAGATCTCCACGGTCCATCATGTGGAGGGAGAGAGGAGGAGTGGATGGTGGAGGTCTTATAGGGTCCGATGTGTGTGTGGATCTAGGTGTGTGTGTGGATCTAGGTGTGTGTGTGTATGTGGGTCTAGGTGTGTGTGTGTGTGTGGGTCTAGGTGTGTATGTGGGTCTAGGTGTGTGTGTATGTGTGGGTCTAGGTCTAGGTGTGTATGTGGGTCTAGATGTGTGTGTGTGTGTGTGTGGGTCTAGGTCTAGGTGTGTATGTGGGTCTAGGTGTGTATATGGGTCTAGGTCTAGGTATGTATGTGGGTCTAGTGTATGTGGGTCTAGGTGTGTGTGGGTCTAGGTGTATTTGGGTCTCGGTGTGTGTGGGTCTAGGTGTATGTGGGTCTAGGTGTATGTGGGTCTAGGTGTGTGTGGGTCTAGGTGTATTTGGGTCTAGGTGTGTGTGGGTCTAGGTGTATGTGGGTCTAGGTGTGTGTGGGTCTAGGTGTATGTGGGTCTAGGTGTGTGTGTGGGTCTAGGTGTATGTGGGTCTAGGTGTGTGTGGGTCTAGGTGTATTTGGGTCTAGGTGTGTGTGGGTCTAGGTGTGTGTGGGTCTAGGTGTGTGTGGGTCTAGGTGTGTAGTTCTAGGTGTGTACATGCTGGATGATCCTGTGTACTCACGTGTAACTATTAATCCCGTGCATCTGAGCGGTGTATTTCCGTGTGTCCCGTGTTCCCTGAACGCATCGTGTGTGATCCGCAGGAGTTCGCCGTGTTGACCAAGGAGCTGAACGTGTGCCGGGAGCAGCTCCTGGAGCGGGAGGAGGAGATCTCTGAGCTCAAGGCGGAGAGGAACAACACGCGGGTAAGATGCTGGGCGGCCATTTTGCTTATTAGCCCTGTGACAGCCTCAGTAATCCTGCTCTCCCAGTGTGGTCTGTGGGTGGGACACTTCCCCTTCTGGTCCTCCTCTCCCTTTTCTCCTCCTCTTGCTCCTCCATATGATCTCTTTGTGACTCCTTGTTTTTGTGACTCCCTTTTTGCGCCCAGATGCTCTTTTCTCACAATTGTATCTCATTGTCTTAAAACCTCTTACTCCTCTTCATCGTCTCTGAACCTTCTTGTTTAGTTTAGTTTAGTTTATTTTATTTCGGTTATATACAAAAAGCAAGATTTTTTTACAACAAAAGAAGAAAGCGGCTAACCGAACGGGTCGAGGCTGAAGCTATCACGCTTATAAGAGCCCTAACCTATGAGTTCACGAGAAAACTTAATTCAGAGAATCATATACTGTACATATACATATACATATATATATATATATATATATATATATATATATATATATATATATATACACACACAAACATATATACACATACACATATACATACACATATACATACACATTCACAAACCCATATACATCTACATTACATTACATCACATGTCATTTAGCAGACGCTTTTATCCAAAGAGACTTACAATAAGTGCATTTCAACCTACGTGTCTCCTGCCTCCTCGTCCTACGCGTCTCCTGCCTCCTCGTCCTACGCGTCTCCTCCCTCCTCATCCTACGTGTCTCCTGCCTCCTCATCGTCGTGTCTCCTCCCTCCTCGTCCTACGTGTCTCCTGCCTCCTCGTCCTACGTGTCTCCTCCCTCCTCGTCCTACGTGTCTCCTGCCTCCTCGTCCTACGTGTCTCCTCCCTCCTCGTCCTACGTGTCTCCTCCCTCCTCGTCCTACGTGTCTCCTCCCTCCTCGTCCTACGTGTCTCCTCCCTCCTCGTCCTACGTGTCTCCTGCCTCCTCATCGTCGTGTCTCCTGCCTCCTCATCCTACGTGTCTCCTCCCTCCTCGTCCTACGTGTCTCCTGCCTCCTCATCGTCGTGTCTCCTGCCTCCTCATCCTACGTGTCTCCTGCCTCCTCATCCTACGTGTCTCCTCCCTTCTCGTCCTACGTGTCTCCTCCCTCGTCATCGTTGTGTCTCCTGCCTCCTCATCGTCGTGTCTCCTGCCTTCTCGTCCTACGTGTCTCCTGCCTCCTCGTCCTACGTGTCTCCTCCCTCCTCGTCCTACGTGTCTCCTCCCTCCTCGTCCTACGTGTCTCCTGCCTCCTCATCGTCGTGTCTCCTGCCTCCTCATCCTACGTGTCTCCTCCCTCCTCGTCCTACGTGTCTCCTGCCTCCTCATCGTCGTGTCTCCTGCCTCCTCATCCTACGTGTCTCCTGCCTCCTCATCCTACGTGTCTCCTCCCTTCTCGTCCTACGTGTCTCCTCCCTCGTCATCGTTGTGTCTCCTGCCTCCTCGTCCTACGTGTCTCCTGCCTCCTCATCGTCGTGTCTCCTGCCTTCTCGTCCTACGTGTCTCCTCCCTCCTCGTCCTCCGTGTCTCCTGCCTCCTCGTCTTACGTGTCTCCTCCCTCCTCATCCTACGTGTCTCCTCCCTCCTCGTCCTACGTGTCTCCTGCCTCCTCATCGTCGTGTCTCCTGCCTCCTCATCCTACGTGTCTCCTGCCTCCTCATCCTACGTGTCTCCTCCCTTCTCGTCCTACGTGTCTCCTCCCTCGTCATCGTTGTGTCTCCTGCCTACTCGTCCTACGTGTCTCCTGCCTCCTCATCGTCGTGTCTCCTGCCTTCTCGTCCTACGTGTCTCCTCCCTCCTCGTCCTACGTGTCTCCTCCCTCCTCGTCCTCCGTGTCTCCTGCCTCCTCGTCTTACGTGTCTCCTCCCTCCTCATCCTACGTGTCTCCTGCCTCCTCATCGTCGTGTCTCCTCCCTTCTCGTCCTACGTGTCTCCTCCCTCCTCGTCCTCCGTGTCTCCTCCCTCGTCATCGTTGTGTCTCCTGCCTCCTCGTCCTACGTGTCTCCTGCCTCCTCATCCTACGTGTCTCCTCCCTTCTCGTCCTACGTGTCTCCTCCCTCGTCATCGTTGTGTCTCCTGCCTCCTCGTCCTACGTGTCTCCTGCCTCCTCATCGTCGTGTCTCCTGCCTTCTCGTCCTACGTGTCTCCTCCCTCCTCGTCCTACGTGTCTCCTCCCTCCTCGTCCTCCGTGTCTCCTGCCTCCTCATCGTCGTGTCTCCGTCCTTCGTCCCATGGCTCCTGCAGCTGCTGCTGGAGCACCTGGAGTGCCTGGTGTCCCGTCACGAGCGCAGCCTGAGGATGACGGTGGTGAAGAGGCAGGCCCAGTCCCCGGCGGGGGTCTCCAGCGAGGTGGAGGTCCTCAAGGCCCTGAAGTCTCTGTTTGAGCACCACAAGGCTCTGGATGAGAAGGTGGGTCATTAAACATCAGGGACTCATCAAGCTGCTCAATTGGACATTTTAGAGAAAACAGGTAGTTTTATATCACTGAACAAAATAAATTCCACTGCTGTACCCCGCAGGTGCGTGAGAGGCTGCGCGTGGCCCTGGAGAGGGTGTCCACGCTGGAGGACCAGCTGGCCGCCTCCTCTCAGGAGGTGAGGATCAAAGCCAACGATTCTCTGGGATCGAGGATGTGACGACTCGACATTCATTTGTGTTGCGTTTGTCCATTTTGTCTCCAGGTGATTTCTCTAAGAGACCAAATTAAAAGACGTCAACAAGGGGCGGACGGCGGGAAAGACGTAAGAGACGGTTTTATGCCTCTTGGTTGTATGTTTGGCTTTAACTTGAAGAATGATCGGTTCTACACGTCATGTGTTTACGCTACAACATTCATTTCATTCTAACTGGTTATCCTTCTTCATCACTGTCTTTATTATATACACTACTGTTAAAAAGTTGGGGGTCACTTAGTGCTTTTTTTTCTTATTTTTCTGTTTTTTCCAATGAAAATTATATTAAATTAATCCTAAATACCCTCTCTACATAGTTAATGTGGTAAATGACTATTCTCTGTTGTTTAATGAAGTCTCTACAGAGGTGTGTAGAGGCCCATCTCCATGTTCTAGTGGTACATTGTGTTATCGCCTTAGAAGACTAGCAGAGGGGTAGAACCCCCTTGAAACCCTTTTTTTAAATAACTTTTTATTTAGCATTTACCACAAACAGATTATTCCTTGACATTGAAACCCTTCTTATGTGAGCGCAGCTGAAAACAGTTATGCTGGTGAGAGAAGCTCTACAACTGGCCTTCCTTTGAGCCACAAGTTTGAAGAACAACATTAATATTTACAATGAACATCATTATTTATAACCTTGTCAATGTCTTGACTATATTTTGTATTAATCTTGTATTCATTTAATAAATAAAAGTGTGAGTTTTCATGGAAAACACAAAATGTTCTCGGTGACCCCAAACTTTTGAACGGTAGTGTATATTTTTTATATTATCATCATCCATCCTTCCAGCGACTAACTGGTTATCCTTCTCCATCACTCTCTTTATTATATATATATGTTATATTATCATCCTTCCAGCGACTACCCAACGGTCCCTCCACCGGCCTGGAGGACAGTGAGCTGGAGAGGCAGCGGGAAGCAGAGATCGAGCGGCAGAGATCTGAGCTCTCCCAGCTGAAGGAGAGGTTGGCCCTCATGTGCCGGCAGGTGAGTGTGTGGCTCTGCACACCTGTCTGCTGTACACCAGGAGGGCATTGGTGCTATTTTCATTATACATTTATAGCTAAGATAAGCGGTGAAGGGAGGCCAGTCGCCAGTCGCCAGTCTCCAGTCTTAATGCTAAGCTAAGCTAATCGGCTGCTGGCTGTAGTAGATATGAAGCTACAGACAGCAGCTGTTTAGCCTAGCTTAGCATCACGACTGGGACCAGAGAGAAATCGCTAGCTAACGATAAATATTTCTCACTTTCAATCAGCACAGTTCACAAAGTGTTATTGATTTTCTTAGGATTCGGATTGTATTTGCACTGAGGACTAGATGAAGCCATGAGGGTCTCCTCAAGGATAGGAATACAAGTGAATGTGCTCAGTATATAATGAACTCTTGTTATTATTGAAAATAATATTCTGTGTATTGAGTCAAAAATGGACTATGGTTAATCTATTTCTCAAGTATTTCCAGCAGTATAATCCCAAGAAGGAGGGGATCAGAGTACATTTACTAGTCTCCCTCCTCCCTCTTGTGGTCAGTTAAGTTATTGCATGTGCTTCAAATAGCCTCCATTGTATCTACCACTGGTTGACATACAAAAGTATTTATGTCAAAATAACACAAATCACAAATTTGACTTTCTGGTCAGATGATTTAAAAACTGAAAAGAAGCACATTGTGTCTTCTTACTGAGCTCTAGAAGCCTCAGACTCCCAACATGTTACGCTTATGTCAGTGCTGCGTTTTAAGAGTCTTACATTACCCAGACAGACATCTTCAATGGATCACTTGTCGTGCGTGTTTACACTCGGCGCTGTGGCCGTGAACACCGACTCACGCAGGTTCAATCTGTGTCCTCTGGTGTCGCTCCCTGGTCTCGTGTCAGGTCGGGGAAATAGAGGAGCAGCTTGCCACCGCCAGGAGGGAGGTGACGAAGTCAGAGGAGGCCAATCAGAAGCTCCAAAGGGAAGTGAAAGAGGTCTGTAGGGCCGCTCTGTGTCCTCCCAGCCAAGAACTGAGCTCCCCCGGGCTCTGAATATATATTCAAGCACAATGTTTATATGTTATGTTGTTGATGTGTTTTGATAATTGCGTAACTGCAGATTCAGAAGTCTGAAATAAACGTAGACAACATTCTAAGTAGACTCTTGCAGTATGTAAATACGATCTGCAGGCCATCCCCTCACTCTGATGTTTACATCACATGTCATTTAGCAGACGCTTTTATCCAAAGAGACTTACAATAAGTGCATTTCAACCTAGAGGACAAACTCAGAACAACAAGAATACAGAAAGTAACATTTCCTCAACATAGTCAAACTACAAAAGTACCACAATAAGATATTTAAGAGCCACTGAAGTGCAAATCTGTATTTTAATCCAGATATAGTCGGAAAAGGTGCAATGTGCTCCTCTTTCTCTTCTCCAGCCGTTCGTCATCACATCAATGTGCAATAAGAACCGTTATCTCATCCTTGCACATCCTCTTGTTTGATGACATGTGTGCTTCCTCTAGGCCCTTTGCCAACGGGAGGACATGGAGGAGAGGATCACAACACTAGAACGCAGGTAACCGCGGCCGACTTTAAGGAATCTATTCTTAGTTTTAGAAAAGACTCTCACCTTTTTTCATTTGGAAGCAGAAAGTCATAAATCATCCGTAATGACTCGAGCAGAGGGAACATGTGTTTCACATACTGCCTGGAAATGTGTTGCAAAGACGTCCTGACATCTTTAGACACTACGATTGTTTTACATAATAACATTTGCATTACTTTCTTTTTAAGAATGCAGCTGAGCGAAAAGCAAACCATTTGACTTTGTGGCACAGTTTGTTGGAAAGCAAAGATTTAAGATGGGAAATGAGTAGCTTGAGTCACACTTTTCCTTTTTATTAAGTGTTGTATTATACCGGGAATTAAAGAAGGAGCAAACCCAACAGAGCTGGTTCTGTTACCTCAAGGGGGGAAACCCTGGCTGCTGTTTGTGAAAATGAAATGTTGTGAGCTGAGTTATAACTGAAGGGAACCCGGACCAGCATTTTAAAATGATGGGTAACCCAGAGTATCCTCCATCTGGATTTAGGATATTTTGACAGTAATTCTCACGAATGAGTATAAGCATATTCATATTTGTATATTGACAGGGTTCGTACGGTCATGGAAAACCTGGAAAAGTCATGGAATTTCAAAATGGTCATTTCCATTTCATTTCCAGGCCTGGGAAAGTCAAGTTAGAAATAATTAATATGTTTTTTAAAGAAAGACGCTCAAAATATAAGTCGGCACACACTATCAATACGCAACATTTTCTAAAATGTTCATGTTTATACCGAGATTTCAGTTTGGTCATGGATATCTGGTTAAAAGTCATGGAAAAGTCATGAAAATCCACTGGTCAAAATGTGTAAGAACCCTGTATTGATCAAGAGCTCTAATAACTAAATGGTGCCTTGGTGTTGAATGCAGGTACCTCAGCGCCCAGA
>CM070105.1:17659515-17854515 GCA_036178185.1 Liparis tanakae | reverse complement strand
GGCGCGAGCGGGCGTGAATCTTCCTCCCTGGGTTTGTGACTGAACTCTTTCACTTCGCTCTTTGTTTGTCGCCGACTGACAAATACACCACCGTTCAAAAGTTTGGGCTCACTTAGAAATGTCTTTATTTTTCAAAGAAAAGCATGTTTTTTGAATGAAGATAAAATTAAATTATTAAGAAATGCCCTCTATACATTATTAACGTGGTAAATGACTATTCTAGGTTGAAGAACCTGTTTAAAATACATTAGATATCTACACGGTTGTATAGAAGCCCATCTCCAGTGTTCTGATGGCACATTGTGTTATCGCCTTAGAAGACTAGCGGAGGGGTAGAATTTTAGAAAACCATTTTGTTATGTTAGCACAGCTGAAAACAGTTATGCTGGTCAGAGAAGCTTTTTAACTGGCCTTCCTTTTGAGCTTGAAGTCTGAAGAACACAATTCATATTTAAAATAAAAATCATTATTTATAACCTTGTCTATGTATTTTCTATTAATTTTGCAATTCATTGGATAAATAAAAGTGAGTTTTCATGGAAAACACGAAATTGTCTTGTTGGGTGACCCCAAACTTTTGAACGGTAGTGTATTTCTGTTTAGAGATGAAATAATCAACAGTGAGGTGGATTCACAAAATCATTATTATATTTAACCTTTGACCCTTCCAGCCTCCACACCCTCCGACGACCTGGGCTCAGCCGACCCGTTGGGCCTGCAGAAACTGGGGACGGGAACAGTGGAGAAAGACCGCCGCAGCAAAAAGAAGTGAGAAGACTCATTTATTATTCTATATATATATATATATATATATTATATGATGGTATTCACAGATCCTTGAACCCACCATTCAGCCAGTTGCCGCTTGTAGAGCAAGGCCCTAACCAGGCCTGGGCGGGGGGCTTGTCTATCAAATCATTTAATAACTACAACAAGCACTCGGTAGAGCGTATACCTTCGCATATCATAAGGTTGGGCATTGAATTATGAACATGTTGCATTAGTTGCATGACAATTGGATATAAATTGGCCGCGCTATGGTTAAAAAAAGATGTTGACCTTTTCATGACCTTTGACCCGATCGATCCCAAAATCTAATCAAATGGTCCCCGGATAATAAAAAATCATCCCACCAAATTTCATGCGATTCGGTTTAATACTTTTTTGCTTACGCAAATAACACACACGCAAATACACGGCGATCAAAACATTAAAGTAAAGATACGCCCTTTTGGTGCTGCAAGCTACAACAATGATGGTGTTTTACATCTCAAATACAATGTGATGTTCTATTACAAAAGAGACAATAGTGAAGTGAGATATCAAAACATTGGTCGTTATCTTTTCCTCTTTCCTTGCCAGACACGACCTGTTGGAGGAGGCGTGTCGCCAGGGGCTGCCCTTCGCCTCTTGGGACGGCCCGACCGTGGTCACCTGGCTCGAGGTACGTTATCAACTTATCACTGACGAGTTGACGTAGACACCCAGCGTCTTCCCAAGGATAACTCTGCGGGGCAGGGGGGGTAATCGTATGGATGCTATCGGGTTAGCGGTACGGCTACATAGTCTGCAGGGCTCTCAAGTGTCACGCATTGAGCGTGAGACTCACGCATTTCGGTCTTAACTCCCGCCACACATCGTATTTCTCACGCTGAAAAGAACGTGGCTATTTAATGTGTTAATGTGCCGCAGCGCCAACATGAGCTGCTCTCAACGTGGAGAAATCAAGCGCTCCCTGAGTTCTGCTGTGAGGTGCCACTTATCAGCCAATCAAAAAAGAAATGGGCGATGAGAAAACAAACGTATCTGTTGTATCTGGGTAGGATTTTATCCAGCAACCAATGAAAATAAAGCATCCTGGAATTGCGAGCGACTGATATCCTAGAGTTTCGTTCTGCGTGGGGGGGGGGGTGCTGATGGATATGTCTCACGCTTGCCTGTCTTCAAAACTTGAGTAGTCCGTATGCAACAAGAGTCACACTCAAACACCTGCATATGTGCGGCCGCTCACGTCTTCCCTCTGCTCGCCCAGCTGTGGGTCGGGATGCCCGCGTGGTACGTGGCGGCGTGCCGCGCCAACGTGAAGAGCGGCGCCATCATGGCCAACCTGTCGGACACGGAGATCCAGCGGGAGATCGGCATCAGCAACCCGCTGCACCGCCTCAAGCTGCGCCTGGCCATCCAGGAGATGGTGTCCCTCACCAGTCCCTCTGCCCCCGCCAGCACTCGCTCCGTGAGTCAGAGACGCGGCACCATGTGGTCCTGAACATCAGCTCAGGAAAGCAGATTCACAAGAGTAACGTTCTGCTTGTTTCCAGTCCACCAGTAACATCTGGATGACCCACGCCGA
Organism: Liparis tanakae; assembly: GCA_036178185.1. Lineage (NCBI taxonomy): Eukaryota > Metazoa > Chordata > Actinopteri > Perciformes > Liparidae > Liparis > Liparis tanakae. The sequence goes on along the minus strand of CM070105.1, from coordinate 17,852,165 downwards.
GATGGAGTCCCTCGCCGCCGCCACCAAGCCAGTAAGAAGAGTTCACTTCACGACCGATCGGTCCATATTTGAGGGATTTCATCTATTTTTGTTGGTGTTGCTCTCTTTAACGGTTCTTTTTTTTTGTAAATTGTGTCTATTCTCAAAATCAGATTATACAGTTATAAATTGAACACGTTATTTGTCTTTTTTTTTCACCTATCCCAACACAGAACAAATCGAACAAATCGCACTGCTTCAATTTTCAAAAAACATATTACAGTATAAATAGTATTGTATAAGTATTGCACAAAAGTAAAAATAGTGTAGGAGGTAATACAGTCAAACAGAAACCAGAAATGTGTGAATTATTACTATTATTAGTTCCTATAACAGCGTCACGACAACTTAAAAAAGAGAAGAAAAAAGGAAATGGTTCAATCTAATGAGAAAGTTTTCAATTTATCAAAGTATTTAACGGTTCTGATACAGACACGTTGACATTCATTCTGTTTGTAGGCATGTGATATAATGCTTTGTTTGTGTTTTAACGTCATAATGCTGAACAACTTGACCAGAGACCTCACATTGATGAGCTTTTGTTTCTGTTTCTTTGTCTCTGATTAGGCATGTTTGGCCACATCTTTCCCTGACTGCTCCCTCACGATCTGTTTTGATGTAGTGTTTTTCCAACTAATTCTCACTCACTAACACAACTTTTCCTCCCTCTGCCTTCCCTCTCTTCTTTTCCATTGTTTCTTGATCCATCGTAACACACAACCACACACACACACACACACACGCACATAATCACACACACTTCCCCTGGTAATCTGTCCTCCCCTTTGCAACTCTCTATCCTTTTCTCTTCCATTTCTTTTCTGCCTGAAACACAAGGAGCAGAAAGAGTTTAGCTGGGACCAGGTGAGTTCTTCTTTTAAACGTATGAACTGGTCGGTCAGGAGGAACGCATTCAAACACGTTGGCATCTGAAGAATATAGATAACTATCCACCAACCTAAATTATTATTATAACACTATAATTTCCCAATATCCAATAGCTAGTATGCCCACATAATCTATGATTCCCTCACGCAGATGTAAACTGATGTAAACTGGTTTCCTGATATGAGAATAGTTTTCTAGGTGTAGTCGTGGACCCAGAGGCAAACTGTGAACTAGTTCCACGTGTAGAATATTCCTCCTGAAGAACCGAGGGTGCATACTGCGGCTCAGCCTGTTTCCAAATATGTAAATATGTCCCTCATCAGATGGTTAAAACGAAAAGCAGAAGGTTTAGCACAGAGAACAACTCAGATAATAATACCAACGTTTTAATTGTTACGGCGTATCCTTAGCTGTGACTCTGAGTACTAAGTTGAAATGCTAGGTACCCCAAAGTCTCTCATGCTTCATAGCAACTTTAATGTCAGCGTGTAGACATTTCTTTATATATTTAGATATTGCTGTAATGCACCTGTAAGTCTCTTAAGTGGTTTATCACAGACTGGGTGTTCAAACACTTTAAGGCCTCCTAAAAATGACAAAACAATTTCATATTAAAAGAGAATTTTCTACAATCAGGCAAACCCAAAGTTGTTGTTATTAATGGTTTATAACTAATCTGTGAAGCATTAGTACATTTATTCTACATAAAAATAGCAGTTTGCTAAAACCCAGCACATTACATCCCTCTTAACTCTTAAAGTTAATGTTTAAATAATGAAACATGATATAACATGTATAAAAGGCATTATGAACTGCTTATAAACCCTTTCTAACGGGTGCATTGTTAGAAAGTTCTACCAATCTGTCATAAAACACCGTTATGGTCCAACTCTCACATACAGTATAACAATTATGAATATCTCTAATAAGGAGCAGAGATCTCAGCACTGTGGCGAGGACAGCGTCTCCTCACCTCTCCTCTGTCCTCCAGATCCTGGCCTACGGGGACATGAACCACGAGTGGGTGGGCAACGAGTGGCTGCCCAGCCTGGGTCTGCCCCAGTACCGCTCCTACTTCATGGAGTCACTGGTGGACGCCCGCATGCTGGACCACCTCACCAAGAAGGAACTGAGGGGCCAGCTGAAGATGGTGGACAGCTTCCACAGGTCTGAAAACCAGACACTTATACACATCACCCCTCTACTTCTTCGTTGGTATATAACACTAGAGCCGTGTGTCCCTCTCTCGTGCAGGGTGAGTCTTCACTACGGGATCATGTGCTTGAAGCGCTTGAACTACGACAGGAAGGAGCTGGAGAGGAGGAGGGATGAAAGTCAGCACCAGAACCAAGGCGAGGCCTCATCTCATTTCTGTGCCATGATATCAAAGCTTTTGGCTCGTTTGTGTGCCTGGTAATAAATGCATGTTGTGTCCTTCTCCAAAGACGTGATGGTGTGGTCCAATGAGCGAGTGATGTGTTGGGTGCAGTCCATCGGTCTGAAGGAGTTTGCTGACAACCTGTTGGAAAGCGGGGTGCACGGGGCCCTCCTGGCACTAGATGACACCTTTGACTACACAGACTTGGCCCTCCTCCTCCAGATGCCCAACCAGAACACACAGGTACGCCCCAGCACACCTCCGTCATTCACAACTGTTGTCAGAAATCATCATTGCCACACCTTCTGTTTGCCTAATGCCAAGATAATCCTAATCTGTAATTGTGCTTCTGCAGGCAAGGCAGCTCCTAGACAAGGAGTACAACGCTCTCATCTCCATGGGAACCGAGAGGAGACCCGATGAGGTATGACAACGCAGGCCGTCAGGAGAGCCTCTCTCCTGCCAGGAGGCGGGGTGTGTGACGACCACCGGGGATAAGACGGGTTCTTAATAGAGCTTTCAATCCAAACTTTTCTATTTGGGCCTTTTGTGAAGACGGGATAATGTCCTCGTAGTTGTAAAATAACAGACTGGAATAGCTGTCTTTCTTCTGACGAACTGTTGGCGTGCCAGACACGTGAGGCCACGGGACTTTGAAATGTCCTCGATTTTAAAAACACTTTTAAATTCACCTTTTAAAGGCACTTGCATATGACACATACCCATGTGTTTTACATCAGAAATTCCCAAACAACATCAGTTCTCTATATAATGAGGCACAATTGTCCTCAGCCACAAGTTAAAAAAAATATGTTCCTGAAGCTGAAAATTGAAGTTTGAATTTGTTAAATTCTTCATATCTCATGTGAAAACACACCTTTACTCATGGAAAATTGAAATTGGTTTACCAAAAGTCATAGGTTCACAAAAGCATTGAAATATCTGAATACAATGCTAGATACATGTAAATAAATGCCTAAAACCACATTTAGTATTATAGTTTTTTGAGTAGAACTGATGTGTCACACCATTCACAAAATGATGAAATGGGACTGAGAAATGACGTCATACTGCAGAAAACGTTTCATGGAGTGTGCAAATAAGAAATGACAAGAAAAAAAAAAATCTTAAAATAAATATGTATTAAACATTACAAAAATTTAAATATGTTGCATAATATGCATGTTGAGAAATAGAAATCCACTCATGCATCATGAATAATAATATCCTCCTCTGAGAAGGCGGTCCGTCTCTCTTTGTTTCTTCAGGACGGCATGAAGACCTTCACACGGTCTCCGTCCTGGAGGAAGATGTTCCGAGAGAAGGACCTCCGCGGCGTGACCTCCGACTCCTCAGAAACATTACCTGCCAACTTCCGTGCCTCCGCCATCTCGACCCCCTCCGTCACTCTGAGAAAGGTTCAGAGCGAAGGTGAGGAGACGTCTCCACGGACACGGCCGACGCCCCGCCGGGGCTTCTAACGCTTAGAGAGAAGACGTGCATTGTGAAGTTAGGATTCACACCGTAACACAAACAAAGTCAGAATATTCAAATAACAAATGTGGGACGCAGAAGACGGTACTGCATGCACATGTGTGTTTTATTATATATATTTTAAGTGAAAATAGTTAACATTTTAGAGCCACTGCTGACATTTAGCATGGAGAATAAATAGGGACAAAAAATCCCCGCAAAGCAACACAATAACCAGTGACTTATTTCAAAATAAAAGTCCAAGCTCAGTATTAATACAAATCTGGTCTTCCACTCAAATTAACACAAAAAAAATATAAATTGCAGATTTAAATTTAAAGCTAAGATGCATTAAAATATGTGATGGATGAGGGTGATATTCGGGTATGGTTTCTGTTGAGGGAACATGATGTATATTATAATGCAGTATTTTTTCATTGGTGTCCAAATCAGTGGTGATTCTACATTAGCAGTCCCAAAGATAGAATAGTGTTTATTAATAAAGAATAATGTCCTCAGTGAGCATACGATGGGCTTATAGCAGATCTCAACACTATTCCCCCCACTAGTGAGAGCTAAAGGAGCCATCTGGAAAAATGACAAAATATATGGAATTAAATTCGCAGTTTTCCTGTGTTTCAATTATGTGATCCAGTTTGAACTACGCACTAACTTAGAAATGCTCTTCTCATAGTTCCACAGTGAGTTGTATTCACTAATGACCTCCTTTTGTGGTTCAGTAGGTCCGAGAGGAGAGTCGGGGTCCGTGAGAACATATTCTTGCTAAAAGATAAGCACACCAGGTGAGGAACAACAACCTGCCTGATGATGGTGTTTGTGGTTAAATATAACCTGTGAACACATCTCATATCCGCGGGAGCTTTCACGGTTCTTCTGTCTTTTTATTCCATTTCTTTCAGAGCCACACCTCTATCCTAATCCACGGGAAGAACAACACATTTTTGGAGGAAAAACCCGAAGGATAAAAATATAAAAAATGGATATAAAAAGATGATCTAACAACATCTGAGAGAGATTTCTCTAAGAATCAAAGACACTGAGTAAATGGTTTCTTAAAAAAAAAAACATAATGAGTGAATGTGTGTTAATCCACCTCTCTCTTTCTCTCTCTCTCTCTCTCTCTCTCTCTCTCACCCCATCTTGATCCATAGTTGTGGCATGATGCTGTTTGACTCTGTAGAAAGTGGCCTGTAGAAAGTGACCATCACCTATTGTGAATACATCTTCTGTTTTTTGAGTGTGAGATGGCAATATTGACACAATGAATTTATAGTTTTTAAAATGTAAAACTGCATTCCTGTTGCGATCAAGAGAAAGAAACCCCGTCACACATCCTTTCAGGTGACCTTACTATGATTTCGACTGATCGTAGAACATCCTCTGGCTAGTACAACAATACATTAGAGTCTGGGTGGAGCGCGGCGCGAAGGGAGAACACGACTGTACACGGGGAAATTAATTGTATGTTCTTAAGCCATAACAGACACGAGATGCACAAATGTGAATAGAATGGACAATGAGACGATTAGCGAAGTGCTTTACGAAGAAATCCTGGTTGAAGTGGGAGAAAAAAAAGAATCAAGCATTTCTGTTAATATGCATGCCAAAATCAACCAATTTAGAGTGAACATCATGATATCAATCATCCAATGATGTGAAAGCTTGGGTCAGGACTTTGTAAAATGTGTGTGTTTTATTTTTATCATTTTTTATGATAACTGCTATTGTATGTATGTATGTATGTACAGTATGTATGTGTGTATTAAACGGTATGTTCATTTCATACTCAGTTTTAAGACTGACTGTAATTTCATTTTAGGATGAAAAAGGAAATATGTTTTAAATTATGGACATTAAAGATATGCTACTTGTATGTGTACATTTTGAAAGTGTTATGATTTAAATTCCTATTATTGGAGAGTAGTGATGATAATTGAATATAATATGGTAATATTGATCATGATTGTAAAAGCTGTAATTAAAAAACATACCTGTAAAATGCTACTGAAGGAGTTATTTGCAAATCCCCCTCACAGTGACGTAAACTCTGCAGCAAGGGAGTAAACAGGAAGTGACAGAGGACATGTACCTCACCCCACGCACACACACACACACACACACACACACACACACACAGACACAAACACGTGCACACGCACACACACATTCATTTATATGGAAGATGTATGTGAAAGTATGTCTGTATATATGTATGTGTATATATGTATACATATATATATATATATATATATATATATATATATATATATGTGTGTGTATGCATGGATCTATTTATATATATATATATTATTTTTCTTTGTTATTTTCTCTTTATGTTATATTAATTTTCTGATTTATTTTATATTCATTTAGGATAGGAATATATAAGCACTTTTTGCTTCTACCTATATCTTTTTATAGAATAATATTGTATTTTATTTTATTTTATTGACTGAATAAAATAAAATACACAAAATACACAAAAATACACACACACACGTTTCCAGAAGGCGGTATTGGACTCATTCTGAGATAACAATAATACAACAACTATTAGTTTCAGGTGATTATATACACTTCTGAAAACATAGTATTATATTATACTTTTGCTGATATGTATCCCCCCAAAAAAATACAACCCACTGGACCTTAATTAAAAAATCTCTGTAAAATGTCCACAAATGTCAACTTTGATTTAATTTCAAATTTGTTTTTTCCTACTTTTTTTCCTTACGCAGTGAGTTAATATTTTGATCAATTACATCACTTTTTGCGGTATAACATATTTGTGTTATGACAAATGTCAGTCAATATAAAAAATAAGCTATCACATAGAAAGGACACGATCTTCATCACCTTATAGTTACAGCCCTTCATCCTCTATAATAGTGGACATGAACTGACACACTAAGCACAGTAGTGCATGTGTTGGCCCAGTGAAGGTGAAGTGATCTCCACGGGAGGAGATGAGCCAGAACAGGCAGAGGAAACCCCGGAGCCGTGGCGTTGGGTATAAATAGTAACCGACAAGTGTTACCCAGTGGGCCAGGCCGCACCGCCAATACAGTAGGAGCTTGTTTACTAAACAGGCAATACATTTATAAAAGGTCCAAGAGCTAAATATGATGAAGGAATAACCATAACATGTGTAAAAGTCGTGTTATCTTCTCTGTACATGGCAGTGTGCTAGTATCCTGGGCTCAGGTAGAGGTTCAGAAGTCACTGGCCGTGAGGGTGTTTGATCGTTATGCACGCAACAACAAATACAGGGATAAACAACAACAAACGAAGAACTAGTCTGCAGGGTTTGTAGTCTTACATCAGATGGTAAATAGAACTAACAGCATTATCGATCTTATCCATCTATATTTTTGTTATATATATATGTATTTTATTTTTTTATGTTTGTATTTATATATATATATATATATATATATTTGTGTTATATATATGTATTTATATATATATATATATATATATATATATATATATATATATATATATATATATATATATATATTTGTGTTATATATATATAGCTTTAATATATATATATGTATATATTTTTAAATATATATATATATATATATATATATATATATATCTTTTTAAATGTATATATATATTTGTGTTATATATATATATATATATATATATATATATATATATATATATATATATATATATATATATATATATATATATAACAAAAATAGCTAGATACATGTAAATAGATATTGCTGTTTCATCATATATATGTTTGTGTGTGTAGCGCCGAGGCATCTATCTGTGAAATAATCTTTATAATAACCTTTCAGTTCCATGTGAGTTGTCACTCAGTTTAGTTTTATGCTGAAGGGAAAGCATGAGGCCCACATGACACTCAGTAATAATGATGTAATGAAGGCAACATAAACAGAAGGAACATCAGTGTTTATGACTTCCATTCTGTTTGTGTTTAATTTCAACTTCCGAAGACATGTGTGGGCAAGCCTCATTATCAAACACAAATTCACAGTTTGATTCCAATTACACTGTTAAGGGCTCATAATAATGGCGCCGCATTACATTCTCTGATGTGAAGACTCGATGAAGATATTTTAAATACAGGTAGACTTTGGAGGTTTAATAACATGTCGTGCTCTTGTAATGTAACTTTTGAAGTAAAAAGCTTATGAATCTGGATGAACGGACCCCTGAAGTAACGTCACAGAGAAATGAAACGTGGTGGTGATGCACTTCGTGTGTGTGTGTGTGTGTGTGAGGGGGTCAAGTTTCTTGGTGATGCGTGGTGTGTGTCTTAACTCGTGAGTTTACGAGCTGACGTGCAGCCGCTCCGGTGACCTGCAGCTGCAGTCCCGTAAACACTTGAGTCGGTTTCACCCACCGTTCCCATTCTGTCCTCCAAACAAACGCGCAGCAGAATAAGATAAACACTGGGATTCCCAGTCTCCTTCCACTCTGTTAGTTTGTTAGTTGGTTATTATTTATTTAGCAAATGACGCAGAAAGATTGTGTGTGTGTGTGTGTGTGTGTGTGTGTGTGTGTGTGTGTGTGTGTGTGTGTGTGTGTGTGTGTGTGTGTGTGTGTGTGTGTGTGTGTGTGGGTGTGTGTGTGTGTGACATCTTCACGCGATTGGGAAATGAGTATATTTTGTGGAGTGGAGGCCAGGAGGGAAAAGCATCCTGACTTTTAGGTGTTTTTCTCCAACATGACGAAGCAGAATTTTGAACAGATCCCAAAACAAAACGAGGGTCTGTACTAAAAGTTTTTGAATGAAATGTATTCAATTCAATTCAATTCAGTTTATCTTATTTTGTGTAGCCTAATATCACAAATTACTAATTTTCCTCAGATCGGATCAGAAAAAAGAAAAGGTCAAATGTATGGAGGAATATTCTTTTTAAATTACAACATCTCTGACTTATTACTTACATATCTTGATTAATCAAATCATTTTTTTTTAAACCGCATTAAAATAAGCTTTACGTTTTTTTGGTGCATAGAATGAGAACACTTGATAATTCTACCGCTCATGTATAGTTAAGACATCATTTTTTTCAAACAATACATAATACACATTCACACTTCCTTGATTAATATTCATAAACTTGCCAAAAAGTGTAAACAATGTAAAAAGACCAAATCAATCCGTACTCCTACTTGGCCTGGAGGAGTTTCATCCCACCTGATTCCCAGACAGCCTTCCGGGGACCGTGTTACTGTAAGTGACAGGAAGAAGCCCATACATAGAGTTTAAACACAGCATTAAATCACTTTCCTCCCGTAGTAACGTCTGACTCACGCTCTCAGGAAGTGGGACCTCCTTCTCCAAACTCTCTATAAAGACCACAAAACTTGCTCCTTCCAAGGATTCGATCGAACAGACTTTGCTCCTGCAGAGCTTTATATTTCCTATTTATTATCTTTTAACTATCTTTTTGTATTTATTCCTTATTCATCTTCCTGAATCTTTTTTGTTTGTCCAAATGTTTTTGTTTCCATGCACCTCCTTCTCCTACCTGTCTTCATTTCTCTTCATCATCTCGCTTCCCTTCTCCCTCTCGTTCTTTCTCACTGACTCCAACCCGCTGTTATCCTTCAGCAATCAAGTCAGAGAGGTGCACCTCTACACAGGTATTTATAAACTTGTCTTTTTTTTAAATAATTTCACAACATCATTCATGCGAATAGAGATCTTGATCTCAGTTCTCTCTTCTTGTTGCAGAGAATCACAGAAGAGGGATGTACCTGCAGATGACTCTGGATGGGAGGGTGTCAGGAAGCGACGCTCACACCGCTTACAGTGAGTATCTGGGAGAGGAATTAGGAACAGAAAGTGTGTAGTTTAGGATATTGTCTTTTTTTTAAATATATATATATATTTATTTTAAGGCGAGTACACAAAGAGATGTGATACATTTAGCTTTTTTTCTTTTTCAACCAACAACCTCTTAATTGAGGATACACAAAACTAAACTAAACTAAAACTAAACTAAACTAAATCTAATGAAAAATACAAATAAAGAAAAAATAATAAAAAAAATAATAAAAATTAATAAAAAATTAGTAAATGAACAGTTATATAAAATCAACGATACACGATAGCTGCTCGCGATAGCTGCTCGCATCCTGGAGGTCAAGCACAGGCTCGGAAGTGTGTGTGTGTGTGTGTGTGTGTGTGTGGGGGGGGGGGGGGGCACCAAGGAAAGGGTCCGTAACAGCAGGTCATGGCATCTTACTACAACACCTCATCAGAAGAAAGTACGTCAAAATATCGAAGAAGAGATCTCCAGCAAGCGTAAAACCAGTAAAATCAGAGCTCCCTCTAAGAGTGAATTTAGATATTGTCTTTTTGAAACCAAAATTCCCACAATGCATTTGAGTTCCATCAACATGGAGGCTCTGTTCATATGTATGTGTCTGTGTTCAAGGTGTCCTGGAGCTGAAGTCAGTCCAGACGGGCCATGTGGTCATCAAGGGGCGGAGGTCGTCTCTGTTCCTCTGCATGGACGGCGGCGGGCGTCTGAGCGGGCAGGTACGGGAAGCTCCGGCTACTTTCATCCGTCCGGAAGCCTCCATCCTTGTTGTTTAGTTTAGTTTATTTATTGGATCCCCATTAGCTGACGCCTTAGCGACCGCTAATCTTCCTGGGGTCCACAGAAAGGACAAAATACAAAACATACAAAACATATCGTGAAACAAACAGTTAAAAATAGTACAACAAAGTGAAGAATAGTGCAGTCAGATGCACAGTACAGTCGAAGGATCAGATATATGTTATGCAATTCGACTTAATTCATACAAAGAAAAAGAAAAATTAGATGACTAAAAAGCAATAGAATCCGTCAAGTGGTGAATGTTCTTAGATGCGCCTTTAATTGTTTTTTGAATGAAAAATGATTGCTTATGTAAGTTAAACGAGGAGGAAGTAAGTTCCACACGGTAATCACACAGATAACAGTACGTTTGAGGAGGTTAGTACTTGGGGTTGGTGGTATCAATTGGCCTAAACTAGCGTTCCTGGTGTTATGGTTGTGTCTGTTAAATGTGTATTGTAACTGATTGAAAGAATATACCGGTGTCTGATTAAATATGTTGTTGTTGTTGTTGTTGTTGTTGTTGTTGCTGCCGACCGCTCACACGTGCTCTCCCTCTCAGGGGCAGTACTCGGAGGCCGACTGCACCTTCAGGGAGCTGCTGCTGGCGGATGGATACACTCGGTTCCTTTCCTCGCGGCACAGATTCCCCGTGTCTTTGGCCTCGAGAGCCTCCCCGGACCGGCACAGCGTCCCCTTCACTCGGTTCCTCCCGCTCAGGATCGCCTTGGCGGAGGAGAGCGTGTCCGACCGGCCGCCGGACAGCCAGAGGCGCTTCCACATGGACTCCGAGGATCTTCTCGGGATGGCTGTGGACGCGGTGGGCAGTCCTCAGTTCTCAGAGCACAAGTAAAGACAACCAACACGACTGTAACTCAATATGTGAAGCGCTTTTTATTGATCAGGCACCTGATTCTGTTGTGAGATCAGAAGCTTGGTATGTTTCTCATGAACATACAGTATTATTGTAACTTATTTATTTATTGTGTGCGTGTGTGTGTGTGTGTGTATTTCTATTGGCTATTTAAATACTGAATAATTAATTATGAGATTGTAGAGACTGTGATGTGTGTGTGTGAGTAAAAAGATGACAGTGTTTGTACTAATCATGTTTATCAGATCTCAATGAAAATAAACATGATGTGAATTTCATTGTTTGTCTGAATCTGACCTGCGATGATGTCACAATTTAGTAAAACTGTTAAACAAACCAAAAGGAACCATTGACAGAAGGAGCAGGGCCAATGATCCCAGCTCTAGAGGAGTGAGCAAGGGTATTGTGACAGCGGGAGCGCCCCCTGGTGGACAAATACATAATGATGGAAATAGGCCAGTTTCTCTGAACCACTTATGTCGTTTCTCAAATGTCACATTGTGTATTAATCCAATGTCGCTTCTTTACATTGTACTGTGGACCTCTTATAGTCATAGACATGTGGACCATGACCTTGACCTGCAGGGGATTTAGGTCCAAAACGGCCATGCTTCATGTATCTGCTGTTGACCAGGTTTAACAACAGTGTAACATCAAATAATTCACTCGTATGCTCAGAACTCAGTTCTTCACAAACAAAAGCTTACTCTACAAAACACTTCAGCTTTTACTGTCTCATCCCTCAGACTTATTTATTTATAAAGACATGAAGGTTATTCCTCCTGTGATGTTTAAAGTATTGTTTCTGTCTGAAACTTCTTCTGCTTGCCTTAATGGGTGTAATCAACGAAAACATTATTTAAAAAGAGTTAACATAATGTATTTGCAATCCCCCTGCAGGTTTATATTACAGAGTTGACGGGCAGTGAATAATATATATATATATATATATATATATATATATATATATATATATATATATATATAAAGTTAAAACAATAAATGTATATATTTATCAAACATTTCATTTTTATTTGAAACTATTTTCACAAAAACGAGTAAATAAATTATTTAAAATGACGTATCTAGTGAGGAAAAAGAAGACCTTTAAATCAGGGAATAAAAATAAATGCCCACTATTGTACGTGATATTTTTTAATGTCGTCATGGTTACGTGATGTTGCAACAAAGTGATGTCACATTCATATTTACAGTATTTCCAGCCCTCGCAGCCTCTCACACCGCTAACAGACATCAGTAAGTCCCCGAGGGTTTGAGCGCTGAAGGGGGGACATTGGGATCGGGCCAAAGCATTTCTTACTCCCTCCCACCATGTTTCAATCATTTCACACACACACACACACACACACACGCACACACACACACACACACACACACACTCACACACAATGTTTTAGCTCAATCTCACACGCAGGAAAATACAGATACTAATTTGACTGGAACCTTTTATTTTCCCGCGGGAAAACTCTTCCCACACGTTGCAGGGATGGGCAAAAACATACAAACGGTTGCTTGGGAGACCTACCAACGTTACACTCTGCAGATACACACAGATACACACAGATACACACAGATATACACAGATACACACAGATATACACAGCTCAGCAGCTTACTGAGGGACAACCTGAGCAACAGAAACAGAAGAGCGACAGCCCCGGAGGATGTTCAGCACTTCCTTGACGCTGTGTTTGAAAGTGAAGACCATTTTGAGGTCAATTCAAATTATAATGGTAGGCCGACTGATTATGAACCATCAGACGAGGAAAGGAAGATATACCTGTTCCTCCGAGCGAGACATTGGTGTCAAAAAGTATTTAATAGAGTTGTCATCCTCACCTGATACAAGTCGAGTCTGACTGAGGGATATAACGTGAAGCAGCGCCAGGCCCCTCCAGGCCGGCGGTGACTCATGTCGCAGACATCACGCCAGCTTTTGAGCTGCTGATTCCAAACTCATTACAGAAAATAGTTCGACAAATAACACGATGAATAAACATAAATAAAGTTGAAGTTCAAAACAAACCAGTGTTACTCATTCGGCTTGATGTTGAGAGGGCGGGTCAGTGTGACCCTGAACAGATCAGGCGTCTCATCTGTATTCATCTACAGGGAAAAGGAAAGTTAAAAAAAACTAAGAAACATTTTTGAAAAAAATATATAATTGACTAATGGAATTTATATCTAGGTTTTTCTAATGTTCTAAAAAATAGTTTGAAGATGTACTTTTCATGAAAACGAGAATGATCCATGGAGGGGCGAATAGCTCCATTCCACTGAATAATGATTTCATTGTTAGTAATTGTGTTGGTGATGACGTACAAACTATATTTACCTTCGCATTGAAATTGTTTTGATCGCCGTGTATTTGTATACGTGCGTGTTATTCGCATAAGTAAAAAAGTATTAAACTCACAGCTTCACTTCTGATAATACATCAATATGGAACACAAGAGACGTCACACAGTATCTCTCTTATGTGAACTAAATATGACTTTGATTGCAATTTAATTGGAAAAATTAAATACACCACTAATGCTATACCCAATACCTTTTGTATTCTTGAAAAACATATATTTTAACTCTGAGCCCTCGTCTTCTCCTTGTTTAGAAAAATAAAAATGTCATAATGTAAACCCTGCTCAGTATTGAAAGTCATGTTTTAAATATTGTTGACCAACCAGCAGTATGTAAACCGAGAACACAGTTCTACCCAAAACAAAACAAATTAAACATTAATGATGTATGCAGAGACTTCGATTTGATGTATTTTATATTCCAAAATAACATATATAAGGCAAATATGATTTTTTTCAAGTGGCACCACCCACCACCCTTTTCCCCTAAATAATAATGAAATACCACTTTTTTTCAGAAAATTATTAAAATATAATCTTTATTAAAAACACTGAGTGCAATATCAAGCAGATAAATGCAGAAGTTTTGTTATTGCAGTGAACACATGCAGCAGTTATGATATCACGATGAAGTTTGTACAGAAGAATGATGATGAGATGTGAGAATGAGAAAGTGGCGTTGGGTTACGAGAGTTTACGGCTCTGCTGGCGTTTGGGTAAGTTTTGATGAAACTGACGTCTCTATTGTGAATAATCAATCTGCTTCTACTTCAAACATCTCACCAAAAAGTGACATTACTAAGACATTATAGTTTCACGAAACACAACAGACATTAAGAAAGTAATTGATTTCAAACACAAGTTATATTTGCATTAATAAATAACAACTCATATTATATATATTTATATATATATATATATTATATTATATATATATATATATATATAGTTTTTATATATATATATATTTATATATATATATATATATATATATATATATATATATATATATATATATATATATATATATATATATATCAAGATCCTGAGAATGTAAAGCTCACTCTCTTTTAGCTTAAGCAATATTATACAAAATGTTTTCTTTCGGCAGCATCTGGCTCGCTAGTGCACAAGTTATATTCACATTAATAAATAACCACACATATTATATATGTATATGTATATATATATATATATATATATATATATATATATATATATATATATATATATATATATATATATATATATTTATATTTATATATATATATATATATATATATATATATATAAATATAAATATATATATATATATATATATATATATATATATATATATATATATATATATATATATATATATATATATATATAAATATATATATATATATATATATATATATATATATATATATATATATATATCAAGACCCTGAGAATGTAAAGCTCACTCTCCTTTAGCTTAAGCTATATTATACAAAAAGTTTTCTTTCGGCAGCATCTGGCTCGCTAGTACTTTCATAATAAGTGAACAAGGAGAGGCAATCCAAAATACTGAACAGGCACATTAGTGTCATATTTATAGCTTTACTTATTTCAAATGTCTCTCATTGTGTTTCATTCTGCTTTTTCATTCACCTCGTCATTGTTTTCCTCGTCATTTGTCACACGACCCAACGCTGACCCTCACTACACTCGGGTAACCTGTCGGCCTCCTCCCGCCTCCTCGCTCTCCCCTGCAGACACGCCCGGCAGCAGAGTGACGCCCAGAGGGCTGCAGCTGCCATCCACGGCGTAATACTCTGCCTCTGCATCCCCTCCCTCCCCGCCTCCCTCGCCTCCCTCGCCTCCCTCGCCTCCCGGCCCCTCGTCCTCCCACGGACTCGTCTGGGCGTGCGTGTACTCGGTGCGGTCCACGCATTCGGTCTCCCGGTGGTAGAAGTAGCTGAAGTTGGACACGATGACGGGCACCGGCAGCGAGATGGTGAGCACGCCGGCGATGGCGCACATGGAGCCCACCAACTTCCCCCCCACGGTCTGCGGGAACATGTCCCCGTAGCCCACCGTGGTCATGGTGACCACCGCCCACCAGAAGGTGTGCGGGATGCTGACGAAGTACGTGCCTTCGTGGTCGGCCTCGGCAAAGTAGATGGCGCTGGAGAAGAGGATGACGCCGATGAAGAGGAAGAAGATGAGCAGGCCCAGCTCGCGCATGCTGGCCTTCAGAGTCTGGCCGAGGATCTGGAGGCCCTTGGAGTGGCGAGACAGCTTGAAGATCCTGAACACCCTCACCAGCCGGATGACCCTGATGATGGCGATGGACGCGGTGGGGGCGGCGTCGTCGTCCTTGGCCAGCTCCGTTCCCAGAGTGACGAAGAAGGGCAGGATGGCGCTGAAGTCGATGATGTTCATGACGTCCTTGAAGAAGAGCGTCTTGCTGGGGCAGCAGGCGAGGCGCATGAAGAGCTCGAAGGAGAACCAGCAGATGCAGACGGTCTCCACCAGGAAGAACGGGTCCTGGAAAATACTCTGTGGGAGGGGCATGTTCTCCGACACGTTCTTCGCCTCCGAGTGGTACTTGTAAAAATACTCCTGAAGTTAAGGAGACAGGAGAGGAAGATATATAATAGAATTGTTAAATATAGCGATAACAAGATGGACAGTACAGAATCATAAATGTCATTTTTTCAATCGTTCTTCAAACTATGAATCATTTAAAAGGGTAAATATGAAGATAAACTGAGCAAGCGTTCATGATTAGAGCGTCCGCCACGTAACCCTCCATTAAACTGCACATTTATGTTCTGACACTTTATGTATGGATAAAAACTCAGAGAGAGAGAGATTATTAGATAATATAAAATAAGATAATGCACATTAGAGCATTAATAAAAATAAAAGATACAAATAAAACACAAATCACAATACTAATACTAAAATACTAAATAAATAAAAAATACTAAATATACAGAGGAAACAAAATATATACACAAGGCGGTGACCAAAGTGAATTTACAGCAGGTTAAATTACCAGTCTTTATGATGAACTAAGCGAACCAACTAGCCATATATATATATATATATATATATATATATATATATATATATATGTTATATGTATATATATTGATATATATATATGTTATATATATATATATATTGATATAGAAATATATATATACATATATATGTTATATATATATATATATATATATATATATTGATATAGAAATATATATATATACATATATATATATATATATATATATATATATATATTATATATATTTATATATATTTATTATTTATTATATGAGAGTATATCTAATTATCACATCTAAGTCCCTGCAAGAAAGTGAATATACATATTTTCCAACATGCCAGTCAAATATAAACTGTATATCATGTTAAGCTGAAATTGTGTTTTTATCGTAATAAACTACATATAACTTTGGTATGTTATCGACAGCCTTTTGGCACCATCTTAAAGCATTCGACATCAGAGGCTTTACATTTCAACCATATCTCTCTCTCTCTCCCTCCCTCCCTCTCTTTCTCTCTCTCTCTCTGTCCACCTGTCTTTCCGTCCTCAGTGTCTGTTATTAGCACAACATTTAAGAATTAGACAGTGGCCGTTTAAAACATCTTACACATAAGTCAAACGTGTGAAAGCGGATGGTATAGATATGAAGGGCTCATTTCAGTATACGCTGTAATGTGTGTAGTATATTATGTTTCAGGGTCGTCTAAATACATCGTGGGTGTTTCTCCGTACTTCCAGTAGCAGGTCGTGAGGGTGTTTATTACTAAAGGTGGGCATCTACGCGTTGATCCGCCTGAGGGCTCTCCTCGCTCTAAAGATAGCCCCGTGAGATCTCCGGGCAGAAACACGAGCTCGGCTCCTCGTCCGGCTCCACCTCGGGGGCGACCCGTCCCGATCGCTGTGTGAGGCCTTTCAGCCTCAGGTCCTCAGCCGGCTCACCTTTTACCTGCGTGGTTGGTCCTGTCTGACCTTTCATCCTTTTATTAAAGCCCCACTATGTAGTTATTCCCTTGTAGCGCCCCCTTCAGGTATTTAACGTGTACTTCAGTGTGGTAAATACCCAGTTAGATAGATCAGGTGTCTGAACCTCTGGCTCTGAGCCATATGTGGCTCTTCTGGTGACATATGGCTCTTTAGAGTTTGAGTTAAATAATAATCTCCTCCGCCCCCTGTAACTTTCTCTCTCCTCCAGATGACAGCAGCAGTAATGTCAGGTCCCTTTCTTAAAGACGTCTTTGTTCTTTAAACTAAAGGTCTGTTATTGGTCGTCTCCACAGCAGCATGTCTCTCTGTCTCTACGTCGCGTAGCGGAGACAATAAAAAGTCCCCTGTTTTAGGGGCACTATGTTTTTCAAGCTGTTATTTTAAGGTAGGAATTGTTACATAGTGTCTCTTTAATACAACAAACCTCCTCGGCCCGTCTGTCTTCTCCTTTTCCTTTCCCTTCCCCCCCTCCCCACACACACACACACACACACACACACACACACACACACGTTACCCCTCTTACCCTTTAGCGCTTCCTCAATACTAGCGTATCAAATTTTACAACCGACTAAAATAATCACAGCATAAGTTTTCCCCTCTCTCTCTCTATCTCCTCTCTCTCTCTCTCTCTCTCTCTCTCTCTCTCTCTGCTCTGCTCCCAGACATATTGGTCAATCTATACTCCCATGTCAGTATTTCTTGTTTTAACACATGTAGTACTCACTTAGTGCGTGTTTACGGACACACCTGCCTCCTGTGATATCGTGTTTCAGTTTGAGGCCGTCACCGACTTCCCATTCAAGACACAACGCCAGCTGGCTGGGTTTAGGCCGTCGGCGTCTCTGTTTTAAGTGGCATTGAATTATTTGAAGGCCCAAACCTTTACCTTTACCAGAGAGGGGAGGGGGGAGGAAGAGCATGAGTCTAACTCCGTCTCCTCTCCGCTTCTCCGCTTTTTTCATTTAATTTTTATTTCTATTTTTCCATCCCACTGTGCATATTTTTTACTCTTTTTTACTCTTTTACTGTTTGTTATTTTACTCTTGTTGGCTATACAAGCCCATTGCACAGACTGGTTTATTTATAGCGTTTATTTATAGCTTTTTGCACTATCCTCGTGGATATCAACACTCAATCAATGCACACTATATCTGTCTGTAAATTCTGTATACTCCCTACTCCCTGTGTATTGTTGTTTGTGAGTTAAGTTAAATGTTAAATATATAAGTTACTGGTTGACCTAAATTTCCCTCGGGATTAATAAAGTATCCTTCTATCTATCTATCTATCTTTGACCTACCTGTACTCCAAATGTGACGAGTTATTTAATCGACAGTTTCTTCACTCCGAGATTTTGTTTGACTGTTTCTAGAAACTTCTCAACCCTCCGTCCCTGACACCTTTTACACCTTTTATCTCCCGAACATGCACTTCAGTCCCATGGCTTACCTCCCGGGCCTCCTTCTCCTTCCTGAAGTCGGGCAGCGTCTCCAGGCAGAAGATGAGGATGGACAGCACGATGACCATGACGCTGATGATGGCGATGATGCGAGCGCCCGAAGAGGACTCGGGGTGCTCGAACAGCATCCACAGCCTCTTCTGGAACTCGTTCGTCGGCAGCGGGCTCTCCTCCTCCTTCGCGAAACCCTCGTCCTCTTTGAAGCGGCTCACGGCGTCCTCTCCCAGGTCGTAGAACGTCAGCTCGTCCATGAAGATGTCCAGCGGGATGTTGGCCGGCCTCCGGAGCTTCCCGCCCGACTGGTAAAAGTACAGAATGGCGTCGAAGCAGGCGCGGTTCCGGTCCAGGAAGATCTCGTTCCGGAGCGGGTCGAAGTAGCGTGACCTGCGCACGGGGTCGCCGAGCAGGGAGTCAGGATACTGGGCCATGGTGCGGAGCTGCGTCTCGTACCGCATCCCCGAGACGTTGATGGCCAGCCGCTCGCTCAGCGCCCAGCCGCTCCTCCAGAGGAGCCCAGAGCGCCGGCTCCCTTTCCTCTTCTCCGTCTCCTTCCCTTTGGTCTCCTTCTCTCCTTTCTCCTCACAGTCCAGGTAGTTCTTGAGCTGCTTCCCGCTCTCCCCGTCGCCCTCTTTCCCTCCTCCGCCTCCTCTCTCGTCTTCCTGCGGGTCGCTGCTGTCCATTCCCGTGTGCGTGGCAGGCCAGGGAACGCTGCAAACCCCTCTAGTGAGAACCCGTAGGACAACTGGACTCAACAACACACCGCGTCTGGAACCAGAGCGACGGTTCATCAGTGGAGGTCAATGACGAGCACATGGCATGAAAAAAACAAAAAACTCTTAAACCGTTGAACTGTTTTGCACTGTTTGTTTTGTACTGCACTGTTGTTGTTGTTGTTGTTGTGTTGTTGTGTGTTGTGTCTTGTTTTTGTCTTGTTTTGTGTTGTAATGTACAATTTCAGTCACTTTACCAAGAAAAAATCCTTGTTTGTGCAAACCTACTTGGCCAATAAAACCGATTCTGATTCTGATTCTGATGAGATATACACGGCTTTAGACAGTGCAGCAGGGGCGGGTTGAATCTGGATTAAAACACAGATTTGCTCTTTAGTAGCACTTGAATGGCTCTTATTATGGTTCTTTTGTAGTTTGACTATGTTGAGGAAATGTTACTTTCTGTATTCTTGTTGTTCTTAGTTTGTACTCTAGGTTGAAATGCACTTATGGTAAGTCTCTTTGCATAAAAGCGTCTGCTAAATGACATGTGATGTGATGTAATGTAATGTAATGTATAGACATGCTCCATGATGTATTGAATTGCAGTTAAATGTACACATTCACCTAGAAAGTTGCAAATCTTTCCTTTAAATGTTAATAATTCAATTAAAAATCAAAAGCTGAACTGTGGGTGAAAAGAAAGGCAGAAAACAAACATGTTAGTTTCCAGTTGTCGCGATGAAGGCGTTTACTCACTAAGTGTGAAACAGCAGATTAACAACAGCAGGGATTACAGGCGGGATGCAGAGTCTCATCGCTGGTCTCCGGGGCTCGGCGTCTGTCCCTCATCGTGTCCGTCTGTCCTCGTCCGGCTTCAGTCCATCGGCTCGACTCTCGGGCCGGGTCGCTCGCCGCCTGCCGGTCCAGTGGTTTGGGGATCATCCACCTCCGTGTCCCTCGCCGCCTCCACGTTGTCTGACTTGAATATTTTGTTGGGAATGCTGTCCTGTCGAAATTCAATCTCTGCTAGATTCCTTCAACCCCTCCCGGTCCTTTCCCTCCATTTTAGCTATGAGGCAAGACGACCTTCAACCTCACTATCAAATGTCCCCTCTGCCCGGCCCGGCGTCGCCTTACACTATCGAACACGCACGGCACTCGGCCTGACGAGGGCTCTCGCCCTTCCTCATTCACGCAATGCAATTTGATTTGATGGCTATCATTTCTTTTTAAATGGGGAGCTGATAGCCGGAGAAAGAAAATGTCTGATTTCTACCTTTAATTACTAGTTTTGTTTAAGTTACTTAAAGTTGAAAGAGTTTTGTCATTATTATAGGGGGTTAGCACTGGCGTGGTTTGGAGTAAGTTCACACCATGAAATAGTTTTCATTTACACTACACACACACACACACACACACACACACACACACACACACACACACTTTGCATTTTGCACACTGTTTATATTTTATTTTTATTTTACACTGCTGTATTTACATATATGTTGTGTGTGTATATATATATATATATATATATATATATATATATATTTTTTTTTTTTTTTTTTTAATTTTATTTTGTATTTTATATTTCACTTTGTATACTTTATGCACAGTCACTGTTTCTTTCTTTCTTATATTTATATTTTATTCTTGTGTGTTTAGTTTATTGGTGCTACTGTGTCGAAAAAAATTCCCCTTGGGGATTAATAAAGTATATTTCTATTCTATTCTATTCTTTAACAGTTGTGTTCAACAAAACTATAAGATAGAAACATTAAACATTTTGAAATTAAGTTGGCAATTAAATGAAAGTTGCAAACGTAGATCACATCAGCAATCATGCAAAATGGTCGGTAGATCCTGCTTTTGTTTTGCAATTCCTTTAACATTTACGTATCAGACATCTAACATGTCATCGTGTTCGTTTCCTACCAAAAATATAATTATTATAGAAGGAACAAGAGAAGAGAAAAGTTAAGATAATCCTGTATTAGTCCCTCAGGGGGGAGATTACCAGGACCACAAGATGCATACAAGGACATAATATGCATCTGTACAGGAGTTCTGAAGAAGATACACATGCATTGATCATTTTAATCTGCATGTTTTATTTTGAGTATTTTGAGTTTATTTTGAATATTTTGAGTTCTGATTGACAATCTTTATACCCAATAAAGCCCTGACACTTACCTGCTGCACCTGAAGGACCCAAACATACTCGCTTCTTAGTATCCACCTGCTAGAAGTTCCTAAAGCAAATTATCACTAAATTGTAACTTTAGGAGTAACAAGTAATTTCTAGTAAGGAGAGTAACCATCTGAGGTATAGTTTGCATATATAGATAGGCATATAGGATATTATTGTATTATTGGATGAATTTATCGGCTCACATTTGATCATTTGTAGCATATAATCCTCATTTAGCGAATGTAATTCTTTGTTTTGTCCGACCCTCGTCGGCCTCCTGGATACCACCACCTCCGAGTCACGATCACTCTCCCGGCCTGTTGCCGTCCCCACAGGGCAGCACAACAACACGCTCCAGCAGGAGGGAGAGCAACACCTGAACCACGGAGGACCGCATCGCCGGCGCCTGGGATCAGGTAGATAGTCGTACCACGTAAGATATGCATGTGTGAAATACTTTTATATGGACAATATGAAATTAAGATCCTTCATTTTGTGGGATTACGTTCTGACAAACAGGTTCACCAACAGCCTGCAGAGATCACAATGAAGATATTCTAATAAAATGCTGTGAATATAAAAGGATTCAAGCTATTATGTGCAATAAAAACTTATTGCCAATGAGTTTGTAAATGACAGGGATTAAAAATAAATGTTTTAAATTGGATCTTGATTCTTGAACACTATTTTTATTTTAATTTTATTTTAAATTTATTTAACCAGGAAATGCCTCATTGAGATTAAAAATCTCCTTTACAAGAGAGTCCTGGCCAAGACGGTAGCAGTAGCACATCACACAAAGTTTCATATAACATAAAGAAGTGACGGACAATATAAAAAACAAAGAACAAAATCACAGCATCAATATCAGTATCAAATAAAATAAAAAACACTACTGCGTATTGGCCACCAGAGGGAGGTGAAGTGGTGGCACAACGGAAAACAAGTGAAGGAGGCCTCTGCCGACATTTCCTCACACAGTCGCTGCCTTCAATCACAGAATAAATTCTCCTCTCACTGTCTGCTACATCCATATTTAAATGAAATCATGTCATCAAATGATGAAACTTTGACTGTTGACTATGAATCCGAAGACGCGTCGTGTAAATGTGCTTAAAAAGAAAAAGGCTTGAAGGTATCTTTACAGAATAACCCAGAACATAGAATATAGAGTAGCCTTTTGGTTGAATGCAGTCAGGGCATCTTCTAGTTTTAAAGGTGGTAATGATGTGGACCACAAAATGACACCCAAGAGAAATGCAGTGTTATTTGTATGCAAATGTTGTATAAATAAATCCAGTGACAGAAGTAGTTTCCTCAAAGGGCGTTGGAGTCTGGAGCTCGTGAAGCTGTGCAGAGCCAACTTGCAGCCTTGTGACTCTCATGAGACGACGGCTGCACACATCACACCAAGAGCAGTTTAACAAACAGATGACTCATCAGAGCGCGTCGCTGTTCCTTACGCCGGCCATCGGCACATACGCATTATCCAAACACTGATCCCGCTCCACTATGCAGGCGATCCCTCAGTTGTCCACTTTTCTAATTATTTGCCTCCTCACCTCTGTGGCTGTTCCCAAACCTCTCCCCCGTGCTGTGGATTACAACGTGTCTGTGATACATGTCATAAAAGATTGGACGACTCTAACCTGATGCTAGGAAAAAGCCTCCTTGACGACTCCTCTATTAAACTGCCTCCTCTCAGTTATTTCATTTTCAATTATACAATCTCACAATTATTTAATATCAGTTTAGAAATATCCCAGACCCCAGCAGATTGGTTTTCACGGATATTAGATATTGAATATTGAGCCAGGAAACTGCCAATTACCTCATTATTCTCAAATATCACGCCGGTTACAATTGACCTAAAAATGACGGATGACAGTTATATGACATGTCTTTACTTTGGATGATGAGCATGGCTTGATGCTACAGGCACTGCTGAAGAAACAGATGGGATAGACTGCCATCAGAATACTCCCTATCCTTAAACTCCTAGTCCACATGTAATCTGTCATCCTTCAGTCCATTTGAAGACTTCAGATTGTGTCCACACTTCAAACCAGATTAAATCAGTCTCTGTATGCGTGGTTTATTTCAGGCTGATGTAAACTGTGACCGTCAGAGGAGCGCACGTCTCATCCCTTGGGAGTAGTAAACAAACTCACACAACATTGATGTCACTTTTTCATTTATTTTAAGTTCATTTCAATGATTTTAAGCAATTTTAATGTCTCTGAAAAAGCATCTCACGACTGTTAATCAGTTATTCGTCCAAGCTGCTATGGAGATTGGTTCACATTAGATCGCGTTGACATTCATACATTTTAAGTCTCAATAGTAGAAATATGTTCGATTATGACACTTTATTGATATGTTTCTATTTTTTCTTCAAAATATAAAAAGATAGATCATGAACATTCCATTGAAATATACTTTATACAGTTCTTGATGAGTTGTTCTTTGTGTCCCAACATTTCAAAAATAAAATCCGGCATAAGTCACAACCAGATACTCCAGTGACCACCTCTTCTCCCCATTCACTCTCCTACGAAGACCCAAGTACAATGAACCGGTACCTAAGTCTGTTTTATACAATTTGATGGCATGTAAAATTAACAAACATCTTTTATCTTTGGAATGCTTACATAAATGCATGATGTTAGCCTGTAATATAGCCTGTAATATTAGATGTGTGTATATTGTTATGATTTTAGTGGTGTTAGTCACATTATTTCTAATTAAAATAAGATAATAACTATATAGAAAATATATTCAGCATGATAACATTTCCTCGAAAAAAACAACTCTGGTCTTATCGTTTGGTAAAATAAAACACTTTTCGATGTGTGTGATTGCTGCGTCGCTTCATGGAAAGCCATAAAGCCGCGGCACATTGCGATGTGTCTCGGGGAGCGTACAGTAAGTGTCGATCAGCGGCATTCGCGGTGCAGATTGCATACGGTGTCCTAAATTTACAAAAACAAAAGAAACATATTCAACAGAAACAGGCACATCGAGTAAATCAATCGGATATTGAGGAGGATGTGTCGAGCGGGGAGCACATAACACGTCCCCAACACCTGGAGAGGACATGTCACGATGCCGGCGGGGCGACGGTGGGATCTACTCACCACGTAAAGCCTCCTCGTTGTTTTGGTTATGTGAGTGTTACAAAGGAAACCGTGTACCTTGTATAACAGATTGCGACCTTTAGAAAATAAAACAGACTTAGCACTCTCAGCATTGTAACACATTCTACTCAAAATGACTAAATCAATTGGCAGTATTACACGATAGAAAAAAGGAAAGACATCTTTTTCAGCGGAGAGAATGAAGAGATGGAGGAAAAAAACGTAAACGTGAGGAAGAAAAAGACTCGGCCATGAAAACGCAAACAGCTGGGTGAAGTTTTTGCAAGTGTGCACACCATTAATAGAAGTTTACTCTGAAATATGTATCAACATCTTTGTGACCATCGACGCCAAACTGCTGGCTTCTTAACGCCTTCCATCACGGGAACTGAAATCGGGAGTTTTTAAAACGATAAGGGACCAAAATAAAAAACCCACAGACCGTTTTTTGCAAACAGACAGAAGCCTGCATCGCCTTGAGTAGTCCATGTCGTCTACATCACACTCTATTCTGGAGAGCCTCCCACCGCAATGTACTGGGAATGGACAGCGGACCATTCAGCTGCCTGAGCTGAGCCCCGGACCAGCAGGGCCTGAAACTCACTGAGGACGCCAAACCGAGGATGAGGAGCTTCTTCTTTTTTGTAACTTTTTTTTTTTAAACATCAATCTCCCCCTGGTGGACACTGGTATCTCTCATTCTCTCTTTCTCGCAACACGTAACTTAAAAAGTACTTCACTGACATCGTTTTGGAAGCTCTGGGTCTCTTTGATCGGCGTCGTGTTCTGCAACGAGCTGCCGACACGCCGGCGGGACGCCGCCGGTAACCCTCGTGGTTCACGAGGAATGCAAAGACCTGACCGTCTAAAAAACAAAGACACGAAGACGAGCTACCTCTACACACTCATGCTGACACTGTGAGTGCGAGTAGTTTTCAGTTGCCTCTCGAAGGAAGACGTTTCTGCTCTACGACACGGCACAGTGTTCATAGTTATCGGGACTGGACTGGTGACGCACACCGACAGGAGGGGATGTGTTACGACCCCCCCCCCCCCCCCCCTCCACGAGAGAGATTATCAAGTCATAATGCATGCGTTTTTCTCCACATCACGTGAGGTGTTCACATTATCGTTTACCTATATACTAGAATTTATTATGTTAGAAAGAAAACACCTACGTCCACACACACCACCAACACACCTGAGTCCTTTACGCCACACACACACTTTGGGATGGTGCTCGGTTCCATGCAAACCTGAAATCTCTCTTGATTGTTCGCCAGTGTCGTATCTTCCATCGTCTGTCATCGGTCTTTATTGGATAACCTGCACTTGTGCTCCCATTTGTTCTACTTCGGACGAGTGGATCAGAACCGCCGACCCCGGCAGAATCCCAGGCCTTTGCACATCTCGTTATCACTGAGGCATTGGAGGTACTCTCCAGGTTCTCCTTTTGCCCTGCTACAATCATGTGACAACTCTTGTCATATTGCCAAAGAAAAAGAAAAAGCTAAACTATGAGTCCTATTCAGGCAGTCAAAGTCGTGGAATGGAGAGCTGTTTGTTGTTGTTGTTTTTTAAGACCTGCTGCTGCTGCTGCGGTTGTTGCTGCTGCTGCTACGATAGTTGTGCAAATGAGTCGAGGAGGAAAACATGGACTTTGTGATTCACGACAAACATCTTTTGCGCAAATGCTATAGTTTTGCAAATGATCAGTGTTTGATTGAGTGGTTAGAAAATATACTGCTCGATGCGTAACAAAGTAAAACTATGGCGGCGGTCGGAAAACACTGGAATGGGGATGTAGGGCAGTATAGTAGCAGAGAGATTTCATCAAACAAAACAGAGTTCAGGGCGTACGTTGCAAACATACATGTTTCAATATTCACATTTTTTTTTTTACTTTTCAAAACAAAATATAGCTCTCTTTCATTATAATCTTTTTTAAAACATTAATTGCATATGACATTTTTTAATTCATTTTATATATACTTTTTTTTTGTATCTCTAGCACCCTTGTCTTCAACTAAGGGCTTGCAGAAAAGACAGTCATGCAAACTAGTCATGCTGGTAAACAAAGTTACAAAAATGCATTATCTTTTTTTTTCTTTTCGCTCGTGTGTCTCAGCGTCCGTCCTTCGTCGTCCCCGTGTCTTTATCGGCAAGAGTCGCTCATTGCTCATTGTCTTTCAGAAGGATTTCTCCCAGTGCTTGTGGTGGAAATGGATCCTCCCACATCTCATACCACAATATCCACACCCCATCTTTTCTCCAGGTCTTTGACTCCATTTCATGATGCCAAATTTATCTATTAACATTTGCATTTCTTTTTATTTTCTCGTTTTGTCCACGTTGGACCTTTTTCTGCTCAGAAACTTCCTCCGCAGCCATGGATAGTCGATTTGTTTATCAAAATATAGATTTTTTTTTCTCTTTGTACACTTCCACTCTCGGTCCATTTCTTCTCGTTACCCCCCGTTTGCCTCAGGGCTCCCCGGATGGGCCATCCTTATCTTGGCATCGACTTGCCTCAGAAGCAGTTGTTGGCAGCAAGAGGGACAAGAGAGAGACGGGGCAGTATTCAACTTCAGATTCTCGTGTTTATAAGTGGCAGTGTTCGGCCTCGGGTTTTGGAGAAGCATTGATTTGATTGGTCTTACACAGAATTTCCAGCTAATGGACAGTTTTTATATAACATAAAAAGTATCCTTGTGGCAAGGATGTCCTTTTTTGTGTAATTTAGGCAGGCCAATATCTATTGATATTGAAGAAAGACTAACAATTGTCTGTAAGACTTTTGTTTTGTCTCCTTGAGTCTTTTTGCTCCTCGTGAGTGAGCACTGTGTCTGTCAGACACAAAAACACTTGGAATATTTTAATGTGCAAATATATATATATATATATATATATATATATATATATATATATATATATATATATATATAAATAAATATATATACACATATATATATGTGTGAATATATATATATATATAAATATATATATATATATATATGAGACGCTAGTGGCAGTTAAAGTACTTTTAGAGGAATGTAGTTTGTACCGAACAGAGGCAGTGGGCAGTGTGAGGGTGAGTACAAGCCTCACCCTCATTGGAATGTTCCTCCGACTCTCTACTATACATTACAGAAGGTCGTTCAGCAAGTGATGCTACAGGACCTTTTGGTATTCCACTTAGGCTTTCAGCCAAGTCAGTACATGAGAGATAAAGAGACGTCTTTTTCCACCTTTTTCTTTCGGTGAATGTTTCAGGCGAGTCTAAACGTGTACAGTGAAGGCCGTACACCACCTGTTGGAGCTGATGCTACATGTGCTTCATTTGATCAACTTCATAGTTAGTGCTGCTTTTGATTATCGTGGTACTCGTGAAGAGGGCAGTGATTCAGTCGGATAGAAGAGAATGGAAGACATAGGTTCAGTGGCAAACACGCTGTACAAGCGCTAAACTTGAACTAGGGACTATAGTATGGGTGTTGGTTAATACTGTGCATTTGTGATTGATTTCATATGCACTGAAAGACCAATCCTTTGCCTCTCATGTACTCCATTTCTTTTTTTCTTCACTGGAAAGGAACCTAAGAGGAAAATGACATCTAAAAGATCCCTCGAATGCATAAATTCCTCTCTCTTCCAACTGTTGATGGATAAAGTCAAAGTTATTCCCCAGCCAACAAATGCTACAATATGTTAGCAGAGATGCTACATTGTTCATTCAGTCCTTTGTGAAGAAGAGTGTTTTTTCTTTTCTTTTTCGGAAAAACATGTGAAGTTGCTCAGTAGTTCGGCGCCGCACGACACCGAGTTGGTCGAGTACAACGATGTCAGAGACGTCATCTGGAATGTGTAACCGGGAGTCCGTTTCTCTCCCAAAAAAGTGTGTCAGTGCAATGCTCAGTCAGTTTTCAGAAAAAAAGGGGGAGGAGAAAAAAAGGTCAGTCAGACAGTTGTCAAAAATGTGTTGGGAGTTCCAAGAGGCTGCTTTGGTAACAACGTGAGGAGCCGACCGTGTGATTATCTAATTGACGATTAACCTCTGGTCTCCCTCCTGTCTCCCAAAGATCTCCTTGGAACCGTCCATCCCGTCGCTGGACGCTTACGTGGCTCCCGCCAGAAATTTGTGTTTACCGGTTACTGACTCCTCATTAGAGAGAAGGCGAATGCTAGAAACTTAACACTGTGAAGACAAGAACAGAAAGACATCAATGCAACGCTCACAGAGAATCACCAGGGTGTGTAAGAAGTCATGTTCAAGGGAAATTAACTAAAAGGTAAAACATTACAAGCACTAGATTGGTTTATAATAGAAATCCACTAATACAAACCAATCGCATATTTTGGAATTTGCCAATTACATTTGTTTTAATAACACAGTTTTATGGTGTTACTCATATTATGTACAATAGGGGAAGTAATCAGGGATTACCATTACCTGTAAACTGCTGGTTAACTGTGCATGTCAGAGTGAAGTGCACACATTTAAACTGTAATGACAACTCTGAGACAGCTCAAACAAACAGTCTCTCTACGACATACACGACAGAAGTTATTCTTGAATAACAAAAAATCAAGAAATGGTGAAAATAAAACTGGCGGCAGAAAACATTAGAAGAAGAAAAAACGTAGACTGAATGAAGAAAGCTGCCAGCCAAGTGACCAGCACCTCATCACATCATCACCCATACAGCAGAGAATTATACACACACCATATCGAACATGATTAGTTATCAGTTAGTCACTAATCTGTCTGTGTGTGTGTGTGTGTGTGTGTGTGTGTGTGTGTGTGCGATCATTTTCATTTGAATGATGTGCACAAAAAACATTTTTGACGGATGGAAACATACAAACATACTCACACGTGGAGGTTTTCACAAATAAAAGACGTAATGTACACTACCGTTTAAAAGTTTGGGGTCACCCACCCAGACAATGTTGTGTATTCCATGAAAACTCACACATTTATTCATCAAATGAAATGCAAAATGAATATAAAATATATTCAAGAGGTTAGACATAATCATTTTAATTTGAAATATAAATTTTCTTCTGCAAACTTGTGGCTCAAAGGAAGGCCAGTTTTATATCTTCTCTCACCAGCATAACTGTTTTCAGCTGCGCTCACATTAAAAGGTTTTTCAAGGGTTTTCTACCCTTCCGTTAGTCTTCTAAGGCGAAAACACAATGTACCACTAGAACATGGAGATGGGCCTCTATACACCTCTGTAGGGACTAGAATAGTCATTTACCACATTAACTATATATAGAGTGTATTTCTCATTAATTGAATGTTATCTTCATTTAAGAAAAGTGTTTTTCTTTGAAAAATATGGACATTTCTAAGTGACCCCAAACTTTTGAACGGTAGTGAAAGGCCGACCCCATCGCAGGAGGCTCAACCCCCGACTTCAGCGACACGTCGTGAACACACAGGCGCGGATTCCAGAACGTGTGTGTCCACAAGAAAAGGTCTGGCCTACACTCAGGGGCAGACAGGTCTGGAATCACATGTGTGGGCATCGTGCATCATCCACCGGGAGATTAAACACTTCTGTCGTGGTCTCGTCAGCAAGCGTCAACCCGGCACAAACAGCATCCTTTAGTGCAGCTCTTCGTCTGCTCTTCGTTTCCCCCTCTTCCTCTGACAATCCCCCTGCATAGATGCAGCTTCCTCCAGAGGAAAGCTGTGAGCTCTGGGTGGCGAGCGTTACGGGATTCAGCCGACCGAGAATAAAAGGCCTCCGTCTCTCCACCGATCCTCGTCTAACGCGCCGCTCGCCGCTAACAGACGTTGAGATCGCGTTGAAAGTGTTTGGATGTAGATCCTAATGAGAGGCAACGCCACGCGTCGCCATGGAGATCTTATCAAGAGTAACAGGATCTTCTCCTGGCGCCACATGCATGAATCTTTGTAATTTCATTAATAGACTATAAGTGTCAGATTTATGAATGATAATGTATATTATATGCCCTCTTATGTGTTACTCCTTTCACAAAACCGTGCACATGACCAGCTTTGACTCATGATTTTGCCTCAAGAGGAGCGATAGCTTGTTTTACCACATTGCGTTAGTTTGCCTAGTTATATATTATTATGTAGCACTTATTAAGTGGATACTACATGCCATAATAATAAGCAATATAGGAACACACAGAAGTTTAACTGGTATTAATTCAAAGTTGATCAAACAGCATTTCCTCCAGCTCTAATCACACATTAAACAACTGTATTTACAGAACAGCAGCTGATAGTGTTTCTTTGTTCGCTAAATCCAAATCCAATAGTGAAACACTCTGCAGGCAACACATACCGGACAGACACGCCTCAACCCCCATGCAAATATGAACATGTAATGCACATTTATATTCAATATCATAAAAGGCATTTAGTTCATGTAGAAGCAGCTCAAACAACAAGGAGGCGAGAACACACTTCCTTTGTCATCATAGCTGAATAAATAATATGATGCATAAAGAATATAATGTAGAAAGAATAGACTCCTGCATATACGACCACAGAGCCAGATTAAGTGGCGTAGTTATATTAGTTTGTCACTTCGACAGATTAAATCATTTATTATGAAACCTCCTACCCCATACTCAAAAAGTATATATAGATGTATTATTCTGTATGACTTTAATGTATTCACATGTATAGATACAGTTATGTACATATGCAATAATCACTACTGACCTCTTACGCATTAATGGAAGGTTTAGCTAGTTTAATCTAGCTATCTTGCATGAACTCTCATATTGACATCAGAGCCTACGAGGACCTCATAGAGGCGCCTAACATCTGCCTGTTTGGTCCTATGGGGATTTGCATTTGCCACCACTATGAGAGGACTCTAAGATCAACAGAAGCACACTTATGACATTATTCAGATCCAGGGTTGACAAAGACAAAGAAGATATGAACAAATACAGTAGTTATAAAGTTATAAATGTTCAAATTAAAGTATTGGTGTGTGAGATGATGTTACTCCTCCCACCCATGTCCTTCAGTTGTGGCATCAAAGAACGATGTTCACTACAGTTGTATAAGCTGGACGGACGTTTCCCTTGACTGCAACAGAAATGTGTACGTTCCAAATAACGTGGCAAATCAGCGTAATTTAAATATTGCAAAGTGTTACAACCACACTGGGGAGGGAGTTTAAGATTATACAGTATGCATGTGCACTTAAAAAGGCTTCATGAGGTTTATGCACGGTTAAAAACAACAGACTCTTATCCAGGTGTGCTGATGTGGACTCAGGTTACCTTTGAGGATTGAAGCCAGGTCCATCAATGTGTGTAACTGTACTCATTATATTTCCACAAAGCATTTCCTGCTGGTGAAATAAACTTAAAAACGTGGTATCCCAGCGGTTCCCTGCTTTTCCTTATTTTAGGTCGCCGTTATACAATTAGCTGCTGTCAAAATAATGTTTGGATTCACTGGAGAAACAAAGCTTTGCATGCTGGTTCAGATATTTTCAGACGACACAAAATGATGGTCTTTTTTTTACATCATAGTGGTGAAATCTAATAATATTGAGGATAAGCATGACATAGTGTAGCTTCAGTCTGAAAATATGTGCGTTGGCCTTTAAAAGAAGCCAGACCAAACAAAGCCAGGCCGTGGTGACTTCTCAGTTGCAGTGTAAATGAGACGACTTGTACGCCTCTCAAAGCCGACAGATTCAACCCAACGCTCAAGTGATGTCATCACTTTCATCCTGAATCACAATACTGCATATCTAATCGAAGTGGAAGAGTCTGGAAGCTCATCGATCTCTAGACAAAATGGCAATCGTGACCATAGAGTAAGACAGTAAGAGTTCTGGATGAGATTCTCTGGACATGTAAATAATCTAAATATTTTCTCTTTACACCGGCAAGTTTTTTTTGTCTCTGAATCACTGACAGTTTGACCTCTTGATTTTAGTCTTACTACATTTCTGTTTGAACTTCAGCACAAATACAACATAGATTTTTTGGGGATAATTGTTATTTTAGACAATCAGTAGTACAGAAAAGACATTCCTAACAATGAAATACACATTACCATACACGTGGAAAAAAATATAAAACTATTACAAAACTTAAAACAGTTAAAAGTGGCAGCCACAACATCAACAAGTTCAAAGGATCAGTAACACTGAAATAAAACAAATGGCTCATGGTGTCGTTGTAATACTCCTTGAAACAGTTGAATCAAAGATAATAAGTTTGTGCATTGTTATGATTAAAAATAGATCTGCATATTTATACATGTATGTGCACAGCATGTTTCCCAGCATTAAAATCACATTGCATGTTTATTGCATACGTGAATGTGTTTTTATTCCATTTTCTATTCTTTGTAGCTCTTTTACACAATGATTTACTTTCATGTGACAATGGCAATCTGAATAAAAACTTCCATCACAAAAATAAAAGCTGTAAATTGCCTAAAACAGATTGTTAATTGGACATTCTTGAGAGGAATGGTATAATATAAGCACTGTAATATATTTTGAGGAATTAATATAATTGATAGATTGCATTTTGTCTTTTTAATAAAAAAATGTCATGTTAGACAAACATTGAAATACATACAAATGATAATAATGGAAAACATTTTAATAGAAAAACAAAAATGAAGCAGTATAGATATTAAGAACAGCTGAACATCTTTAGTAGGAGATGTATGATCAGGTATTTTCACATGTTCAACCTATAATTTGTTGTAATATGGTCTCTGTCTCAGCTCAACATGCAAGCTTTAAAGGTTAATAATGACATTGTCTGTTAGTAAAGTGCTCATATTTGTTTTACATATATTATTAATCATGTATCCATCTATATCTTACCTCATAAACATATATATTTAATGGTAGTTTATGTATTTTTTTAAGTAACTTCCTGAAAACATTGCAATTAGATTTCTTTTAAAATGTGAGTCTACATAGAAGTACATATTTCATTTACACGACTTTCCTAATCAACATTTTTCAAAGGTCGACTCAGTTATTAACCATCATCAAAAAGAAAGTAATTGCTGAGGATGAGATGCTTAATTGTGCTATTTTACCGCGGTTAGCGTGTCGCTCGCCGGGCGGCTCTCCGGGAAGCGGCCCGGACATCGGCAACAAAAGGAAGTAATTTCCTCTTGTTTCAAATGCGCCTGATACATTATTCTCCATCTGCCGTCATCAGTGCACAATCAACTAATTGGGTTTGTACGGTAGTGTGAAGCTCAGACATTGAATGACATTAAGTCATTAGGTGTTGCTATAACAACCAGCATTGCATTAGCAAGCTGACTTGTCAACTATTGCACGTAAACCTTTTTTTATTTGTTATATTCCGCTTACTGTTTATTTGTCGTCTGTAAAGCCCTTTGAATGCTTAATTTCTTACATATGAAATCATATTTTATCAAACCCAGGCAGTGGTGTGATCTATTTGTCTTACACGTGTTAAACATGTAATGTTCTCCAACTAACCTCCTCCTCCTCCTCCTCCTCCTCCTCCTCCTCCTCCTCCTCCTCCATTCTTCCACTGAACCTGCTCCATTGTCTACAACTAAACGTGCGGTACAGGACTTGCACATCTGGCAGGCTAAATGCTATTTATAAAAAATAATAACACATTTTTAATACATATTTTGTATACTTATATATTTTTGGGGCATATAATAAAATTCATATTTTTATTTGGGAATGTGATTGATTTGCATATGATGTATAGGATGATGATACATATGTAGAAATATAAGAGACAACATGCTCGCAACGGCTAAAGAAAGTATCTGAATAGACGTTCGCTGCATAAATGGGATCCTGAACATATTAAAATAAAATAAAAATTAATGAATCGTTAGGCTGCACAATTAAAAAAGCTCTCATGGTACAATATTTGTATTTTTTTTTTATTAATCTAATTCTTTGGGGTTACATTTTTGACATTTATATGTAAACTATCATGTGTCCAAAGATGTCACAATGATAAATTAAGTGCTTAGGCTCTTTTTGACAAAATTACCAATTGATGTCGACACTGTCGGCGACATGCATCAATATTCACAAAAGACGGAAAGTAGAACATCGATCGCATCTAAACACGTATTTATGTCTTTGGCTAAATGAACTGAAGGATCCCATCTCATGGACATTTCTCTGGACAGTGACGAGAGCTTTTAGTTTGGTCCGAAACATTTAAAATATCCACCTACACACTAAAACCTACCTTTTATAATGTAACTGTGCACATGTTTTAATAAAGTTGTTTTAATC
This sequence comes from Liparis tanakae, assembly GCA_036178185.1. Taxonomy (NCBI): domain Eukaryota; kingdom Metazoa; phylum Chordata; class Actinopteri; order Perciformes; family Liparidae; genus Liparis; species Liparis tanakae. Next base: position 17,816,705 of record CM070105.1, on the reverse strand, counting down.
TCTGCTACTTTTTTATTTACTCACCCATCCAAATCTTCTTTTTTATTTTTGTTTGTTTTACATTTCATTTTACGATCTGAAATAACAGTATCATTTATACGTGACCCCATCAGCTAACCTGACCCATGCATCATAAACCATTAGATCCACAAGACAAGGGGTCACCTTTCTACATTCAAGTTACTCTTATGTTATTGCTATTGTTTTTTGCATTGGCGTACAATCCGAATGGAGGCTTCGATGCGATCAGTCCACAGCTGATCAAAGGCATCTCTTATCATCCAATCAGGAGCATCCTTTTTTTTGTGCTACAAAATGGAGGGGATGGGGGAGCGGCAGCGGCGCAGCGGTCCCGGGGCCTCGTAGCTCTCAAAGGGCGGGCGGGCGGCGGGAGCGAGCCGCAGGGACGACCCGGGCATCCCCGATATGTTATTGAGACTGTGAGATGTATCGTAGCCTGTCGCTTTAAGAGAATACATTTAACCGCCATTCATTAGTTTATATAATTTGTGATTGAAATCGAATACCGATGAAATAAAAATAAATCATGGGTGAAATGTTTTGGCGTGTTATGACACGTTTCCACATCCAGGTGGATTGTTTATGAAGGGAGCATTGGGACACGTGAGGTGTGAGATGGTGGAAGGAGAAATCAAAAATAGAAAAGAAGTACATAAGTGGAGAGGATAAAGTATGGATAAGAAATTGAAAATGTTGTGAAATCATATAGACATTTAAAGGACAGACGGGGACAGACGCACACAGGGCAGACAAGACAAGACAAGACAAGAAAATGCGAGTTATGACATGTCTTTTTTCAAAACAGAAAAGCAAAAGTTTCTTTGATATATTAAGAGTTTTAACTCCTACAATAGACCCATTGAATAAAGCACCCATCAAGCATAATGTGCAATGTGCAGGTGTTTTAGACAACTATTTGGCCACAACTATACAGTTTACAACAAAAACAAATAGTAAATACAATACATACATATAAATAAATATATATATATATATATATATATATATATTATATATATTTATTTATGTATATATAGATATATATATATATATATATATATATATATATATATATATATATATATATATATATATATATATATATATTGTTGATACAGTGTAGGAGTTGACCACATGAAGTTCCCAGTGCAAGAAATTAAACCACTAAATAAATTATGTAGAATAATTAATCGCCTTGCATTACACTTTATGAACAACTCACTTTGTATTTGCTTTTAGTTCCTGTAAACTTCAGATGGTCAACACAAAAGGTTCTTCCTGTAACCTTTAAGAACACTTCCTATCCCCCGGTAATTGCCTCCTGGAACGGAGATCGCTTTGCATTCGGTTACAGGGGGAAACGACATGGCCGCCTGTCCACTTTGTGCAAGTAACCTACGTATAAAACGTGGTTCTTGAACGTAGCGTCATCAGAGCGGTAACGCAGCGGCCGTTGTCGTTTCCCGCCGTACCGATGTGTGGGGGCGGCCCGAGACGACAGAGAAACAACATGGTAGGTCGCGGTTAATCTGCCCGACCAACGGCTAACCGACCCCGAATGGATGGAGGTTTATTTTGTTTAATTGGGGACGTCATACATTAGCCGAAAAGTAAATTACATTCGAAGCAATATGACTGCAATACGAACAGAGTTTGTGATTAGGTTAATAAAAATGTCCAGAAATCAAACTCCAACCATTGCAGGGCCAGCCAGGCGACACAGAACACTCTTTGTCACGGGATGCCGCCCTTTGTCCTTCCTGCTGGGATGAAAACACGTGTTGTGGTGCACAGTGGCCACCACTCTAGTTCACGCATCATTTGAGCCAACCATGAATAATAGTCTTTTCTTTAATTATTCTGACTAGCTCAGGCACATTAGCTGGGGGGCAACTCAGTAAAATATTGATGATGCATTTCTCACTGGGTTTTCTTAAGGTGCATATCCCACACATATTTAAGCGGTCTGGTCAGTCTGTAGCACTGCTGCCGTCTCAGGTTTATTTCTAATGGAGGAATGTTCAATTAACTTTATCTGATGACCTCATCACCTGGAACAGGGGGAAGAGGTAAAGTCACAATCCTCAAGATTTGGTGGAATGAAACTGTTTTTGACGGAAACCTTTGGTCTGCCGGGTTTTTTTTGCCGTCAATATTGATTAAATACATTGAATGCATTCATTCTCTCTCTCAGTCTAGCTCTCTGTAGTAGTTTTAATTGTTGGTGCTGTGCTCCTACATTACTGTGGTGATGTCATAATGCCTTCATGTGCACAAAGGATTCACAGGATTCACGTCTGCATGAAATTCATCTTCATTTGATCTGTTTTTATATCAACATTGTGCCATATTTTATGTTTCTCATGAAAAGTCAGAAATATCTTGTTTCTGCCAGGTAAAATAATGTTTTTTGGTGTTTTTTGAAGACAAATATAGAAATAAGGCACTAAATGTACGACGTAGAGGTTAACTAGAAGTATCTATTTAAAATGGTATACTTGTGTCCCAACAGCTAGAATGTGCATATATTATGCGTCCCTTGGGTGTTCACCATGGGAGTTCCTATAAATAAAGTTGTAAAGTCCGTTATGCAGTTACAACAAAAGGCTTTGATTCGACTGAAATGCAACTGTGAATAAAATCTGCATTCAGAGCGAAGAGAGAAAAATAAGGAAAGACTATACACTGTGCACATGATAAAAAGACTAAGAACTACTATGCGTCATATACATTATAAATTATAATCTTCAAACTAAGACTACATTTGATAGTGTCTCTGTTGCTTTAAACACATGTCCTTTATTGTTCTCTTTTGAGTCTGAAACCAGAGGATTTAAAACACTTGTCAAGTGTGATATGAGTAAAATATGTATGAGGAAAAGAAGAGAGAGTTCCAATCTGTTGAAAGCATGAAGGTGAAACTGATGAAGAATGATGTCGATGCGTCAGTAACGGGTCCGAAGCTTGTCAGTTTGTCAGCTGATCGGTTTGATTGGTTTGATTTAAGAAAAGTTGTTCTTAGTCGAATTCAAGATATCGACAGTTCTCAGAAATTAAAATCAAAAGGTTGATCAAATGAATCGCGTTACTGCTTCTGCTCGCTGTGCTCGGGTCTGTATTCGCGACATCAACGGGGGGTGATATTGAGTCTGTCTGTCAGTGATGACATCATTCCTGCCCAAAGTCACACTTCATTTACACGGCCGGAGGGAGAGCGTACCTACCTACAGTCCTGCTTTAGTTACACTTGAACTGCAGTGGCGGCCTGGGGATGGGATGGAGAATGAGTGTTAATCACAGAAGCAGGCGGTAATGGAGAGGGAACACAGAGCGACAGAGAGAGAGGGAACACAGAGCGACACAGAGAGAGAGGGAACACACAGAGCGACAGAGAGAGGGAAGACACAGAGCGACAGAGAGAGGGAACACAGAGCGACGGAGAGAGAGAGGGAACACAGAGCGACAGAGAGAGAGGGAACACAGAGCGACACAGAGATAGAGAGGGAACACACAGAGCGACAGAGAGAGAGAGGGAACACACAGAGCGACAGAGAGAGAGGGAACACAGAGCGACACAGAGAGAGAGAGGGAACACACAGAGCGACAGAGAGAGGGAAGACAGAGCGACAGAGAGAGAGAGGGAACACAGAGCGACAGAGAGAGGGAACACACAGAGCGACAGAGAGAGGGAACACAGAGTGACGGAGAGAGGGAACACAGAGCGACAGAGAGAGGGAACACAGAGAGCGACGGAGAGAGAGGGAACACAGAGCGACAGAGAGAGGGAACACAGAGCGACAGAGAGAGAGAGAGGGAACACACAGAGCGACAGAGAGAGGGAACACAGAGCGACGGAGAGAGAGGGAAAACACAGAGCGACAGAGAGAGAGGGGACACAGAGCGACAGAGAGAGAGAGGGAACACAGAGCGACAGAGAGAGAGGGAACACAAAGCGACGGAGAGAGGGAACACAGAGCGACGGACAGAGGGAACACACAGAGCGACAGAGAGAGGGAACACACAAAGCGACGGAGAGAGGGAACAGAGCGACAGAGAGAGGGTACACAGAGCGACGGAGAGAGAGAGGGAACGCACAGAGCGACAGAGAGAGGGAACACAGAGCGACGGAGAGAGGGAACACAGAGCGACGGAGAGAGAGAGGGAACACACAGAGCGACAGAGAGAGGGAACACAGAGCGACGGAGAGAGAGAGAGGGAACACACAGAGCGACAGAGAGAGAGGGAACACACAGAGCGACATAGAGAGGGAACACAGAGCGACAGAGAGAGGGAACACAGAGCGACGGAGAGAGAGAGAGGGAACGCACAGAGCGACAGAGAGAGGGAACACAGAGCGACGGAGAGAGGGAACACAGAGCGACGGAGAGAGAGATGGAACACACAGAGCGACAGAGAGAGGGAACACAGAGCGACAGAGAGAGGGAACACAGAGCGACGGAGAGAGAGAGAGAGGGAACACACAGAGCGACAGAGAGAGGGAACACTGCATATATTCTAACCAGACTTTTCACCATGGTGTGTAATGAAACAGATCGGAGCGACATGACAGACGTAGTCATGCTCGTATGTTTGTCTGTAGGAGGCAGAGGTCCGTCTGACCGTCCCAGATGTTCATGTTATGACTTATGAACATGTGATGTTCATGTGATGTTCATGTGATGTTCATGTTATGATCACGTGATCATGTGATGTTCATGTGGAGGACACAGGGCGGGCTGACTGTGCAGAAGTTGTTCTTACAACAGCCCATACTGTATCATTCTTACATGGGATCAATGGCCTGTTAAAGAGGATGGATCTCCTGTTACCATTATTAGATGTATTGATCTCTCCTCATGACCGATGCAGAAGCCCCATGTGTCCAGACAGGACAGACAGGACAGACAGGACAGACAGGACCGGGGGTGTCTGCCGGGGGAACTAGAGATGATGCGACTGTCATCTGCGTCGTCTTGTTAGCGACGTGACTTCTCATACATAGTTTTTCTTTTGTAAGACGCAAGTAAAACAATGAATATTTGCAGATCGGTTTGATGAAGCGACATTGTGAGAAACACAGTCGGACTGTTGATGACATGCAGGACGACGCGGCGTGTGACATGTTCACAACGACACACACACGAGGACACGGACACGTTCACAGGCGAGTTGAGTTTAGAGTTATTCTACTTCATCTGGCTGCAGCCCGTTGTACTGAGCCACAACGGTCTCCATAAAAGAAGTCTGAGATGATTAATTGTGCGTGAGCATAAGCCAAACAAACAACCGATATGTCGTTGGAGGCAGTGACTGAATATTATGAAACTGATGGTCGAGAAATTCCACCAACAATCTCTTCTCATCAATGTCATAAATATGAGTCGTAAAAAACTGTGTAAATGAGGAGAGGGATGAGAATGTGGAATATGAATGTACCGGGCTAACTTTAAAGGCTATACTTTTCTTTTTTTATATATATATATTATGGGTTTAGTTGAATTTATTAATAATCTTTTGTCAAATATGTTCTTGTAAATGTCCTAAATCAGTGAGATTTGTGCAATTTTTTTGCGAATTAATTTCATTGTTGTGTTCCCTTTATCATTCCAATCCATAGAAGACAGATGTACTAGGTGATATTAAAACTCAAAGGAGAACACAGGAAGAACATAGGGGGAATCGAAACAGCAAAACACAGTTGTACAAAAAATTGACCGTTAATAAAGAAAAAAAAAAAAAAACACATAAAAAACATAACCACAGACCCAAATATATAAACAATATAAAAATGAAACTTTGAAACTACAACACAAAAATAATCACAATCACGACATAATACTCCACAGAAATACAGAAGGAAAGACGTATAGAAAACACACCATGTTAGAAACACAGGACATACATAAAGCACAACATCCAATATAAATAAAACCACTGAAAGGAGAGAGGTGGAGCGGGGGGGAGACGGAGGAACAGACAGGAGCAAACGAGACCCTTGAAGAAGGTCGAGAGGAGTGATTGGGAGTCGGCAATCAAAGGCGTGATTGACCGTTTGACCTTAGCGAGACATGCATATCGCCTCTGGGGCCGACGAAGTCAAATGGACAACAATCAAAGAGAAGAAACTGAAAAAGTACGGGGAAAAAATACGTTTGCAAAGACATTTTATGCGAGTATCTAAAAAATAAATCACAACTGAAGCGCACAGGAATACGTTTTAGACAGCGTGAGAATCCCTCTTTAAAAGCAAGGAGGAGGAGGGAGGAAATCAGGGCAGGGTTCTTACACATTGTGACCGATGGATTTCCAGGACTTTTCCATGACTTTAAACCAAATTTCCATGAAAAAAACTGAAATCTCGATATAAACATTAAAAATGTAGAACATTTTGCGTATTAAGAGCGTACGCCAGTTTATATTTTTAGCGTTTTTCTTTAAAAAACACTGATTATTTCAAACTCGGCGTAAATGAACACGTGATTATAACACATTTCCATGACTTTTCCCAAACTTTTATGATTTCTTTTTTTCCCATGACTTTTCCAGGCCTGGAAATGACCATTTTAAAATTCTATGACTTTTCCAGGTTTTCCATGACCGTACGAACCCTGTCAGGGGCGTAACATGAAGCCAGTGGGGATTACAGATTATTTTAATTGTTGGTATGTGATTCTGAACAGCGTCTATGTGTCGACATACAGCCGTCATGTAGGCTGTATGGGCACCACGGGGCTAACACACATGAGCTGGTTATCAAACGCTAGAGAATCAGGATCCAGATATTGCAAACAAGTTAAATCCTAAATCTTATAGATTACATGTCCATCATAGATCCTCAATTAAACTGTATGAATTACTGTGTAGCCCAAACCCAGAAGATCATAATGTTGTTTCTTCAATGTTCTCCCGATGTGCTTTAAAGAGGGATTTCTGTAGAACTTAAACTTGTATACATTGAAACCGAAGCAATGTCCGGGACCTGTGAGTGAAGGCCTTGGAAAGCTCCCGGCTGGCTTACCTGAGACGACACGGAGACACCTTGAAGGTGTCACAGCGCTGTCTGTCTGGTAAATAAGTGTTTCAGTCACCGAGTGCAGCTCATAATTCTCTTGGTTTCTATCCAGTCTGCACTAATACAAAAGGTCCTGAATGTTGGACGACACTCGGCACTGAACCACGGACACGTGGTCGAGGGAGTAGTATTTCAGATCCAGTACACGCTCACAACACAGTATTCTTTGTAAAGAAGTATCCTGATGCCTTGTTTACAAAGCTGAATTAAGACACCACTTTACAACAGTTTGAAATAGTTGCTTGTTTTCAGCGTGGTGTGATTCAAGAGGTACCATCCCTTGACCTAGAGGGCTCCACTGACCTCACTGACCCCACTGACCCCACTGACCCCAGTGACCCCACTGACCCCACTGACCCCAGTGACCCCAGTGACCTTGGGCCTCTAACACTCCACTCAGTGTGAGACTATCGAGGCTGGACAACTGATGTACATCAAATGTGGCGAATGTACACTACCGTTCAAAAGTTTGGGGTCACCGAGACAATCTTGTGTTTTCCATGAAAACTCACACTTTTATTTATCAAATTAATTGCAAAATTAATAGAAAATATAGTCAAGACATTGACAAGGTTATAAATAATGATTTTTATTGTAAATATTAATGTTGTTCTTCAAACTTGTGGCTCAAAGGAAGGCCAGTTTTATAGCTTCTCTCACCAGCATAACTGTTTTCAGCTGCGCTCGCATTAAAAGGGTTTTCAAGGGTTTTCTACCCCTCCGTTAGTCTTCTAATAATAATAATAAAACATAAAATTTCTATTGCGCTTTTCATAGTATTCAAAGATGCTTCTAAGGCGATAACACGATGTACCATTAGAACCCTGGAGATGGGGCCTCTACACACCTCTGTAGAGACACCAGAGAATAGTCATCTACACATTAACTATATAGAGAGATTATTTATGATTAATTTAATGTTATCTTCATTGAAAAAAAAGAAAAATAAGGACATTTCTAAGTGACCCCAAACTTTTGAACGGTAGTGTACGTGCGATTGCGCCCGTCTCTGAGACCAATTAAGTGCCATTGAGGATGTTCAACCTGTGCATGTGTACATACATACATTTTTTTTACAGTAAAAAAGTTTTTAAAAGGCAAAGCCTCTCTGGATGCAGAGCGGCCGAGGCGGAGGTCGCTGGGGTGAGGAGCAACACGAGTAAACACAGGAGAAGGGAAGAAACAAAGTCAGCCACGCACAACAACACAAACACGACACTCGGCACAGAGGACACACACAGTGTATAACACGTAAGAATGAAAAAGCCCACATACACACGCGTGATATGACACAACCTGAAGAGAGAGACAACAACAACAACACAGAGGCACATCAGACAACAACGTGACCCGCTGGTCCTGTTCAAGCTTCTTCAGGGTTATGTTTTATTGGTTATTGACACGCACACCGGGGTATTTTCACTTGAGCTGCTGCAAATACAAGTTCCCACACGGACCCTTCCCCTCGTGGCGGTACGCAGGTTGTGCGCTCTCACACAAGTACACACTTCTTTGTGCTTACTTCTTATTGTCGGCGTCACGATATCACACAGAAATCCCATTTTTCTTTCTTTTTTGTCATTTCTTTGTTGCTGAATTCACACATATTGTAGGCAGTTAGGATATGAGGTTCGGTTTCATCAGATGAGATACCTCACAAATCAGACGCACCCTAAAATGCCACCATGTTGATACTCAGGTGTGAGCGCTACCTGAGCCGAGCTCCACGGTTTGCCTCCACCTCTAAGTGGATCAACATTTACTCACAGCACACGTTCAGAAGACTTCTCACAGGTGACGCTTCGACCGCGATCGAACATGTAGACACAACATTGTGGAAATGGAGGTGTATCTGAGACCTGAAGGCATGCAGTGTGTGTGCGTGTTGCAGCGTACTGTCGTGTGCGTCACTGCAGAGCATGCTACGTGAGAAGAGAGCCAGACCGAGATGTCTGCATGTTTTCAGTCAGAAGTTGACCATGCTAAGCTAACTGTGTGTCAGTGTTACCTCTGGGCTATGGTTTGATCCAGGAGGTGGTGGAGTTTGCATTGAGGTCTTGCTGTAACAGAGACCCTTCCATCTTATACCAGTCCTCCGTCAGAGGGGAGTCTGGGCTGGGGGCCACGGCTGCTGCCTCTACTTTGGTGTTGACGTTTGGAGGCAGTGTGAGGGAGTATTTTGGTGCAGGTTGGCAGCAGTGGTGGTGGTAGTGGTGGTGGTGGGATTGCAGTAGTAAATGAATAAAGGTGTCAGGAATTTAATGGGAACAAAGGTAATGCATATTGGGGTACAACACAAATGGTGTGGGGGGGGAGTTATGGTGTAGCACAAAGGAAAAGAAGATTAGGGGAAATGAGAGCATGGGTTTAAAGATGGGGGAGAGGGGGAGGGACAATGTGAGGAAGGTTTGGGAGGGAAATCATCACATAAGTAAGGTATGGGGGAGAGAGGGAGGGAGGGAGAGAGAGGGAGGGAGGGGTGCAGGACAAAATGTGTGGTAGGAGAGGGAGAGAGGGAGGGAGAGGGAGGGAGGGGTGCAGGACAAAATGTGTGGTAGGAGAGGGAGAGAGGGAGAGAGGGAGGGAGGGAGGGAGAGAGGGAAGGAGAGGGAGAAACAGAAGTGGCGAGAAGTAAATTAATGCATGGTCAACTGTTTGAGTCCAGAAGACAGAGGAAGACGGAGATCCTTCATGAGTCTGAATGAATGTGACTTTGACTAAACTCCCAGATACCATGGTAAGAAAGAAGAGAAGAGGAGAAGAGGAGAAGAGGAGGAGAGGAGAGGAGGAGATGGAAAGAAAAACATGTCTGACAGAATAAATAAAATATGATATCAAGCAAAAATGGAAACACAGAAAAATTGAATGTGAAGAGTTGGAAACAGTAGATGCAGAACATAAGAGCCTAGTGGAGATGTGTTGAACTGCATGACTGTGTGTGTGTGTGAGTGTGTGAGTGTGTTTTGCTGCTAGCTGTGATTGGAGCTGGTTCCTGTGTGCTCCTCCTTCCAGCCTGTGTTTCCTCAGTGGTTGGACCTGCTGTGATCTTCAGACACCTCTGTGTCTGCGTTGGCTGCGCAGACGTGTATACGCGATGCGTGTTTACAGGACGCTGCGCCTGGCATCTTGTCGTGTGGATCTGTTTACGTGTGTGTGCATATTTTTGGCTCTGTCTCCTGGTGTGAAACGTACCTTTCCGCACATTCCCATCTGTGGCACGGAATTCCCTGGTGTTGAGCAGGAAGCAGGCGCGGTCCTGCTGGTAGCGCTCCCGAGTCGGCCCCCGGCCCACGGGGCTCCTCTCGTCGGGGCTCAGCACCTGGTCGATGGTGGGGCAGTCCTCGTTCGCCAGGGCGGCCGAAGCCGCGTCGCCGTTCTGCTTGGAGTCTAGAGGAACAGGTGGGATTAAGGTAGAGCTATAGGAAACACGAGCCTCGGTGTATTATTTATGGAAAAATGCTAAGATATGTTTGTATAGTTGATCAACTAGGAGAACATTTTATATGACAATATTTATCTGCAATTTTAGGAACAAATTAGAATAAATATATAAATATACACATTGCTTGCCAATTCTGAAAATATATGAAAAATAAACTAAGCATTAATTTAGATAGATAGATAGAATGAATATATATATATAGATAAAATATAGATAGATAGATTGAATATATGTATATAGATATAGATAAAATATAGATAGATAGATAGATGAAATATATATATATATATATCTATATATATATATATATATAGATATATATATATAGATAGATAGAATGAATATATATATATAGATATAGATAAAATATAGATAGATAGATAGATGAAATATATATATATATATATATATATATATATATAGATATAGATATATATATAAATATAGATAGATAGATATATGGATAGATAGATAGATGAAATATATATATATATATATATATATATATATATATATATATATATATATATATATATATATATGTATACAGTATATAGATCGATAGATAGATAGATAGATGGATGAAATATATATATTTATATATATATATATATATATATATATATATATATATATATAGAGAGAGAGAGAGAGAGAGATAGATAGATAGATAGATAGATAGATAGATAGATAGATAGATAGATAGATAGATAGATAGATAGATAGATAGATAGATAGATAGATAGATAGATAGATAGATAATGTACATACAAGCAGGTCTGAACATTGGTATACTGCCAATGTCGAGAGGTAAATGGTCTTTGGGGATGACGGTTGTCATGGTCACCCACATGTTCACGGAGGCTTTGTGTCCGTCCTACAGAGCATTCATGGAGCTAGTTGTCAAAATGTTGACTAATATTGACACAACCTACAGGAAACCTCTTTAGTCTGGAGGGAAGCCAAGCAGACAAGAAGTAGTAGAAGCACTGATGAAACCAATATTTTCTGGCTCACTGATGACTAAGGCAGTTAAGTAATGCATTAAAGGTGCATTATTGTTTCACGTGTCGGATGCCTGATGCATGTAAAGAGGAAACAAAGAGCCAAATTACCTCTCCTCCTGATTTTACTGCTAATGCTGGAGAGAGAATCTGTGCAGTCAGGCCAAACTGATGCATTAAGCATTTTTAATAGGTAATTGAGTTCATTTTCCTTCCCTACTGTTTGTTATTCACAGACAGACGGGTGCCTTAAGGCAACTGTGGACCGACCAGTTGATCAGGAATTACACATAAGTTCTGATGGGCGTTTCTCAAGGGCGGATCCAGAATCCACTATGCATCACTCCTTGATAGAACTCCCACTTCTTCTTTTGGACTAACTCCACTGGATCCCTGAAATGCCTACATCTGCAATTATTAAGCTGTCATGTTGCAAAGATAATATGTGTTGACACAATAAAGAGATTTAACATGTAAAAAAACAACCTCTCACCTCTGTTAATCTCTATAACTTCCTCCTGGGCTAGAGGACAGTCTCCCCCATTGCCACTAGGCCCCATCACTCCCCCTAGGACATTTCCCAGGAGCCTTTGCGGTGATGCAGTAGCCATAGCCAGGGCGTCCGGCTTGCAGTAGTTGGGGGACCCTGGTTGTGGCGCTCTGGGAATGTGTTTATTTTTCTTTTTGGGCAGCTTTTGTTTGGCCATGGCCAGAGAGTAGTACATGCCGAAGTTGTTGACGATTACAGGCACGGGCATGGCGATGGTCAGCACCCCCGCCAAGGCACACAGAGCGCCCACCAGCATCCCTGACCACGTCTCCGGGTACATGTCTCCGTAGCCCAGCGTGGTCATGGTGACCACGGCCCACCAGAACCCAATGGGAATGTTCTTGAAGTTGGTGTGGGCGCTGGCGGTCGGGTCGTCCGGGTCCGCGCCGATTCGCTCGGCGTAGTAGATCATGGTGGCGAAGATGAGGACGCCGAGGGCCAGGAAGATGATGAGCAGGAGGAATTCGTTGGTGCTGGCACGCAGGGTGTGGCCCAGGACGCGCAGGCCCACGAAGTGGCGGGTCAGCTTGAAGATCCGGAGGATTCGGACGAACCGGACGACGCGCAGGAAGCCCAGGACGTCCTTGGCGGCTTTGGAGGACAGCCCGCTCAGGCCCACCTCCAGGTAGAAGGGCAGGATGGCCACGAAGTCGATGATGTTGAGGCTGCTTTTGAAGAACTCCAGCTTGTCCGGGCAGAAGGTGACGCGCAGCAGGACCTCGATGGTGAACCAGATGACGCACACGCCCTCCACGTACGTCAGCCAGCTGTCGGTCACCACCTCGTAGACGATCTCCTCGCGGGTGGTGTTGCCCACCGTGACGTTCTCCGTCTTGTTGAGGATGGTGTTGAAGGCCTCGTGCGTCTCCATGCAGAAGGTGGAGATGGAGATGAGGATGAAGAACAGGGAGCCGAACGCCACGTACTGGAGGAAAGAAAGAAAGAGAGAAAGAACGAAAGAAAGAGGAAGCGAGTGGAAAGAGTCAGTTGCACATCAAGAAATACAACGCGTTAAAGAGAACTTAGACGGGAGAGAAATGCAACAGGAGTTTATCTTCTATCAGACGACTTCTCGCTCAGTAATGTGCATCTACAGCTTCCGCCGGAAACTGAAAACACATCTTTTCCGACTATATCTGGATTAAAACACAGATTATCACTTCAGTGGCTCGTAAATATCTTATTATGGTATTTTTGTAGTTTGACTATGTTGAGGAAATGTTACTTCCTGTATTCTTGTTGTTCTTAGTTTGTACTCGAGGTTGAAATGCACTTATTGTAAGTCGCTTTGGATAAAAGCGTCTGCTAAATGACATGTCATGCAAAGTAATCTAAATTTAAATCTTTTAATCTAAATATATTTGTTTTCCTTTTAATTGAAAAACCAACAAAGGCAACAATGTCACAGATAAATGTCCTGACTGTATTTATTTACTCTATGGAAAATGATTTCTCCCCGCTTTATTTATAGTTTTGTTACTATAGTATTGTTTGTGTTTCTTTATTTGTATACGTGTTGTTTTTTACTTCTCTTTATACATAGAATCTGAAAAGTGAGATTCTGCACACTAATACAATATTTAAAAATGTTTAAAAGAAATCTGAAATAACTATGTCAACGTGAAAAAATTATTATAGAACTGAGTAATTAAAAAAAATAAAAAATGTAAATAATTTAAAAAGAATTTAACCCAACAAAGACGTGTTTTGTGACAGACCAGTCGAGATGCCCCGAGAATAACCGAGGCACGGTTTGACCCGTTGTGATCAAAGCCGCAGTATAATCACACTCATTAGGCCGGATCAAATCGCATCTGACAGTCCTAAATGATCGTGATGAACAATGAAGCCAGAACATAGATGTGCTGTCAGGATCACGTCGCATCATGGGCCGTCAGGAAAGTATGACTTACAGAGATTATAAACGCATTACATTATTAATCGTACCCAACATTAAATATTAAAAGGGTCATATTATTTGAATATGAACCTCCTCCTCCGAATAGTTGAATTACGGTTGTTTTTGTAACTGAAATAGGAAACAATTAATAATAGTTTTGAATTTAAAAGATTTTCTTTTTTAAGTGTCCTTTGTTTACGACAATGACTGACGGCTAAATGTTTGCTTGTTTACTTCCCAAACTTAATCCTGAGCAGAAAGACGACGATAAGCCGCTGAATTCTCAGTGAGTTTATGTTTCAGTTGCTTTTTCGTTTTGCTCAAATCTAACCGTCTCAGCATTGAATATCTGTGTGATCTACACGTGTCTCTCTCTCCGTGTGGATTATTCGGCTGTCACGGAGCGAGCGGCAGCAGCTTGATAGCCCCGGTGTGCGGCTGCACCATCGTTCCCCTCTGCAGGCCCATTCCTACAAGCCCTGCAGTGTATTTATAGACACAGTATACTTTGAGCTGCATCAAATAAATAATAAAACAGACATGGCCTGAAGAGTGAAAGAGAAAGGTAATTCATATTTGAGTGGCGCCCATGTATATAAGAAGCCTGAGTGCCTCCAGTGGCCTGCGCGCGTCCTCGTGTATTTTGGACATTATGAATTTATGTAATATAAAGAGCAACATACTTATATGAGGGAGACTTATAACTAAACAAATGGAGGAAAACAGTTTCCGTTACTTTTCTTAAAAGGTCGTTTTTTTCCCCTCCCGAAATTGGATGATAGTACACATATTTCCTCTAAGTGCCTTCATGACAGAAATGCACCGAGCAGGACACTTAAGACTCCGAGCCCGATGTGCATGCAGCAGATTAGCCGGCGAGCGTTCAGCCAAAGTGAACTTCCAGGGAAGTCGGCCGTGTCAATGTCCGATCGGGGATGTTAAGTCGCTGTTTGGGGTCTAATTGTTTTTCAATCAAATTCAAAACCCATCGACTATCGGCCTGATGGCATGTGAGGCTGAGGGGGAGTGGGGGGGGGGGGGACACAACGTGTACTGTCAGGGTTCATACACATTTTGACCGATGGATTTCCAGGACTTCTCCAGGACTTTAAACCAAATGTCCATGACCAAACTGAAATCTCGGCATAAATATGAACATTTTTGAAAATGGTGCGTATTGCACGATATTGTACGATTGCACGATATATGCACACTATTGTACGCTGGCTTATATTTTGAGCATTTTTCTTTAAAAAAACGTGTAAATTATTTCAAACTCGGCATACATGAACATGTGATTATAATAATTTTCCATGACTTTTCCCAAACATTTATCATTTGAATTTTTTCCATGACTTTTCCAGGGCTGGAAATGATCATTTTTAAATTCCATGACTTTTCCAGGTTTTCCATGACCGTACGAACCCTGTCAGGGGCGTAACATGGAGCCAGTGGGGATTACAGATTATTTTAATTGTTGGTATGTGATTCTGAACAGCCACATACACAACGTCTATGTGTCGACAGAATCGGTTTGGTTCCAGAATCATCAGAGAAATGTTCTACCTGAGGATATCTTTGCAAAACTTGTGTCGGGATACTTTTACTTTACTTATATGTTTCAGTTTTTCCACCCATGGACCTACATGGTCTCCCTCTCTGCCTCCTCCTTTGTCTCCACCTGTGTATCCCACACAGACAATATGATGTCACTGCAGCTTTGACGCTTGTGTACATGGGTTTGTAATCGTTGTCTACGGTCCGATGAGCAACTTGAGATTAGAGACTGGAGTTGGATTTGAGAGACGACGCCTACTTTGGGGGTTGCTTCACAGGCAGACAGCCAACACGCTCATTTAAAATCAATCAGAAGCTAACTCGTCGTCAGACGACAGGTTTCGTGCAACGCGTTCTTCCTCTTCCTCTGTCATTTCATTTTTACTTCAATTTTTCCATCCCACTGTCCATATCTCATTTACTCATTTAATGTTTTTTGTTTGTTTCTACTCTTAATTGCACATACTGTTTTACTTATAGTGTTTATTTATAGCTTTGTGCACATCCTCGTGGATATAAACACTTAATCAATGCACACTTTATCTGTAAATTCTGTATTCTCCCTACTCCCTGTGTACATGTTCCCCCTATGTGTATTGTTGTTTGTGAGTTAAGTTTGATGTTAAATGTATAAGCTACTGGATGACCTGAATTTCCCTCGGGATTAATAAAGTATCCATCTATCTATCTATCTATCTATCTATCTATCTATCTATCTATCTATCTATCTATCTATACATCTATCTATCTATCTATCTATCTATCTATCTATCTATCTATCTATCTATCTATCTCTTCTCCTCTTCTTCTCCTCACAAGGACGATGTGCCTGTATTCAACACGACTCTGATGCCAAACTCTTGTCCCGTTGTGTATAGTGATTATCCAAATTAAATCAACACGTTGTATTGAAATTATTTTTTAAGGATCATATCCGTATTCCAAAGTGTGACGGTTTAGGTTATCAGGTGTTACAGGTTGTCTGGTTTTCTATATTCTCACCGAGCTCCTAACCTCCTTTTCGCTCCATCTCTTCTCCTCTACTATGTTTCTTACTATTTTGTGTCCGCCTACTTTCTCAGATTGCTGCAGTGCTCTACCCACGTGTATCATAAAACACACACACACACACACACACACACACACACACACACTCTGCCCCTATACCAGCCGCTCCGACAGAAGCAGAGTAGCGCCGGTGGGACCATCTCAGGATGCCCCCGCATTGGCTGGACACCAGAAACCTTCATATGTGCATATTGCCCTGAAGTTTTATGCACTTTTCTTTCTTAACTTTAACACTTAAACTGAGCAGATGAGCAGCACTGGTACTCAAACAAAGTTTGTAAATGTTGAGGATGATTAGAAGTGTGAGATTTGTCATCAGAGACTGTTTTTTTTATGCTGCAGTGCTTTTAAAACATGAAGAATGCAACGATTACAAACCCATGTACACAAGTGTCAAAGCTGCAGTGACATCATATTGTCTGTGTGGGATACACAGGTAGAGACAAAGGAGGAGGCAGAGAGGGAGACCATGTAGGTCCATGGGTGGAAAAACTGAAACATATAAGTAAAGTAAAAGTATCCCGACACAAGTTTTGCAAAGATATCCTCAGGTAGAACATTTCTCTGATGATTCTGTAATCATGAGACTGTCACGTAAACAGGACTTTTTAAAAAGACAACGAAGAGGACAGAAAGGACAAAGGAAATATAAATAAGCTTGAGATGAAAAGAAAGAGGGCAAACTGTCAGGGGGTTGAAGGCTAATAGTAAATAAAAGCAGTCATAAAATAGATGTATGTCAACCAAAGGGGCAGAGAGACTTCTATGTTGTTAAATATTATCAAATTTCTAAATTGTGTTCAAATAAATACATGAAAGTCAAACTGCAGTAAGCAGGACGTTTCATAACGTCAAACACACAACCACACCAACCCGGTGTGCTTCTGACTCAGAACAAGTTACCGGGGGCGTAATGGGCCACAGTGGAGGGCCCCGTTTGAAAACCTTCATCATAACATGATATTAAAAAATATATATTGTTTGCAAAATGTGTCGGATGAAAAAGTTGCTGACGCTTTAAACGCACCACAGAGAGTTTAACACGGAGTCTGTTCTTGTCTGGTATCCTCTGAGTTATGATGCCACTGCCTCTCCAGATCTGCAGATTTGGCCTCTTTTTCTAAATTAAACTTTGAGGTCAGGTGGGAAATCTCATCCACACTGGAAATAACACGTCAGTATTTCAATACAGATGTGTTATTCCCTATATATGCCAGAACTGGGCGCAGATGGAATCGGCTGTATGGGTGGTGGAAGCTGATTATAAAGGCCTGATCCATATAGGCCGCCGAAGGGCGTCAGTAGCGTGCCGAAGGGCGTCACAAGCGTGCCGAAAGGCGTCACAAGCGTGCCAAAGGGCGTCACAAGCGTGCCGAAGGGCGTCACAAGCGTGCCGAAGGGCGCCACAAGCGTGCCGAAGGGCGCCACAAGCGTGCCGAAGGGCGTCACAAGCGTGCCGAAGGGCGCCACAAGCGTGCCGGGCGGGCGCTGCGAAGCGCTAGCGTGCAAGAGGCGCCACAAGCGTGCGAAGCGTCGCCAAGCGTGCCAAGCGCAGCGTGCGGGCGCCACAAGCGTGCGAAGGCGCCAAAGCGCGGCGCCAAAGCGTGCGAAGGGGCGTCTAAGCGTGCGAAGGGCGCCACAAGCGTGCCGAAGGGCGCCACAAGCGTGCCGAAGGGCGTCACAAGCGTGCCGAAGGGCGTCACAAGGCGTGCCGAAGGGCGTCACAAGCGTGCCGAAGGGCGTCAGAAGCGTGCGGCGCGCCAGCGTGCGGGCGTCACAAGCGTGCGAAGGCGTCCAAGCGTGCGAAGGCGCGTCACAAGCGTGCGGCGCGTCTGCAAGCGTGCGAAGGCGCCACAGCGTGCGAAGGCGTCTAAGCGTGCGAAGGCGTCACAAGCGTGCCGAAGGGCGTCACAAGGGTGCCGAAGGGCGTCAGAAGCTTGTCAAAGGGCGTCAGAAGCATGTCAAACACGCGTTAGGTAATTTCTTTATGTCCAGGCTCCCTAGGTGCATGAAGTAGGATCAACAAATAACACATTATTCTGGGTGGGAGCATAAAATGGTGACAATCATGGCCAATAACATCCCTTTTACTTTCACTCCCTTTTAGCACAGAGCTAACCCCGTAATGACGCACTGAGAGTTTGGACTTGTGTTTTTTCTCAGAGGAAATATTTTATGGGACAGAACATTTTTAAAATGTTCAGTATTGAAGCAAAACATCCTATCGCTCAACACACCCACACCTGTACTTAATTGATTTGTATGTAGAGCTTGTGCAAAAGTCTCTTTCTAAAAGAGATGACGCACAGCCTTTACCGGGTCACTGGTGCTGAGGATGGAGACGTTCCTGAGGGATTTATAAGCGGAGTGTGAAGTGATTAAGAGTTTTCGTGGAGCTGTGTGAACTGTTTTCAATGTGTCTAAATCTCATATGGGGTGTATAGAGCCTTTCGAGAGGAGCTCAGAGTGGCTGTACAGAAAACACAGCAGCTTTTCTGGTGGCCGCAGACACTCTTACCTCATCGAACACTTTAATATTCATCACTACCGTTTGCTGTGCACTAGGCGTGGAGGTCCTGTGGTTATCTCATAACGCTCTAATGCTGGTTTCACCAAATGTAACCGGTGGATCTGCCGGGTGTAATTGTTGCAGCAATGAACACAACGACTGGAGGAGGGATCGGCCGCAATGCAAGAGGCACAAGATCACATGTTGCCGAAGGGCGATTCATTGATCGGGATAGTCTCGGTTTCAGTCCAGCAACCTGAGAGTTGATCCTGTTGATCTGCCTTGTAGAGTTTGAGTTTGAGTTTGAGTTTATTTCGATTAGCAAAATATACAACAATCAGAATTCAACCAACCAGAAAGTGGCTGACAGAACGGGTCGAGGCTGAAGCTAACGAGCTTATGAGCCCTAACCTATGATTTCTCCCCAAAAAATATTTAAAAGAACTATATATATATATATATATATATATATATATATATATATATATATATATATATATATATATATATATATATATATACACACACATATATATATTATATATAGTATATATATATATATATATAATATATAATATATATATGTGTGTGTATGTATATATATATATATATATATATATATATATATATAAATGCATGCATAAAACCAAAACAAAACAAACAAACCCCACATTCTAGAACTTTTCCCCATTAAGTTCCTTCTTCTGCTCCATCAATGCTGTTACGTCTTTTCTTCTCCAGTCATGTCTTTACATTTTTTCTTGAATATCACCAGATTTTTACTTTCTTTGATGTCATCACCCTACAGGGACAGAGTGACTCCCGATGACACCCATATGCAGGTCTAAGAGAAGCTCAAATGTACGACAGATTGCACTCAGCATTGAACAAAACGTTTACCTGCAGCGCCGTGCTGTTACTCATGTGAACCATGTCGTTAAAATCCACTATTCACCATGAAACACAGGTCTAGTCTCAGTGATAAAATGATCCAGTAGTTCAACATGGCAGCGCACAGTGGATTACACATCAGATCAATATTGATCAATCCATCACAGCAGCCAGTCCTCTTTAAATATGCAGCCGCATGTCAAGCACAGACCTGCTGTGTGAGGGAGAAGACCCCCACCGCTGCAGATGCACCTACAGCCACACATCAGGTGAGGATGTATCTGTGTGTGTGCTGTGTGTGTACTGTGTGTGTGTGTGTGTGTGTGTGTGTGATATGACTCACAATGTGAGAGAGACAAACAGCCTATGGGCACAGGAGGTGTGTGTGCACACTTGCTGATGGCAGATAGCGAGTGGTAACTACATGAGCGCTGCATTGAGGTGATGGAGAGGGATCGGTGGAGAGATGGAGGGAAAGAAAGAGGTGGAGGAAGATGATAAAAGGAGGAGTAGCAATCTGTCACTTCACACTTATTCATCTCCTGGCACTTTGCGTCTGTTCCCTCCCTCCATCCCTCTCCTCTGTGACATGAAGGTATGTGTTTGTTCTGGTCCGGACGACCACGCTAACGCTCTGCACGCGTGATTCAGAGGCCGCCGTCACGTGTTGGCGGCGCCCGATGCGTCGCATCCCCGTAGAATAAAGCCGCCGCGCGTGACACCTGCAAACGACCTTCAGGGCCCGGTCGTCTCGCTCGCCCGCTAGACTCTGAAATTCGATTTTGGAGAGAGCATCAACATAAATTTAAAAGAGCGGGAGTCGGAGATAGAGAGAGAAAGAGAGTGAGGTAAATGAGAAAGAGCCTTTGAGAGAGGGGGGTGTGGAGAGAGCGAGAGAGAGAGAGAGAGAGAGAGAGAGAGATAACCGTAAAAGAGGAAGCTGAAGATAGAACCTTGATTGTGTTTCGATGGATGAATCAAGAGGAGAGAGAGAGAGAGTGAAGGAATGGAGGCCGAGGAGACGAAAAGGACGAGAAGACAATGACGAGAATCTCGCCAATCAAGGGGAGTGAGCGGGGCACCGGAGAGGGAGAGTGCAATAAAGAGACGGAGGAGAAGAAAGGAGGAGGTGTTGGGAGAGCGTCGATGTAGGTGATGTAACCACGGAGAGATCTACAGGCGTTTCTCTGCAGGCGCGGCGGCGCGCTACTTCTTTCACAGGACCCGAGCGGCGCTGTGTTTACTGCGGCACCCTCCAGAAGAGCTTTATCATTACAGTATTACCACATCCCTGCCTGGCTCCCTGTCACCATGACAACCGCTGCGTTAGCCTCTGCTTTCAGGCACCAAGGACAGGACTAAGCCAAATAACGTCTCCGAGAGCGGAGCGGCGAGGGGCGGGAGCAGAACCGCCGCTGCTGATTAATCAATGAAAGATTAAAATATGCGAGGTCGAGGGTGAGCGACCTTGACGGAGATACGACGAATAATGCAGGATTTTGCTTTTGCTTCCGTGTAATCTGAAGGCCCGCTGAGAAAAAAGCATATGGAGTCTTTCCAAGAGAGCAAATGGGCTGCAGAGTTCTCGATGAAAAGAAGACGTTGAAGGATGATGGGAAATCTGCACATGAATGAGGGATAAAATATGAACGTCCAAAAGACGTGAAAGGGAGACTCCAACCCGAGCGCCGGGCTGGAGGTGGACGAGGTGCTTAATCTATTATTTTAGGGCGGACGGCTTCAGGAATCATCACTCAGACGCTTCCAAAATAGCCACTTAGCGTGCAGTGTGAGCGTATCCTAGGTTACAGGAATAGCCTTCGCCGTTCCCGCCGTCGTCATCGACACCGATGTCCTCCTCCTCTTCTTCGTATTCTGAGAAACGCCGTGGATGAATCGACAGTTTTGCTTCGGCCGTGATCGTACAAACAAGCAATAAATCCCGACGCCCAACAGGAGCGGGATGCCGAGGGAGAGTTCCTTCAAGGGACGCGGGGGGGGGGGGGGGGGGGACTGAGTGGAGGCGAAGAAAGATCCATTGAATTATAGATCACTTTGGCTTTTAGCCGCTCTGACTCTTGACCGCGAGGCTTCCTCCTGCCAGTTCAAGTATTCAGACCGTCGTTCTGAATCAAGCCCACGAGATACGGCTCATACCACACGGAAAGCCCTTATACTTTGATTAATGTGAATCATAATAAAATAAGATGAGGAATCAGTTAAGAAATGTACAGCAGCGACATTTCTTTCTCTCAATCGGTGTCGGTGGAAGAGGTCAGATCATAGTGACGAGCTCAGGTGAGTCTCACCTGAGCCGGCGCCTTCCCTCAAGAGGCTCGAGCTAAAGAGGGAATATCGGACTTCCATTCAGCGATGGACACATGATGTGCTCCGTGTGACGCTGCTCATAACAGCTGCTGGTGGTTATGAGAGGAGGAGAATATGACAATATATATATATATATTATAATTTTATATATATATATATATATATATATTTTTTTTTTTTTTTTTTAAAGACATGACTGGAGAAGAAAAGACGTAACAGCATTGATAAAGTATAATATGAAACTTAATGGGGACGAGTTCTAGAATTTGTGGTTTGTTTGTTTTGTTTTGTTTTTATGTATGCATTTATATATATATATATATATATATATATATATATATATATATATATATATATATATATATATAACAATATTTATATAACAACAAGAGTTTCAGCTGCAGCTGGCGGTAAAAACTGTTAATGCTGGATTAGAGACATTCATTCACAATCTAACCAGAGAGCAAGGAATCTATGCCTGTCTGTCTGTGTATCTGTCTATCTGTCCGTCTATCTGTCTCTCTATCTATCTATCTCTCTATCTGTCGTCTCTCTATCTGTCTGTCCTTCACAGATCTCTGGAGCCACTCCTCCGATCTGCTTGGCGTCTGCACTGTTGATGTAAGTCTGACACATGGCAGCTTAATATTAATAACTTTAAATAAACAAGCAAACAGCAACGCTTCCAGCTCCGCGGCGGGCGGACAGCACACGCTGTTCGCTCTCTGATTTCACTGATTTCACTGATTTCACTGATTTCACTGATGTTTCTGAGGATCAGTAACTCGGCTGAGTTTAGTGACTCGAGGCCCGAGGTGAACGCTGCCGTGCTTTAGTGTTCAACCTTTCTCTAACGATGAATCTGTATGGGCAGTGGGAGAAGAAGTAGATTTCTGAAGTAAAAATAAAAAATAAAATATATATATATATATATATATATATATATATATATATATATATATATATATATATATTAATAGTTTTACTATAAATTCCGCACAATAGACGGTCTGCATTCTCATGTTAACTTGTGAATGAAAGAGTAGCATTATTAGAAAAACATTTTAAATGTAATTAATGTATTTTCAAGGTGGAGCTTTCAATTCTAATATGATGCTGGATAGTTATGAATATTAACCTCATATTTGAATTATTATATTTTGTTTGTTAAATCTGAATCTGCAACAAAACCAGCAACATTTCCCTTTTAGGTAAATGTACCACAACATTATGTATAGTACTGTAGTACAGTACATGGGTTGCTTATTTCCTATGTGCTTTGGGGAAAGTTATTTCAGGGTAGAATAAGTAACATTATTCAACACGTATATGTAATTTCATATCTTAACATCCCATTAAATCTATAATGTGTGGGACCCTTTAATTGGGGCTCATCCTGGACACGCATGTTTTCATCCAGCTCTCGTTAGTGACGTGAAATCTGACACTTCTTCAAGTTTGAGAAGCTGTTATAAACAGATTGTTGATATTTTACATGAATAACTTACAATGTATAGATAATCCGTTATTGATCGAGTGATTATTTTAGTGCTATCCCAGTGAAAACCTCCTCTCTGCAACATGACGTTGTGGCGGTAGTTCGAGGTGCACTGATCTCATAGCTCCTCATCCTATTTAAAAAGGGGATCCATGACGGTTTATAATAGCAGACTGATAATCGACATAAAGTAACATAAGAGGAGGGATCCAGTGGAAACTCCCCCTGTTCCTCCCCCAGAAGAACGGCCCCACGTCTCGCCTCGAGGGAGACGCGACCGACGTGGAGGACATGCGGAGGACGCCGGCATCCGATCCAGGACACTGCGGGAGAATGAAGGGCAGGTGGAGGTGAGGGGATGGTCGGGACTGGGAGAAGGAGATGGAGAAGAGGAGGAGGAGGAGGAGGAGGAGGAGGAGGAGGAGGAGGAGGAGGAGGAGGAGGAGGAGGAGAGGAGGAGAGAGGAGGAGAGGAGAAGGAGGAGAGGAGGAGGAGGAGAGGAGGAGGAGGAGGAGGAGGAGGAGGAGGAGGAGAGGAGAGTGGAGGAGAGAGGAAGAGAGGAGAGAGGAGGAGGAGAGGAGGAGGAGAGAGGAGGAGGAGAGGAGGAGGAGGAGGGAGGAGGAGGAGGGAGGAGGAGGAGGAGGAGGAGGAGGAGGAGGAGAGGAGGAGGAGAGGAGGAGGAGAGGAGGAGGAGGAGAGGAGGAGGAGGGAGGAGGAGAGGAAGAGAGGAGGAGGAAGAGGAGGAGGAGGCAACAGGACCCCGTCACAGGATGGCTGCACGTGTTGCACGAGTGTATCTGTGCAAGACATGTGTGTGTGTGTGTGTGTGTGTGTGTGTGTGTGTGTGTGTGTGTGTGTGTGTGTGTGTGTGTGTGTGTGTGTGTGTGTGTGTGTGTGTGTGTGTGTGGAAGGCTGATCAAACACCTGAATGCAGGAAGAGGTGAAGGAGGAGGAGCCACGGGGTGGGAAGGAGGTGGCGCTGAACTTGGAGTCATAATGATTCTCTGCTGGAGGAAATCTCATCGTTAAGAACACACTGAGGTCAGCGGTCTGGGAAGAGATCCTCGGCAAATTGAAATTCCAACACAGACTTGTGTTTGAGACGTTCCCTGAATGACTCAACTCCTTGACACACTACAGTTGATACGGTAAGCCCCCCCCCACACACACACACACACACACACACACACACACACACGCAGTGCTGTATCTGCTCCAGCCTTCAGGTCCCCTCCATTTAATTTCCTGCAATTATGTGAAACCTTCGTGAAAACAGCCCGACGGGCGTGGAGGTGATGCTCTGTACACACGTATACACACGTATACACACGTATACACACGTATACACGCGTATACACATGTATACACTTGTATACACACACGTATACACACATATAACACGTATAACACGTATAACACACGTCCGCTCCTCTCTCCTGCTTGGTATTCTCTCCGGCCGCCTGCAGCCTGCGATGTGCGTGTGTCCTGGCGACGCAGCCCCCCCCTCCTCCTCCTCCTCCTCCTCCTCCTCCTCCCATCCTCACCCCTCGTCATCGTCGTATTGTTCGAGACGCACGGCGAAGGATTCACAAAGATCTCCCCGTTCGAATATCTGCGAAGACCGACTGCCTTCATGCCTCCTCCTCCTCTTTTTCTAAACCCCCTCTGTCCTTTCTCCTTCTGTCCTTTCTCCCTCTGTCCATTATCCTTCTGTCCTTTCCCCCTCTGTCCTTACTCCCTCCTTTCTCCCTCTGTCCTTTCTCCCTCTGTCCTTTCTCCCTCTTTCCTTTCACCCTCTGTCCTTTCTCCTTCTGTCCTTTCTCCCTCTGTCCTTTCTCCCTCTTTCCTTTCTCCCTCTGTCCTTTCTCCTTCTGTCCTTTCTCCCTCTGTCCTTTCTCCCTCTGTCCTTTCTCCCTCTTTCCTTTCTCCCTCTGTCCTTTCTCCCTCTGTCCTTTCTCCCTCTGTCCTTTCTCCCTCTTTCCTTTCTCCCTCTGTCCTTTCTCCTTCTGTCCTTTCTCCCTCTGTCCTTTCTCCCTCTGTCCTTTCTCCCTCTTTCCTTTCTCCCTCTGTCCTTTCTCCTTCTGTCCTTTCTCCCTCTGTCCTTTCTCCCTCTTTCCTTTCCCCCTCTGTCCTTACTCCCTCCTTTCTCCTTCTGTCCTTTCTCCCTCTGTCCTTTCTCCTTCTGTCCTTTCTCCCTCTGTCCTTTCTCCTTCTGTCCTTTCTCCCTCTGTCCTTTCTCCTTCTGTCCTTTCTCCCTCTGTCCTTTCTCCTTCTGTCCTTTCTCCCTCTTTCCTTTCTCCCTCTGTCCTTTCTCCTTCTGTCCTTTCTCCTTCTGTCCTTTCTCCCTCTGTCCTTTCTCCCTCTTTCCTTTCCCCCTCTGTCCTTACTCCCTCCTTTCTCCTTCTGTCCTTTCTCCTTCTGTCCTTTCTCCCTCTGTCCTTTCTCCCTCTGTCCTTTCTCCTTCTGTCCTTTCTCCCTCTGTCCTTTCTCCCTCTTTCCTTTCCCCCTCTGTCCTTACTCCCTCCTTTCTCCTTCTGTCCTTTCTCCTTCTGTCCTTTCTCCCTCTGTCCTTTCTCCCTCTGTCCTTTCTCCTTCTGTCCTTTCTCCCTCTGTCCTTTCTCCTCCAGTAAATATCCACAGCCAACTTCACAGCGTCATAAACTGAGGATGAAATGGCACATGCATAAACGGCTTCTTGATAAACGAGATGCCTGCTCGTATTAAACCGTCGACCTCTGGATGTCGTGCGGCTCGTCGAGGTGAACTCACGAATATAAATTAGCGAAACGCCAGATTTGAAGGAAAATGAAACCCCAACATTCTGATGCATCTTCATCCGAATCCATTCCCGACTCGGAGCCCGACACTGAAGCGCGGTTCTATTTAAAGTCGCCGTGCGCTGTGCCTCCACTCCGCTGCCACTTGGACAGGAGGGACAATCACGAGGAAGCAGATGGCCACACAGGAATTCTCCCAGTGACGCCCTCCTATGTCATTTTCCGAGGCAATGAGCAGGAATGCCGACGGTTTAAGAGCCACTGGGGGACGGCGCCGGGCCAACGGCGAGCGCTCAGTCAAGAAGAGGTGCGCCTTCAAACCGCCTCCTCTTCGTACCTGGACCCTGCAGGGCACGCCGCTGGTCTTTATGTGGATGTTCTGTTTTAATGTTGTTTCTATCTTTCATGCTTTTATCTTTTATCCTGTATTAGAATAGAAGAATAAAATAGAAATATACTTTATTAATCCCCAAGGGGAAATGTGTTTACACAGTAGCACCAATAAACGAAACACAATAAAATATAAATATAAGAAAGAAAGAAAGTGACTGTGCATAAAGTATACAAAGTGAAATATAAAATACAAAATAAAATATATAAAATATATATATATATATATATATATATATATATATATATATATATATATATACACAACATATATGTAAATACAGCAATGTAAAATTATATATAGACAGTGTGCAAAATGCAGAGTGTGTGTATGTGTATAGTGTAAATGAAATGTGTGCAGTGCAGATCAACAAATTATTATTTTATAGTAGGGTGACCGTGGGTGACTTGAAAGGCACCTCCAAATTAAATGTATTATTATTATTAAAGTGTCATCAGTAGAGCAAAGGTAGTGCTTTTTCAAACATAAATGCTAAAGTGGTCCCCAAACTAAGGATAAGGCCCGCCTCCACATGTGGCCCCGCCCCCTGAACAATACCAGAGACGCGTTATGATTTTCTTTTCAGTCTGGCCACAAAAATCCTCGACTAGCCTCAAATAGAACGGAAACATGGCGTAAAGGTTAGTAGGAGAACAAAGCTTGGGGACCCCTGTGCTAAACGTTCCCTAGATTAGTTACACTTTTTAACTGTTGGATAACATTTGCAATTTGATGACATCAACTTGGGGTTTCAGAAATGGCAATTCATGTGATATCCATGTGTTGATTGATTAATCGATAAAATAATCCACGTAATAAAAGATAATCATTCGTCACAGTCCTAGTGTGATCGCAGATTCAGTTTTTGCTTTTCTAACACTACATTTTATTGTATTTTAATCGTGATTATATTACATTTCATTGCATGATCATAATATAATTAGCACTGAAACAGTTGATTAATTGAACATAATTCTTTGGGGGAATTTTGATACCTAATTAATCATTTTACTCAAAAGTAACAATTGATGATTCTAACTCCTGTCTATGATCATCTATCTAATATTATATCAAATGAATAACCTTTAGGAAAATAAGCTAGTTGAAGGTTACTCTGTTGACTGGGAAGTTGCATTTTCCCCTTTATTAAATAACAATAATTGAAAAATACGATGAATAAAAAAGATCTACAGATCCATAAATAATGAAAATGTTAATTAGTTGTCAGTCCCTAACATGATCAGTGATTGGAAAGCTTTGCAATATCATCTTTCAGCTCATTTCCATTCCGCTGCTGTATGAATTCGTCAAAGGCGCCCGTCGCCACGCCGACGTGTGAGAGAGTGATCCGCGGGGTTACATACGGAGGCGTGTCAGATAAAGTGATTTATGTGTGCGCTGTAGTGTGGACGCTCATGTGGATGCTTTATGGGCGTCCACGCTCACAGAGCACGGCCGCTGCGTAAAGGTGAGAGCGCCGAGGGGATTTATGTCCGGAGTCAGATGTAAGATGTGTGTCGTAATGGGAGTGGGTAAACGTGTTGCTATACCACATTTAGTCCCGCTTTAGTTACAGTATGGGCTGTTCTATTGCTCATGAATAATTGACTTTCTTTATGCGGCGAAAGGAATTTTGATTCGGCACGCAATTACGACTTGTTTCTCTCCGGGAGTGCGAGAGCGCCGTGTATTTGTTTGTATTTGTTTGTCTTTGCGTGTGGCAGAACACAATAAACTGCTCTCTCGTGTGAAGTTTGGTCCCATTTAGGGAATTCAGATTCCCTCCGGCGCCTCGTGAACTCTCCGCCGTGCCAACGTCCAAGGTCATTTTGATTCCAGAGGGTAAGAGTACTAACTATCACTGTACTGCACTAACTATCACTGTACATATTCACATTCACATTCATACTTACAATGTGTTGATCTGCACTGCACACATTTCATTTACACTACACACATACACACACTCTGCATTTTGCACACTGTCTTTATATATTTATTTTTATTTAATTTTGCTTTGCTGTATTTACATATATGTTGTGTATATATATATATATATATATATATATATATATATATATTTAATTTTTTTTAATTTTTTTTTTTATTTTATTTAGTATTTTATATTTCACGTTGTATTCCTTTATACACAGTCATTTTTTCCAAATTCAACTGAAAATCTAAATGAATTGATCATTTCATTAATATGTTTTGATATATTTATATGTATATATATATATGTAATATATATATATATATATATATATATATATATATATATATATATATATATTATAAATATACAGTGAACCCATTTTGGAAAACATGATGCTTTATATTTTATTGTGTTTAGTTTATTGGTGCTACTGTGTCAACAAATTTCCCCTTGGGGATTAATAAAGTATATTTTTATTCTATTCTATTCTATTCTTCCCGCGAGGTCCGACTAATCGCCGGTCGGTACGGTGGCGTGTCGTGCCGATTCAGCACTTAAATGGATCGACTCAGAAGAGGAGGAGGAAGATGGCTGAGGAGGTCCAAATGAGAAGAAGAAAAGTATTTGGAGTGATAAGAAAGCAGTGTGAGCGAGACGCTCCGAGAGCATGTGCGATGCTCCGGTCTGAGATGTAACGTGACGCTTCAAGCAGGAGGTTGACAGTTAGGAAAACACACTTTCAAGCCAAGAGTCAGTCCAGAGGATCAATAGCACTCTCATGTACAGTGAGCATGAAGCCGTCAGCTCTGTTCAACACAAGCTGGACCGGCACCTTCAAAGCGTGCTGATCACAACCTGATGTACTGTTTATTTAACATTTAAATTAGCATTGGTTCATGTGTAACAACTATTTCCTGCCACTGAGCGACTGCCAGGCAGCAGGGAGACGCAGGGAGTCGCAGGTTGAGCCAAAGTCTGGCTCTTAAAATGCCAAATTCACTCGCTGGCCTGCTTCCGTCTTTGTGCTAAGCTAAGCGGTTGCTACATGTAGCTCCATTTGCACCGTACACACGACTCTCGGGAAGAATATTGATCCATCTAACAGTAATACTAGTGATAACTGTGGATGGATCGATAGGAACTCTGTTCCCAAATGCAATGAAACCACATTCTCTACTGTAAGCAGCCACAGTCGGGACGGGCGAGGATCATGAATTAGACATCCTAATATTCATAATCACAATTTCCTCCGCATGTTCATTCATAATCTAATGGTAATACATTTAAATATATATAAAGTGATGTATTTATTTTTTAATTCATATTGGAAAATCATTGTTGCTCCATGTAGAAAATCTACATATATATATATATATATATATATATATATATATATATATATATATATATATATATATATATATGCCGTTGTTCCTGCTGTCACCACTCACACTCTGAAAGCAGAGCTGGTGTCTCTGCTCCTGTTTGGAGACACGGAGCGGCGATCCGGTAAAGCATCGCCAACAGACGACAACACACAGAGCTCAGGTTGCAAAACAAAAAGCACCGCGACTTCCAGGGATGCAAACACAACACGAGAAGGCCCGCGCTGCAAAACAGTGTCAGGGAAAACCGAAACAGAACACGAGACATTTACCGACTGCAGGCGCGGGAGAGGCAGGATGACTAATTATCACGCCCTTGCCAGCAGCTCCTGCTCCAGGAAAACAGTTTACCTCAATAAACTTGGTGAGCACTTAAGAATATCCCCCGCCATCCGCTCCCTCTCTGTCGTCTGGCTTTGGCGCTTCAGTTATTTCCGACTTGTGTTTTCCTACGCGCCGAATAAATCCTACGACTGCATGGTCTCATCCCCTCATCAGAAATGGAGGAAGAGATTTGCCACCAGCCTCCTTTTCCTCTCTTTGCTATTTTCAGATGCGGCCCGCAGGGAGAGGGTCACACACGGACGTGGGACAGTGACCTCTCGGCGGGGTCAGGCTGCAGATGGAAACAGCCTGGAAGCACAAATACCGAAGCTCACCGCTGAGAGTAGAAGTTTAATTCAACGCGCTGAAGACGTGTCAGTTCACATCATCACATCATCACATCATCACATCATCACATCATCACATCATCACATCATCACGCTGCCCACAGCTGAGGGGCAGAACCGGGGGTCTGGACTTCGTTGCGGTTTTACAGGGAGGTGCACCTTTTTTTAAATCAGGTAATGATGACAGTCGTGATGTTAACTCTTCCTGAAGCATGATGGGTAAACACAACCAATAACAGAGGAATAAGGTAGAGCCCAGCGTGTGTGGTCACCTACACCACCGATCCCATTAAGCTCCGACCAGTCTCAGTTCTGTACATGGAACTACTTAGAACTATCTAGAACTACATGGAACTAAATGGAATTATTTAGAACTATCTAGAACTATGTGGAACTAAATGGAACTAGATGAAACGATGTGGAACTCTGTGGAATTACTTAGAACTAAATGAAACTACTTAGAACTATTTAGAACTACGTGGAACTCTGTGGAACTCTGTGGAACTCTGTGGCGCTGGAGCTAACCAAACTAGTCACAAGGTGATTTTAAAGTAGAAGTAAACAAGTATAAATAGTCTAATACTTGTGAACAGAACATCTGAGGAACGGAGAACCACACCGTTGTGTTACATGGCAAGTTGGAGAAGTACAAACTTGACTTTAGTATTTCCAAATCCACAAAGAACGTATCTTCTTTGTCTCATGGACCAGAAATGTAACAAAATGTTACCAAAAACAATTACCAACAATGTATCTTCCACCCATCATCCTCTCTTTGTATACATCATCTCTGTGTGTAACCCATAATAGACATGGATGCCTATCCATACATGTGTTGTTCCATGTTCTGTCCACCAGGGCTCTTCCTCGTTCCATGGGCACAGCGGCCGTCACGCGTGTGTTTATGACATCACGGTGGGGAACGGACAGCAGACAAGTGACCTCCAGACGTGACCTTCAGGGAGGGGGGGGGGTGCGGACACAGCTCCCCAGAAGATGAACCAAAGACAGGCGCACAGAGTCCGGCTCGGAGGGGCAGAGGGGCGTCGAGGACGCTCTGAACTACAAGCGGAGCTCCGTCAGGAGGTCGCTGACAAGCCGTGAACCTCTGCTGCCAAACTGGATGTGACAAAAACTGGTAAACCTGTGGGACGGGGGCCCGACGTCAGACGGCTCCATGCAGACGGTTAGCTATGAATTACATGTGGAAAAATACTTGTTTTATCATATATGTTAATCTGTGTCACGTATACTTTACTTAACTTCCTTCATCCAGACGTTTGATGTCCAATAGTAACTGCTCAATGCTCAACGTGTAAAGCTTGTTTGTGTACATGCGTATGTAACCTGGAACATCTGGCATACTTAAAATGTCTATATTCCTTTAGTAATATGTACATCTACATTTTCCAAAATATCCTTTTTTTCAAGAGCTATTTTCTAACTTCATTCAACAACATAAATTGAGTGTCAAGTAATTACATATTTGATTACCTTCAATGACAAAACAACACAATAACTACAGATGATCAATAACTGGATCCTTAGAAATTGAATTAGGATCATTGTCATAATGGAGGTTAGAGTTTAAAACAGTAAGATAGTAGAGAAAAATATGTCAAAAAATCCTAGAACAGCCCTATGTCAACCAGGCACAGATCAATAAGAAATCAGATACTCATCATATTGTATAACACCTCATGAAACAGAAACATATACATCCATAAATGTTGTCAATGGGTTCACGGTTGTAATATCATTCAAGCATTCGTCCTCGTGAGTATTCTCAGATTTTAAGAGGCGACAGAGGAAGAGAAAAGGGCTTTAAAAACAGACAAAAGAGAAGATAATCAATTAGTTATCAATCAATAGGCAGGCGGGAGGCCCGGGTAGGAAGATTGGATGGCTCAAGCCTTCACAGATAATCGAAGATGCGAAGACAAGGGTCCCCACCCCATCATCCAACGTCTTCCTCCCTGTGGTGACACCTCCTCCCTGTTTATCACAATACCCCTCTTCCTCCTCTTCATCTCCCTCCGTATCCGTCTCAGCCCTTCAGTTCCTTTTCCCCTCTATTTCCCTCTGCTATCTCACCCCTTCTCCATTTCCCTCGCTCTGTCTATCCCTCTCACTCCCACTCTACCTCTTTTCTCTTCCTCCGGTGCTCCCCCTCCTCTTTTCCCGTGTCTACTGCAGCAGAAAAGCCAGCGCCGACACCAGCATGTGTGTGTTTGTACATGCGTGTGCTGCCACGGCAGATCCACGAGCGCGATCACGAGCCGAGGAGGAGGTGGAGATTTTCATTTTTTGGGGGTGAAAACACCGCATGCATGTCGAAACGCTCACATCAAAACATTGATTGCTAATGCGCTACACGGCCACACAAACAAAAACACCTTCAATCATTACAGCATTGTCTCCGATCCGCTTTATTTCCTCTCATCTCCCGCTTCCTCGTTCTATTTCTCGCTCTCATCTGTCTCATTGTATTTCTACACCAGCGTCTACACATTTTTTTCTCCCTGTCCTAGCCGCTCTCTATCTCTTCGTTTTTCTCGCTCCACATTTAATTTGCATCCCACGGGACTGAAAGGACCAAGAGGTTCCGCCAGGTTGGACATGATGCTTTCAGAAAGAGCGAGGGTGGGAAAAGAGACGAGTGATCTGGGTCACAACGCTGCATATTAGACCTACAGAGAGGAACAGGGCTGTGTTCAGCCACAGCCATTGGGATGAATCCCACTACCTGCACCGTATCCGGCATAACCCCAACGAGCCGTCGCAAACACCAATCATCTGACACCGCTACGCTCAAAGAATGTGTTTGTGTGATTCGTGAGCTCTCGGCCACTAGAACAAGAGGATCTGCTGTAAAACTGATCATTACATAATATACACAATTCTATCAGCTAGGCAGCAGGTACATTAGCTTGAATCCAAGGTATGGCAATAATGCAAATGATGCCTCCTCATGCTGAACGAGGATTCAGAATCCAGCACCAAATCCAGAAGCATGTTAAGCATCTTGCTTTTGTCTTTGCTGTTATGTCATTTGAAAACTCCAAACCCCAAAGCTATCTCCTTCTCATGCAACACTTGGGCCTTCTGCAAAAGAACCAGCCTGTGTTGTTGCATCGGGGGGAGAGATGGTGGGATGGTGAGGAATCAATACGATTGGGATAAAAGTGAGACTTAGAGAAGCCCTTCCTGCCTGATCCCAAGTCCAGAGAGGCGGATCAGGTGGCCCAAACCAGACTATCTGTCTGTCACAGCCCAACACTTTACTCTTCCTTCGGAGGAAACTGAATCCAGGTGTGTAGATCTGTACCTGGTGTGTGGGTGTGGGTGGGTGTGTGGAAACAGAGAGTTGCAGCTCTGTGTTTGCAGCTATTGTCTTCATCAGTGATTATAGAGTTTCTATTGCTTACAGTGCGGTGATTTATGTTTAAAAAATATATATTTTAAAAGCTATTTTCGTCATGATGGCATGAATTGGCCAATGCAGGCCTCAGCTGACTGTCTGCTGGTGTATGTTCTCCAGAGTGTGCATGCATGCACAGTATCCCATGGTCCTTACACACCCTCATAACAGAAAAATAGGACAGGGTGCAAGACAGGGGTGATCAAACTAAATCAATGAAACACAAATCAAAGCAGCTGTGATCAAGCAGCTGGTTCCATCTGGAGGGTCTGAGAAAAAAAGAACCACAAGCCCACTGAAACTGTTTTCATGTTGCCCAGATCAAAAACACAGCCAGTACTTGGTACTCATACACCTGTATGATTAAATATCATCAAACGTTTGGTTTTAAAATGTACATCATCAAGTATTTACATGAAAACAATAAACAGTATTCCAAAATAGGAGCGAAGTGTGCGTAACAGCATAAATCCCGTGCGTAAAAGCCATATCGCATTCATCTGGGACAAAGGGGGTTGGCAAAAAAAAAAAAAACAGCAGACTGTTGCAGTAACAAGGACATAATATGTGGAGACATGCACTTCAACGCGGACACATCGGGCGTCGTATGATGCGTGTGGCGCTACAATAAATAAGACTAGCTAGAATTCGGCGCATTGATGAGCATTGTAAACCAAAGTGAGACCTAATAAGGGCGTCTGGATGCAGGTGGCGCGACGGGTGCCGCGTTTAGAGGCAGATATGTATTCAACCTTCTTAAGTAGATGCGACGATATGAATAACGACAACAATACAACG
Organism: Liparis tanakae; assembly: GCA_036178185.1. Classification (NCBI taxonomy): domain Eukaryota; kingdom Metazoa; phylum Chordata; class Actinopteri; order Perciformes; family Liparidae; genus Liparis; species Liparis tanakae. The sequence goes on along the minus strand of CM070105.1, from coordinate 17,781,486 downwards.
GGTTCGGTGTGAATGCAGCGGGTCTGAAACATTTAACATATCCAGTCAGAGACATGGAGGCGTTGCGTTTGACAAAACCTGTGCGTGTTGTATCAACTCGTACCCATCTACCAATAGATATAGCTCCAATACCATTTTCCATTTTCCCTATGCTATCAGCATTAATTATGCAATAGCAGCAGGTCTATATCCTGCTATTTAAGCTATCCTGTCTGGGATGACACGCATACCGACAGTCAGTCTGCAGTTAATTATGACGGACTGGCTCCAATGATAATGTGGACAGAACATTTAAAAAAAACTTAGTTTCAAATCATGACTCAAGCAGCGAGACATCATGAGGCAGAATATGCAACAGTACACACACAAGTTGGAGGTAACTCACCCGAGCGTATTTGGAGGAATACGGGTCCTCAAACAGTGCCCATATTCGGGGTTGCCAGGTCTTCCACCAGCCCGCTTTCCGTGCGTCCTCCTGCATGCACAGTCTTTTCAAGTCCCCATCCGCGCCGCCCAGCGCCGGCTCGTCGTCCGGCGCGTCCGGTTCTGGATTCTCAAAGCTGTCCAGCGCCTCCTCCGCATCCCGGTGCTGCCGGTAATTCATCCAGCAACACGCCTCCACGTCCGTCTCGTCGATACCCCAGAAAGCCAGCTCCTCTTCGAACAGGGGGCCGCACACATCGTTGGGACAGTGCAACTTCCCGGTGCGGTAATAGTTGAGGATGAAGGAAAACACTGACGGGTGGCGGTCGAAGAAAAACTCGTCTAATTTGGGATCGTAGTCGAAGTTGCTGAACGCGTCCGGCTCGGTGAGCCACGATAGACGGGTACCGGGCAGCGTCTTGAGGGTGCTCCGGTAGGTCTCATGCCGCACCCCCCCGCAGTTTATCACGATCTTCTCGCTTTCCGACGGACAAGTCATGTCTGCGCTGTAACATGCTTTGTTGGACGACTTGTTCCCACCCTTGCGCCCTTTGAAAGAGGATACACACACCGAACTGAGCATAGAGGACCGGGGGGGAGGGAGAGGATGAGAGAAACCGAAGGGAGGAGGAGGGAGGAGTCTGAGGAGTCTGCGGGGAGAGAGAGAGAGAGAGAGGGGGGGGGGGGGGGAAGGCACACATTTTAGAAAAAGGGAGACATAGATGTGGATTATCAACATTGCAATAAGAATCGCGTGCTAAAGCCAGTATGTGCAATTATTCACTTGGTGATCAGCTGATGGAGGGACAGACACGACCGTGTGCAGGTGCGGTGTTGTGACGTGGAGGGGGGGATGAGGGGGGGGTGAGGGGTGTCAACATTGTGTTTTTTAACATAGCAGAACGATGCCTCCTACTTCTTAGTGCAGCATGTGACAGTATAGGCGAGCACATTTATAAGTCAGCATCCTCACAGGCTGGTTGTTGTCACCACTGTGATAATAAGGTGTTCCCCCCCCCCCCCCCCACCACCACCACCACCACCAGCAGCAGCACCCGAAGACGTGTGAGGAGAAAAGAGTGACAGAAAGACTGGAGGGAGCGGGGAAACGGGGTATCCGTCAATCTGGTTCATTTCCACCTTTTCCAAGAATGCCTCTCTGACGTAAGGTGGCGCAGCACCGCGCTCGTGTGTGTGTGTTTGTGTGTATGAGCATGTGTGTGCGTGTAGGTGTTAATTGTCTCCCGAGAGTGCGGCGTCCGTCCTAATGTTAGATCTCCTCAATCAGCCGATGTGCGTACTACACACACTACACACTGCTGCAGCCCCCTCCAACCGCACCGAGACTCAGGCGATGCACAATGATGGCAACGCTCTCTCTGCCACTTCTCCCATGCACTGCGCGCATGTGTGTGTGTGTGTGTGTGTGTGTGTGTGTGTGTGTGTGTGTGTGTGTGTGTGTGTGTAAAGACATGCAGATGGAGAAGCGTTGGAGAGTCAGCAGAGTGGGATTTTAAGGGGCGAGAGGAGGTCATGAATCAGATGTTTATGGGAAGGATGGAGAAAGAAAGACAATCAGGAAAACAAGGAGGGCTCAGACGAAGAACCGGAGATGCTAAGAGAGAGAGAGAGAGAGAGAGAGAGAGAGAGAGGTGGAGGAAAGTGAATGCAGCACACTCAGGGAACAGCTCGTGTAATATTGTCTCTCCCCCTATTGATGGAGGAAGGGGACTGAAGAGAGAGAGAGCGAGAGAGAGAGAGAGAGAGAGAGAGAGTGGAGGGGAGAGCATCGAGAGTGCACTATAAAAGTGAATGAATTGTGCTGCAGTAAAAAGCCAGTTATTCTCTCTCTCTCCCTCTCTCTTTCTCTCCTCCCAGCGAGGTCCAATTATTTGCCCGCGAGCCGTGTTGCCGTCCTGGGGGGGCTCACAGCGCTTAAAAAAAAAAAACACGCATTCACAGCGAGGAAGCCCATGCATGCGCAGCATCTCTGTTGTTAACCTTCTTCTCTATTCAAAGAAATGCACCACTCTCCTCCCCCCTCCTCGCCTGTGCACTCTCACCGGCCCTCCCCCTCTTCCTCCTACTACTCTCTCTCTCTCCCTCACTTTCTCGTCCTCGCTCGCTCTCATATTCCGCATAAAGGAATCACATTTTGCTGAAGCAGGAGAATCAAGGCTTCTTTTCTTGCTCCTCTTCCTCCTCTCTCATCAAGGTCCTGTTCCCATCCGCAGCTTCTTTCATTCTTTTCTCCTTTCTTCCCCATTCTTCACTGCATTTTGCATCTTTCTGTCATTTCCCCTTCACTCGTCCTCCTGTCCCAATCGTTCCATTTCACAAAGTACGCTTCCTTCACTTCGGGTCAACTCTTTCCCCCTCTTGCTCAGACCTTCCTCTCATGTCCTCTCATGCAGTCTGTCTTTCTTTCTTACTTCTTATTGGTGTTCACTCTGTTGTTTTGATTATTTCACTCTTTATCTGGAAAAACTACTTTTTGTTCAGAAAGTTTCCTCTCTTCTTTTTCTCTCAGAACTTTATATTTTTGTTGTTTTTTTTGGTGCAAGAATGATCTTTTTTTCATTTTTGGACTTATCAACACTGAGGTAAGATCTACGAAGACCGAGGTTATTGCATATATGCGTCAGAGTTCGGAGACATTAAAGGACAATTATTTTGTATATGCTCAGCTTCTAACCATGTACGTACTGTACATACAGAGCCATCAAGACACTGAGCCTCACATGTCTACCTCATCTCAAATATCAAGTGTTTTTTATAGTCTAATTGACTTTTTTTTTTAAAGAGAGAGAAAAAAATAGTTTTCTGTATTTTTACAACTAAAAATTAAGTCAAGAATACTTTAATCAAATAATGAAGTAATGACAGGCAACAAAATCTTAAACTGAAGTACTAGGAAGAGAGGTCAGGCAGTCAGAGAGAAAACAATTGCAGAAGGGAATGAATGGACTATATTTCAGGACCATGGACAGAGGCACTCTCTTTCTCTCTCTCCCTCTCTCCCTCTCTCCCTCTCTCTCTCTCTCTCTCTCTCTCTCTCTCTCTCTCTCTCTCTTTGGGACGATCTCTCCTCTTACGGGATACTAAAATTACAAGATGCAACTTCTATCCTGTCACTGTGGAACTTCTATGCCTTGGATGAACGTGTTTTCCTGGTTCCACGTTGCGACCCGCTCCTCCTGCAGAGGGATGCTAGTCGCTCATGTGAACTGCTGAATATTTTATACTCGGATCGCCACAAGTCTGTAACTGTGGTTGGATGCCGTTCTGTTCCCTCTGAGTCCTGTGTGGTGAGCTTATTGATTTCTTTAAAATACACTTTTTCAAACTTTTACGTTTATCTGAAACTAAATGAGATGAACTAACGCTTCGATTTCTGATCTGGAAGAGCTCAGGGCATCTGAGTTATAATGCTCTTGTTGCATTTCAGGGGAAATGTCCGCAGTTTCAGGCTTTCATCTTAAAATGGGGGCGAGGGGGGGGAGCACATCTCTTTAACAGCCCGCTCAACACTTTCATCACTGACAGTGGTGCAAGTGGAGATGAAAACCCACCAGAGAGTGGAGGGGGTAAAACATGGGAAGGAGAGATATGGAGGGGGGCCTGAAGCTAAATAAGATGAACAGGGGGTGTAGATCCAGTGGAGATGAAAAAAGCATGGAGATGATAAGGAATGAAGAATGAGGAAGAGGTTAAAAATGGAGAGGTGGGTGAATGAAGAGAGGAGGAACAGTCTCCACCACCACCTCTCATTCAGCTGACTCTTTTATCCAAAGCAACTTACAACGCTGTTACATTCATACGCTGTAGAGCAGCTACAGGGAGCAAGCCTAGGTCAAGCGTCTTGCTCAAGGTCACATCTACTAGTGCGGGGATTGAACCTCCAACCCCCGGTTCGAAAGGCAGACCTGCTAACAACTGAGCCACCGTCAACCCTGCAGCATTTCCTGCCTTGGCCACCGAGTCCTGCGCCACCATGCTACTACACTGCCTCACCAGCACCATACACAAGGGGAGAGAGAACGGGAAGGAGGGGAGAGGAGAGAGGAGGGAGGGAGGGAGGGAGGGAGGGAAGGAGACACGTACACACACACACACACACACACACACACACACACACACACACTCTCACCTGGCTGCAACAAACAGGCTAAGAAAAGCATTTGAAGGGCGAAATAAGGCTAATTTATTCTGAACCTAGGGAGAGGATTTCTGCGGTGGACGGACAGATAGAGACAACATGGCTGGTGGAGGAGAAGAACGAGGGCTGCACTGACGCTAATATATATTAGCAGAAACACTGCAGCAAGAGGGGGAGGGAGCTCGGGCTGATAGGATGCAATGACTGTGAGGTACCAGCAGCAGCAACCGGGGGGGGAGGGGGGAGGAGAGCACACGCTCGAGAGGGAGAGGCGGAAAGAGAAGGCAAGGGAGGAATTTTGAGGTGTTCTGGTTATGCGCAACACACCCAGCAGTTGGCAGAAAAAGCCCAAATATTTACCAATCACCGAGGGGGACGGGTGGGAGAGACGGAAAGAGAGATGTGATGGAGGAGGGAAGAAGGGATGTTGGACAGTCGAGGAAAGGAAAGGATAGAGAGAGTGAGGGGGACGTATACGTAAGGCAGCGAAGAGGGAAATAAGCAATCTGGGGGGAAATGAAACCAGGGAGAAAAGAAAAGGTGGGGGAGGAGACAGAGCGCACACAAAAAGACCTCGCAGTGGCGCAGGATCGCACCTGAATGGATGTAAAGGTGGAGGAGGAGTCGGCACGGAGGATGGAAATGGTCTGCAGTACGAGGAAAGGAAAGGAAACGTTGATAGAGAGCGAGGAGGAGAGGAGGGGATGTGTAGGGATGTAAAACAAGCGCACCCCCGAGCTGAGTTATTTCCCCGAAATAACGTTGGGGAAAAGGAAGGCTTTGCTGGCATGCGTGTAGTGTATAAATGTATTTGTGTGTGTGTGTGTGTGTGAGTGTGTGTGCGTGCGAGTGTGTGTGTGTGTGCAACGAATTACATATGTGTTTCTGTTGCGCAGCCATTTTTTTCCCACCTCATCAAAGGATGCGACCACAAGGCTTCACGCTGTTCCCCCAAATCCCCCCCCCCTCCTTTCCTCATTCCTCTCCCCCTCATCCCTACCTCATCTCTCTCTCCTCTCCTCTCTCTCTCCTCTCTCTCTCACTCACACTCCCCAGTGCTGAGGAGACCCCAACAGGAGAAAGAGAGACACTGCAGCACTGCGGTCGCCGCCCCTTTTTAGGCGGTGTCACGCCGCACAGTGTACTCTTCTCTCTCCTCTCTCCTCTCTCCCTCCCTCCTCCCTCCCTCCCTCTCTCCTCTCCCCTCTTCCTCTTCCTCTCCCTCCAATTGTTATTGCACCTCCCGGTGTAAATCTGGATCTGGCAGGAGGGGAGAAGCCAGATAGGTGTGTGCGAGCGTGAAGATAGTGGAGAGAGGTATAGGTGGAATGAACTAATAGGAATGAAAATGAAATGATTTTCATGAATGAATGGAGAGCAGAAAAATAAAAAGCAGGACGCACATGCAGGAACAAAAACAGAGAAACACGGACACACAATGATCCAGTAACTCTGAGACAGTGGATGTAAACAGGAGGGGGGGGGTATCATCACAATAAAGCTCACTAGAGGCAAATTCCCAAAACATGAATTAAATAGCCGATCAATTAAGCCGGCAGAAAGGAGACGGCAGCTCTCCTCCGCTCGGCAGCCAGCGTGGAAACCTCCAGAGGCCGACCATTCCACACATACTGGAGCGCCGGAAACAAACCAGGGACGTCTGGTGTATGTTGGTCAATCCCCTCAAGACCCCAGAGGAACTCGCCATGACACTTTTCTTTATGAGAAAGAAAATAATCCTGTGCTTCTGGGCTGCTCCTTTTAGCTGAGCGTGATTTATATGCATAAAGCCAATTTCAGGAATGGACCGGCACAAACGAAGCCTGTAATGGAGCTCCGAACGGCCGGCGAGTGTCCAGGACTGAATCCGTTCTGCCCACAGGAGGACACATGTTCTGGTTTGGGGCGGGGGGGCGGCGGGGGGGGGGGCATATGATATGCCCACTGGGTGACACTTCAGGAGGAGGAGGCAGGGCGAATGGAACGATGGAGGAAGAGGTGCTACAGCTGCCTTCAAGTGTCAGTGAGTGGTGGAGGAGAGGTCGGAAAACTCCTAACAGTGCAGGCGGAAAAAAGAAAAGAAAAAAGAGAGCAATGTGATAGCGTGTGATGTCGGGAAGGAAAGACATTTTTGGACCTGAATGGATCTTAGAGAATTTGCATCAGGAGCAAATAGCTTTGACCTCAACGCCTCCCGACTCTCTGAGGTCGTTTAAACCTGCCGGCTCCTAATTAATGACGCTGCTCTTATTACATGATTAGGACCAATATGATCCTGCAGCGAGATGATGAGGCTCGGAGGGCCGGCCAGACGAATGGGATGAGAGAAGAAGTGTTACCGCACTGACTCCGGACCCGTGCACTAGCCAGCGATTAGAAAAGAGGAGGGGTCTAGATCACAGATTAGACTCTCCACAGGAGGGAGAGGAGTTTGCTCTGAATGTGAAGGAATAAAACACGACGAGGGGAACAAAGGAGACGAGGGGGAATGAAGAGTGAGCTTGGAGGTCAGCCTCAAGGTCACAGATTTCTTTTAAGGGATAATGAGGTTGATTAGGTATGGAATTAGTTGAAGGACAGAGGGATGGAAGGATGTGAGATGAGAGGAGAGAGGAGTCAGAGGCAAGGAGACACACAAACCCAGGACACAGCAGATGAGTAATTCAATCAAAGCCTCAAAATAGATCCCCCCCCCCCCATTGCTTAAACACTAGCACCCTCCTTCTGAGCCCCATCACTACTCTGCCCATCAAATCCACTGACAGCACGTCACTGTGAAGGGAGGATTTCTCATCTTTTCTTTTTTTTATGTTGTTGCTAAAATCAAAAGGGTGTTTTCTGGGTTACCCTCGGTCTAAAAATAGCACCAGCTGGATTGAGGAGGGGGAGGGGGGAGCATTGCGAGAGGGAAAATGGAAGAAGAGAGTTCCCATCAGGGTATGAGCACGCTGGATTCCAGTTGGCATGCGCTGGAAAGTGAAGGAAGAAGAGGCGTTACGACACTCACAGGCGTCGTGCTTCATGCAGCGGAACGGTGATGGAGCGGCGGCGGGTTGAGAGACCACGGCGAGACGGGGAACCGACCCCAGAGACTTCCTGGATCTCAGAGAGGCTGAGTCCTTCCTGTGGTCCTGCTCCAATGCTCCTCTCGTGTGCGTGTGTGTGTGTATGTGTGTGTGTGTGTGTGTGTGTGTGTGTGTGTGCGTGTGTGTGTGTGTGTGTGTGTGTGTGTGTGCGTGTGTCCTCTCACCCTTCTCATAGTTCCTTTATTAAACCTCCATTTCAGGCCTTGACACTGACCACAGTGTTGCCCAAAAACACACTACACCCACACACACACACACACACACACACACACACACACACACACACACACACACACACTGAAGGCGCATGCAAGTTCAATTTAATGAATGCACACAAAATGCACAAAGCAATGCACGCATAGAAACAGTTGCGCACGCAGACAGACACAGAGGCATGTGCACACACACATCCACTCAGAGACATGGACCTGCTCTGAGATCGCGGTGTGGATGGGGAAACACCCACCATTTGTGCACAGAGAAACGAGTATAAACATATACCGCTGTTCTATTTGTAATATTTTATCTGTAAGTAATAATAATAAACACAGTAAATAGTCAATGAGTCAAATATGAACATTTCCCCGCATGCTGATTCCTCTGAAGATGCATCGCTAACAGGCAACCGAGGGAAATACAGCCCAGTCCTTGTGGATATACCGATACTTGTTGAATGCAGGCTAGACGCGTCCCCCCTCTGGAGCTGGCCGATACGTTACGTTAACACACGATGCATGAAGGATAAAACCGCCAATGCAGACACGGTGTGTACTCACTCGCTCGTGGTTCAGGTTCAGGACACGCGCATCAAGCTGCAGATCAGTCACAGTGGAGTTGTCTTTGTTGGATCGCGCTTTCTTGTGATCTCACAGCGGATCCAGTTTTTCTCCGGCATCCAGTTGTTGTTTTTCTCCCCTTCCCCGAATATAATAAATCAAAACAGGATGGCGAGCGTCTGTGTGCTGATACCTCGGTGTGTCACTCCGTTATTGCCGAATGTTGTTACTTAGGGCTGCAGCGTATGGTCATGCTGATGTCTCGGATGAAGTGAAGCAGAAGTCCCCCCTGAACACTGGCTTCTTCTTTTTGTGCTATTTTTCTTCGATTTCAGAGCCTCCTCTTCCTCCTCTTTGTTATTGCCTCAGAAATATGAATTGCCAGCGTGTGTGACAGTGTGTCTGTCCGCTCCCAGGCGCCGGGTGGACCATTCAGCTCTTCCTCTGCCTCCCCCTCGCAAATGTTCAATGGAGATGCAGCCGCGGAGACACCTCTCTGTGTCTCTCTCTCTCTGTGTCTCTCTCTCTCTCTGTGTCTCTCCCTCTCTCTCTGTCTCTCCCTCTCTCTGTGCCTTTTGAGGAGCGTCACCTTCTGCACTATTTTATTTCCTCAGACGATCCATGTGGGCGGATGAGAGGAAAGGCAGCGGGGTGGGAGGACCCGGTGGATACACAGGCTAATTCATCATATGGCTGCTGAACTTCAGAACTACAACAACAACAAAACACACACACACCAGGGCTATAATAGGAAATACTATGTTGTTGTTATTTTATCATCTGTTTATTTGATTGTTGTCCCCTCTCTCTCTCTTTCTCCCTCCTCCCTTCTTTCTTCCCCACTTACAGGCTCCACTGCACACACATGCTCACCCTGCTGGACGGACGCACCATTTTGTCTGCAGGTTCCCAGCATTGACTTTGACATCAGCAGCCATGTGGTAACAGAGGGGCGGGCGGGTTATATGATAGTGAGGGAGCAGTATAAAGTCCAATAATAATAATAATAATAATAATAATAATAATAATAATAATAATAATAATAGTAATAGTAATAACAGTGAGTTTAATAATAATAGTAATAATAATAATATTTGTAATAATAAAATAATAATAACAATAATAGTAATAATAATATTATTGATAATAATAGTAATAATAGTAGTAGTAATAATAATAGTAATAATAATAATAAAAGTAGTAATAATAATAGTAGTAGTAATAATAATAGTAATAATAATAATACAACAATTAAGACCCACTTTTTGATTAGTTATCTTTCCTCTGGTACTCTTTGCACTCAACAAACATTAAGGGATTTTTCTTATCTTTAAAAAATCCTGAAAAGAGACACTGCCGGAACAACCCCATACTATATGGAGACGTATAAAAACACAGGAGCCCTGCAGGTCAAAGCCATACTCTGGTGGGAGTACAATGGTCAGCAATGTTGCTGATGCACTTATCCACAGGAAACTCAGGGTGAGGAGCAACACAGACTCATAAAAAATACAACAGTTGTAAAAAGGTCTGCATTTTCTTTTGAAGAACAAATGTTCTTCTAAGAGCAAAGTGCAGACGGAAAAAAATGATGAGTAAAGACAAATGGAGATATGTCACGTTCAAACTAAGAATAACAAATGCAAAAGGGCTTTTTGTAAATATGTCTTCCAGTTTAAACTGTTCTGAAGTTGCTCCAAATAGCATTCAGATCTACAGAGGAGCCAAATAGGATAAAGGTCAGGCTTCAAACTGCTGTAAGGTCAGCTCAGAGCCACTGACGTTATAACAAGTAAAGCATTTTATTTCTTTAGAGAGCCAAGTCTTTCAATAACACACATGAGGAACTGTGTCCGCTGGGAGATAGTTTGTTGGAAGATGATACAAAAGTAAAACGAAACTGTTGAATTTTGAAAAGTAAAATAAATATATGTGAACAAATACAGTCCCTTCGAGTTTCCATAACTTTCTCTGTAATCTATGCCACAAGATCAATGGTTTGACTCTATAAGACTCTACTTATGCTTAAATCTGCCTGATATATCATGTGCAATATCATGTGCAATATGTTTAAGTACTTTTTGTTTATATATACCTTTCTATCCTGTACATTAATATTCTACTTATATATATTACTTCTGTTACTTGTTTCTATTATTATTTGTTTTGTATTCTCTTGTGCGCAATGCCACTGTAATCCTGTAATTTCCCCACTGAGGGACTAATAAAGGACTATCTTATCTTATCTTATCTTATAACATGCTCTGGTGATTACTCAGTTTAGCATGTTAGCATAATAACATGCTAATACTTGCAGATTACCAACTACACACAAAGTACAGCTGTTTGAGTTTGTAGATATTGGGTAGATGGAAATGTCGACTTAATAATGATGAATAGTCAGAGGCTCCTCAAAGTTATTAGAATTAAATTAGGGACTTGAATGCCAGGAGCAAATTTCATGGCAATCCATCCATTAGTTGTTGAGACGTTTCCCTTCAGAACCGAAACAGTCGATCTGCTGGTGCCGCCAGAGGAAAGGTCAGGAGATCAAAGTCATGAGAGTGGAATCCTCTGTGGAACCTCAATGTCTGAACCAAATGTCCTGGCAATCCATCCCATTGTTGGGGAGATATTTCAGCCCGATGCAAATCAGGGGAACAACCGACTGACTTCGCAGATCAGCGAAGAATGAGATTGACAGGCAACATTTTAATATTCAAACGCAACACTTTCTGCATTAAACTACAAAGGGAATTCACCCTCAGTGTCACGAGACCAGAGCAGCTGCAGCAGGGAGTACTTTAAAGAAAGTAGCTGCATGAATACTGAATGCTGACCTGTGTTGGTCCTGCAGTGAGACACAGCCGCGTGCTGAGGCTCATGCATAAGGAAGTAGCGAGCGCAGAAGTGAGGAGACTTTGTGTGGTCGAGAGAAAATTCTTAAGCACTGACGGAGAGAAATGAGAGCACATCCTCAGCCTCACGGCTCACCATGATTTCCTGTAAATGCCGATTATTGTTACTGTAATGGGTAGAGTGCATATTGTACTGATTTAAAAAAATGCATTGTAAGGAACAAGGCACATGCACCACCCTTTACTGGAGTTACTGTGAATTTAGTTGTTCAATAAAGTTGCACAGATGCTGCAAAAGGAAGGATGGAGCAATGGGTGACGGTTGTTGTAAGTATGGGTGGTGTACAGTTTCTGAGGAATAAAATCATATTTGTTTAATTCCTCTTGAGTAGCGCCTCATTATTCTGAAGTTCATAATGTTTGTGTTTGTGTTCGTCCCGGAAATTGTTGCTTGGCAAGTACAACATTTTGGAACAGTGAACTGTAATAATGATCTATAATCTATTCTAATCATTAAATTAGATTAGATTAGATTAGATTCAACTTTATTGTCATTACACATGTACAAGTACAGAGCAACGACATGCAGTTTGGCATCCAACCAGAAGAACAACAGAAAGTATGATAATAAATACAGGATATACAGATTATAGTAAATAAAGTATGATAATAACTACAGGATATACAGGTTATAGTAAATAAAGTATGATAATAACTACAGGATATACAGATTATAGTAAATAAAGTATGATAATAACTACAGGATGTACAGATTTTAGTAAATAAAGTATGATAATAACTACAGGATGTACAGGTTATAGTAAATAAAGTATGATAATAACTACAGGATGTACAGGTTATAATAAATAAAGTATGATAATAACTACAGGATGTACAGGTTATAGTAAATAAAGTATGATAATAACTACAGGATATACAGATTATAGTAAATAAAGTATGATAATAACTACAGGATGTACAGATTTTAGTAAATAAAGTATGATAACAACTACAGGATATACAGGTTATAGTAAATAAAGTATGATAATAACTACAGGATGTACAGGTTATAGTAAATAAAGTATAATAATAACTACAGGATATACAGGTTATAGTAAATAAAGCGCGATACAAGAGGGCGGCTTGAGGCCTCACCTGGTACTATTGGTGATAAATTAGACTAAACAGTAGACAGATGAAATTAACATGAAATAATGTGGAGTTATAAACATAAACTATAGGGGTTGCTAAACTAGTGAAGATATTCAGTGCATATTGACTTGAGAGTGCAACAAATGGCACAACGTGTCTCCAGTGTGGATCGAGAGGTGTGGTGAGGGTCAGAGGGGGTGGAGTTCAGACGACCGGGCCGGTCATGTTTTCCCCGGTCATCTTCCCAACTCTTGCATATTGGTTTTGATTTCATAATCCCATGAAATTGTTGGCCCAGGTTGTGTGAGACGTTGGCTCCCTGGTCCTCTGAACAGCTGAGCACGGCTGGCTTTAATCTGGCTTTAATCTGGCTTCCCACTGAGTTCTCACCATTGTGTCTCTTGGACCGGAGCGGAAGAAGAGAGCGGACATCAGTCCAAGATAATATGTTTTACGTGTTTATAGGTATGCTTTGTAATTGTGTGTTTTCTAAATCAACTTTTATTAATGTTAATAATGTCTGTACCAAAAGTTGAACCGCAACAGTATTTTGCAGTCAATAATAAATGAGTTGTTAATCCCTCAGAGAGCATCAGAAGAGTATTCTCTCTGGTTCTACATCTTGTGATATTTCACTCAGCTGTCAGATTATTATGTTTAGTGAAAATAATGCAGTCTAATACAGATGTTCTGCAATAAACCCTGACTTCATGCACGTTGTTATATTTTAGTTTGAAGTGGTCGATTCAACTTTATGGCCCTTTTGAATTGTGTTTTTTTACGGGGAAATTGTTTATAATTTGCATAGAAGTCATTTATCTTGTTTTATTCATACTTTTTAAAACATAAAAGGCAACCAGGACTCACTCTTGTACAAACCAAGCCTTGAGAGAACAAATACCTAAACAACTAAATGCATACAACACTTGAACCGTTATGCAGAAATAAAGATGTTGTGCTCATGAACAAATGATTGAGTTCTCATGAGTATTCAAGAGACACAAATAGAGGATTTAAACATCTGCTTCTGACTGCTGGAAATAACAAGTTTGGGAACAATGTCTTAATTAAAGAAAGGAAGCGTTGATAAAGGCTCATGATCTCCCGGGTGTTGAGTCCCTGTGCGAGTCCCAGCGTTGACGCTCAGGCAGAACACGACTGGCTTTGTGCAAGTTCCTCCAGAGCGTCTGTCTGAGGGTCAGAAACTCATCGGATGGACATCTTGACACAACTCTCATTGTTCCGGTCAAGGATGCTCCAGACATGATCCGTCCTCTTGCATATTAATGTCAGAGTCTTAATCCCATGACATTCTTGGCCCAGGTTGTGTGAGACGTTGGCTCCCTGGTCCCCTGAACAGCTGAGTATGGCTGGCTTTAATCTCCGCTTCCCACTGTGTTCTCACCATTGTTCGGAGCCTCTTGTTTATCGTTTAGAAATTCACACAAATTGTTAACAAATAAAAATACTAAACATATTAACTCTTTGAACTATGACATTGAGCGGGAAATTGAATAATATATATTTTTTAATCTGAATTGTGTATTTTTTGTTGAGTAGAAAAACAGATATACTAGAAAAGATATATATTTCTTGGAATACTTGTTGAGGGTTGCATAACTGTTCCTGCTCAAATGTCCAATATCACTTGAACTATTTGATTGCACCATCATAACACAGCTGTATAACACAGAGATACCCAGATAAACATAATCCATTTAAAAAAGGAGTTGATTTCCATATTTATTGGAATACTTACTGAGAGTTGCAAAACTCTTCCGGCTCATGTTGTGTCCAAACTTGCATGTTAGGACATAATAAATCAGCAATAGACTTGGTGAGATTCTTATTTTTACTGTTGTAAATCTGTTTCAAGTTTAAAATAATAATACTTTTTATAAACTATCTTCAGCAATACATTTCCTAAAAGCTATCAAAACTCCTCTGGATCTCCCTGATGTTTCCCCTGTAGGGGAGACATGCTGTGGTTCAACCATCCAGGAGTCACCTGCTGTTCTGCTGCACCTCAGTCATAACGCAGTCCAACAATACCCAGAAAACTAAATCCATTATAAAGGGTTTGAGTTCCATATCCACATTTCTAGAGGTTTGCTGCTCTTCTGTCCATCTGAGAAGAGGCTTCAGCATCAGACCATGTTCCTCATGGAGCCTCATGTAGATCTAGAGACTCCTGTGCAGGTGAGATTATGGAAATTAACAGTTCATTTGATCAAAATGATTATTCAAACTTGTTTGACTATCTTTGTTGTTTCGTGACTATATAATAATAGTACAAGTATATTAAAAATACATGTTTGCTTCTGAGATGGGTTCATTTCTGTCACGGACAACAGTATCACTGGTGAGCGTTTTATTAACAGTAATTGCATAATAGCTGCATAGAAATCATTTATCTTGTTTTATTCATACTTTTTAAAACATAAAAGGCAACCAGGACTCACTCTTGTACAAACCAAGCCTTGAGAGAACAAATACCTAAACAACTAAATGCATACAACACTTGAACCGTTATGCAGAAATAAAGATGTTGTGCTCATGAACAAATGATTGAGTTCTCATGAGTATTCAAGAGACACAAATAGAGGATTTAAACATCTGCTTCTGACTGCTGGAAATAACAAGTTTGGGAACAATGTCTTAATTAATGAAAGGAAGCGTTGATAAAGGCTCATGATCTCCCGGGTGTTGAGTCCCTGTGCGAGTCCCAGCGTTGACGCTCAGGCAGAACACGACTGGCTTTGTGCAAGTTCCTCCAGAGCGTCTGTCTGAGGGTCAGAAACTCATCGGATGGACATCTTGACACAACTCTCATTGTTCCGGTCAAGGATGCTCCAGACATGATCCGTCCTCTTGCATATTAATGTCAGAGTCTTAATCCCATGACATTCTTGGCCCAGGTTGTGTGAGACGTTGGCTCCCTGGTCCCCTGAACAGCTGAGTATGGCTGGCTTTAATCTCCGCTTCCCACTGTGTTCTCACCATTGTTCGGAGCCTCTTGTTTATCGTTTAGAAATTCACACAAATTGTTAACAAATAAAAATACTAAACATATTAACTCTTTGAACTATGACATTGAGCGGGAAATTGAATAATATATATTTTTTAAAATTCTGAATTGTGTATTTTCCGTAAATCATTTGTTGAGTAGAAAAACAGATATACTAGAAAAGATATATATTTCTTGGAATACTTGTTGAGGGTTGCATAACTGTTCCTGCTCATGTTAATGTCCAATATCACTTGAACTATTTGATTGCACCACATTCATAACACAGCTGGAATATAACACAGAGATACCCAGATAAACATAATCCATTTAAAAAGGAGTTGATTTCCATATTTATTGGAATACTTACTGAGAGTTGCAAAACTCTTCCGGTTCATGTTGTGTCCAAACTTGCATGTTAGGACATAATAAATCAGCAATAGACTTGGTGAGATTCTTATTTTTACTGTTGTAAATCTGTTTCAAGTTTAAAATAATAATACTTTTTATAAACTATCTTCAGCAATACATTTCCTAAAAGCTATCAAAACTCCTCTGGATCTCCCTGATGTTTCCCTGTAGGGAGACATGCTGTGGTTCAACCATCCAGGAGTCACCTGCTGTTCTGCTGCACCTCAGTCATAACGCAGTCCAACAATACCCAGAAAACTAAATCCATTATAAAGGGTTTGAGTTCCATATCCACATTTCTAGAGGTTTGCTGCTCTTCTGTCCATCTGAGAAGAGGCTTCAGCATCAGACCATGTTCCTCATGGAGCCTCATGTAGATCTAGAGACTCCTGTGCAGGTGAGATTATGGAAATTAACAGTTCATTTGATCAAAATGATTATTCAAACTTGTTTGACTATCTTTGTTGTTTCGTGACTATATAATAATAGTACAAGTATATTAAAAATACATGTTTGCTTCTGAGATGGGTTCATTTCTGTCACGGACAACAGTATCACTGGTGAGCGTTTTATTAACAGTAATTGCATAATAGCTGCATAGAAATCATTTATCTTGTTTTATTCATACTTTTTAAAACATAAAAGGCAACCAGGACTCACTCTTGTACAAACCAAGCCTTGAGAGAACAAATACCTAAACAACTAAATGCATACAACACTTGAACCGTTATGCAGAAATAAAGATGTTGTGCTCATGAACAAATGATTGAGTTCTCATGAGTATTCAAGAGACACAAATAGAGGATTTAAACATCTGCTTCTGACTGCTGGAAATAACAAGTTTGGGAACAATGTCTTAATTAATGAAAGGAAGCGTTGATAAAGGCTCATGATCTCCCGGGTGTTGAGTCCCTGTGCGAGTCCCAGCGTTGACGCTCAGGCAGAACACGACTGGCTTTGTGCAAGTTCCTCCAGAGCGTCTGTCTGAGGGTCAGAAACTCATCGGATGGACATCTTGACACAACTCTCATTGTTCCGGTCAAGGATGCTCCAGACATGATCCGTCCTCTTGCATATTAATGTCAGAGTCTTAATCCCATGACATTCTTGGCCCAGGTTGTGTGAGACGTTGGCTCCCTGGTCCCCTGAACAGCTGAGTATGGCTGGCTTTAATCTCCGCTTCCCACTGTGTTCTCACCATTGTGCGGAGCCTCTTGTTTATCGTTTAGAAATTCACACAAATTGTAAGCAAACAAAGAAGCTGAACATATTAACTTTTTTAACTATGACATTAATAGGAACTTGAATAATGAACATTTATACATTTTCAATAAAAATTCAGGATTGTGTGTTTTCCGTAAATCATTTGATGAGCAGAAAAACAGATGTACTTAATTGACGTATGTGATAGAAAGCTATTTCTTGGGATATTTGTTGAGGGTTGCATAACTCTTCTTGCTCATGTTGTTATGTCCTAACTTTAATGTTAGGACAGAATAAATGTGCGATAGAGTAAACAATTCATGGCTTTTTTTATTAATTGCACCACATTCATAACACAGCTGGAAATAAATACCCAGTGAAACCCAGATAAACATAATACATTAAAAAAAGTAGTTGATTTCCATATTTCTATATTACTTGGAATACTTGTTGAGGGTTGCTTAACTCTTTTTCTGTTCATGTTGTTGTGTCCACATGTTAATATTAGGACATAATACATCTGCAATAGTCTTGGTGAGATTCTTATTTCTCTATCAAAACTCCTCTGGATCTCCCTGATGTTTCCCCTGTAGGGGAGACATGCTGTGGTTCAACCATCCAGGAGTCACCTGCTGTTCTGCTGCACCTCAGTCATAACGCAGTCCAACAATACCCAGAAAACTAAATCCATTATAAAGGGTTTGAGTTCCATATCCACATTTCTAGAGGTTTGCTGCTCTTCTGTCCATCTGAGAAGAGGCTTCAGCATCAGACCATGTTCCTCATGGAGCCTCATGTAGATCTAGAGACTCCTGTGCAGGTGAGATTATGGAAATTAACAGTTAATTTGATCAAAATGATTATTCAAACTTGTTTGACTATCTTTGTTGTTTCGTGACTATATAATAATAGTACAAGTATATTAAAAATACATGTTTGCTTCTGAGATGGGTTCATTTCTGTCACGGACAACAGTATCACTGGTGAGCGTTTTATTAACAGTAATTGCATAATAGCTGTTTTATTCATACTTTTTAAAACATAAAAGGCAACCAGGACTCACTCTTGTACAAACCAAGCCTTGAGAGAACAAATACCTAAACAACTAAATGCATACAACACTTGAACCGTTATGCAGAAATAAAGATGTTGTGCTCATGAACAAATGATTGAGTTCTCATGAGTATTCAAGAGACACAAATAGAGGATTTAAACATCTGCTTCTGACTGCTGGAAATAACAAGTTTGGGAACAATGTCTTAATTAATGAAAGGAAGCGTTGATAAAGGCTCATGATCTCCCGGGTGTTGAGTCCCTGTGCGAGTCCCAGCGTTGACGCTCAGGCAGAACACGACTGGCTTTGTGCAAGTTCCTCCAGAGCGTCTGTCTGAGGGTCAGAAACTCATCGGATGGACATCTTGACACAACTCTCATTGTTCCGGTCAAGGATGCTCCAGACATGATCCGTCCTCTTGCATTTTGAATTTGAGTTCAGAATTCCACGAAAGGCTTGGGCTTCATGAACTTTGGCTTCCTTGCCCTCTTCACAGACGAGTCTGTGTTGGTGTGACTGGCTTTAATCTCGGCTTCCCACTGTTTTCTCACCATCGTGTAGAGCCTCATGGTGGCCTGAGCGTCTTGGACCTGGCAGGCAGAGGAAGACGAGAGATCAGTCCAAGATTCCATGTTTGCTTTATAATTGTGTGTTGTTGTTGTTTCTTTAATGGTAAGTGACAATTGACTTACAGATGAATGTTCACCCTGTTGGACCTTAACGTTGAGTATCTCTCTACAGAGGACTCTCAGAGCGGGTCGGCCACTCTAAAAAGAAAAAGAATGAAATGATTGCATGACACACAACCCTGATGCTGAGAACCGGGCGAGGGACTCTGGTTCACGTACACATGGCATATCAACTTCAGAGCAGCACACGCACCTTAACAGCCTTCCTAAAAGGTTTGTACTTCTGAGTGTCCCGGATTTTCTTTTTTGGATGATCCAAAAGTAAAATCTGAAAACAAAGTTTAAGATCGGTTTATGAGTGCTTGCATTTATTTAGAAAATGGGTTTAATTCCCTCCCAGATATTACATTACCTTCAGGTCATTGTGTATGGCGTGTCCCACCACTATTCTGCCTTGCAGGATCTCAGAGACCTCCCTCTGCACGATCTGAGCATCCTCTCCTGCAATGAGGCAACCATGGGAGTTACGAACAGCTCAAGGAAGACTTTAGAACATTCTTCAGTTTGTCATTTCGTTGTTTACTGTTCATTACGACTCGTTAACTCACCCTCTGCGATGTCCTCTGGTCGGATCCCACTGACAGCTGTCCTGTAGTCTGTTACCTTTTCTGTGGGCTTCACATATTTGTCGTAGATGCATTTCCCAAAGAGGTTCACGAGGGACACGCGAGCCAAGATGCTGTCCTCTCCGTCGAGACCGACGCCCACCATCTCACAGTCGATGGCCACGGCTTTGGTGAGGCTGACGGTGGGAAATGGAAAACAGGGCGATAAGAGAGGAGAGTCTTCACTACATCAACCGGGGGGAGGAAGATTCATCGTCTCCGGGTTATTTTCAAATAATGTTATGAAGATTGATTGGTTAATTATCTTTATCCGCAGCATGGTGTGGTACGGACATTAATAATAATAATAATAATAATAATAAAAATATATTTTTATCGCACTCTTCTTTCAAGAATCTCAGAGTGCCACACAGATAGTAAAAACAAATAAAACCGATTAAAACATAGTTAAAAGCAACCCATTTAAAAAATAAATAAAAAGAAGAATGTAATGGCTGACAATAAATTAACTCAAGGTAAAAAATTATACATCCATTCAAGGTATTTGCCAGTTGTGTTAAACATTGGCAGAAAGGGAGACACAAACAAATGCGTCATTGTGAAAACGATAATGATAATTCTGCAGCTTCTTTTGGAGTGTTAAACATTTTGTGAGCAGATTCTGGATTCATTCAGATTAGCATGAAGACTGGATGCAAAATGACATAAATAGCTTCACTCTATCCAAAAGGTGTGAGACCCGGGGCTCTTTACCTTCAGAGACAGCCTGGCTGGCTGCCCCTCCCCCTTTCCAGTCTTTAAGCTCACCTGGTATCTTACAAATACAGGGTTCTTACACATTTTGACTAATGAATTTCCAGGACTTTTCCATGACTTTTTCATGACTT
Organism: Liparis tanakae; assembly: GCA_036178185.1. Taxonomy (NCBI): domain Eukaryota; kingdom Metazoa; phylum Chordata; class Actinopteri; order Perciformes; family Liparidae; genus Liparis; species Liparis tanakae. The sequence continues at coordinate 17,761,215 of CM070105.1, read as the reverse complement.
TAAACCAAATGTCCATGACCAAACTGAAATCGCGTTATAGACATGAACATGTAGAACATTGTGCGTATTGAGAGTGTAGGCCGGCTTATATTTTGAGCGTCTTTCTTTAAAAAAAACATATTAATTATTCCAAACTCGCCGTGAATGAACATGCGATTATAACACATTTCTATGACTTCTCCAAAACTTTTATGATTTAAGTTTTTTCTATGACTTTTCCAGGCCTGGAAATTACCATTTTAAAATTCCATGACTTTTCCAGGTTTACCATGACCGTCTGAACCCTGAGATACGAGAGTGGTATTGATCCTCTCGTCCATCTTCTACCAGTATGCCATTAACTCCTTTGAAGCACATCTGTGGGACTGCATAAGAAAGCTTCACTCACCCCGCGAAGGCTCCCTCCTTGACCAGAACGCTCTCGGTGTCCGGGTGCTTCTGGACGCCCTGCTTCTTCCTCATCATCTCCGCCGCCTCGACTCCCACCGTCGCCTCTATGTCGTCGGGGTCCACGTCATCGAACCACATGTCCTCTCTGCAATAGCAAAGAACAATAGGAAGTTAGCGGCCACCATTCTTCTGGACTCGGGTGAAGCGAGTGCTGTGCACTTACTCGGTTAGTTCCTTCTTCTCGATCGCAGGCTTTGGTCTCTTGGCCGCTTGCTCGTTCTTTAGCTTTGCACTTTCTATTTTCCTTTTTTTAGCGGAAGGCGGTTTTGCCTCCTTTCCAGCCGGAACCTTTGAGTTCACCTTCGACTTCACCTTCGAGTTCAACTTCGAGTTCCCCTTCGACTCCACCTTCGAGATCACCTTTGAGTCCTTGGGGGCAACACTTTTAGGGACAGCTTTTTGCTTCACTTTTGTCGCAGCGCCTTTCTGCTTGGGGCTGACATTGTTCTTAGAATTTTTTTTTGTAGGTTTCTCTTTAGCCTCCTGCTTCTGAAGAGCACCGTTCGGAGGTTTTGGTGGCACCGGCTGCTTCTTCTTTTCCGGTTGACTGGCCTTCAGCATCTGTGGACAGTTTTGCAAAGTTGTAAACAATCCTAAAGACAGTCAGAACACGTGATGCAAAGAAATGGCATGTAAACAAATAAACAAACAAGCTATTATAATGACAAACCTCTTGCAATGTCTTCCAGTTGGCAGAAATCTGCAGGGAATCTTTTGGAGGTAATGATTGCGGAAGTTTTACCGGGTTCTTGGCTGGTGGCTTTATCTTTACAAACTTCGCCTTATCTGCCATCCTCTGTTTCTTTTTCTTTTTCGATGTGTCGTTTCCCTTTGAAGATGTCGCTCGTTGCGTTTTCGCTGTCGACTCTTTTGTCTTAGACTTCACGGTTGACATCGTGGCTATTTTCGGTGAAATAGTTCGTATTATTTGGTTAACGTGAGTAATGTGTTTACGGTCCTGTGCCACGCTGGATCCTAGAGCTCCTCCACTTGGTCACGACGTAACGTAAACAGGTCGCGGTCGACACTGCCTCACCAACAGGTGTCTCAGGAGTACGTATATCGGGTAGTCGACCGGACGCAGAGGTATATTTTGAATAATTCCGTTCACGGTTGAGAGAATTGCTCAGTGGCTAACTTGAGCTGCTCCAAAGCCATGCTGAGATGTATATTTCCGAAATGTACGACAGCTAAATGCGTCCGGTAGAGACAGGAAGCTGTAACTGCTGTAACCGGGATAGCTAACGATAAACGATCCCACGGTGCGATTTTCAAATAATATTCAATTAAATGTATATGACATTTTAATATGTGTGTTAATATGTTATTACGTAAACAACATAGATTTAGTAGTTTATTTTTCCTATTTTTTTATTTGAAAAGCAGAACTCATTTTCGCCAAACGTTTCACATCGGACCGAAAACTATGTAGGACCTAGCAAGATACAACGTTAGCTGGTGTTTAGTCGTAATATTTATATTTTGTAAGTATTCGTCGCTCCCCATTCTGATAAATACGTATGTTACATATGTCGAGGGCATCTGGTACAACACATTCAGTTTAGGTGTGTTGACAAGAACATATCTGGTCATTTTCTCGAGAAGAATATGTTGCTAATATGTACGTAACTTGAGCTAACTTTAATTGTGTCAAATCTACAATGTAACGTTGTCTTTCTGTGTTTCGTTTATTCTTCAGGTGATGGTGGTGAGCTCTCCCTCTCCTCTGCCCGAGAGAGCCATCTATGGGTTCGTCCTCTACCTCGGCTCGCAGTTCGGCTTCTGTGAGTGATTTATGTTCATTTCACGCATATTAAAACGTCTAATTAACGTTGGAAATCCTGCGTCAATTAACACTTTCAAAATAAGAGTATGTGTTTATTAATTTCGTTTATTGAAGAAGAAAAATTCTCTGCGACCACTTTAAATAAATACTCTACAGATGTACGTTACATATATAAACTAGAACGGGCTCTTGGTAGAGTGCATACCTTCACATATCACAAGTTTGGGCATTGAATTATGAACATTTTTGCATTAGTATGCCAATTGCATAAAAATTGACCGTGCTATGGTAAAAAGAAGATTTTGACCTTTTCATGGCCTTGACCTTTGACCCGATCAATCCCAACATCTAATCAAATGGTCCCCGGATAATAACCAATCATCCCACCAAATTTCATGAGATTCGGTTTAATACTTTTTGAGTTATGCGAGTAACACACATACAAATAAATACATGAATACACGGCGATCAAAACATAACCTTCCGCATTTTCAATGCGAAGGTAATTAACGTTGGAAATCCTGCGTCAAAGAAAACTTTCAAAATAAGATGTTGTGTTTATTAATTTTGTTTATTGAAGAAGAAAAATGCTCTGCGACCAGTTTAGTTAAATATTCTACAGATGTACATTACATATAACAAAATAAAATCAAAACAGTCGTTCATCACGCTCCCCATCAGGTTATGAATTCAATCCCAATGCAGTAACTATCTGTATGAATTAATATATGATGTCTGCAATGTGGCGTCTGCTTTGCTTCCTTCTCTCTGCAGTCCTGTACTGCGTGTGGGCCTTTATACCAGAGGAGTGGCTGCATTCAATAGGGCTCACCTACTGGCCTCAAAAGTAGGTATAACATTATGTTGGGTATTATTTATCCAATAAGCAGTCCCCTCGCTTTACCGTTAAATTAAACAATGTGCCTCGCTCAATACATGTACCACGTTGGAATGTTTATGATCTGTTAACTGGATGTTCTTTTCTTTCTCGTGTAGATATTGGGCCCTTGCTATACCGATCTATCTGGTGGTTGCATTGATACTTTCGTTGGTGTTGCTGCATGGAGTGAACATGAACAACACGGCTTCACTCGACTCGCTGGACAACATCACAGGTAAAGACTTTGTTCAACTTTTGGTTCAGAGAAGTGAAAACACTTTAGTGATTTTCACTTGAGGTTTCAACCCCTAGTTTGAATGAATAAATGATGGTTCTGTTTAGAGTAAAATAGACAATAAACAGGGTTCGTAGGATCATGGGAAACCTGGAAAAGTCATGGGATTTCAAAATGGTCATTTCCAGGCCTGGAAAAGTCATGAAAAAAACTTAAATCCTAAAAGTTTGGGAAAAGTCATGGAAATCTGTTATAATCACATGTTCATTCAAGCCGAGTTTGAAATAATTAATGTTTTTTTAAAGAAAGACGCTCGAAATATAAGCTGGCATACGCTGTCAATACGCAACATTTTCTCAAATGTTCATGTTTATACCGAGATTTTTAATTTGGTCATGGAAATTTGGTGAAAAGTCATGGAAAAGTCATGGAAATCCATTGGTCAAAATGTGTAAGAACCCTGAATAAAGCAGGGTATATGATACCTTGTGCTTTACAGGTTGCTACCAGGGTGTATTTATGTACTGTCCGGTGTATAATAATGTAATATAAACGTATATGACGTTGTAGTCTCACTGCAAGCCTCTCAATACGTCAAAAAGGCGTAACTATGTTCTCATGGAGTCCTTTAATGTTCCCCCTGTCACAGATGTGTACGCTCAAGGCCAGAGGACAACGGACTGCCACATGGGAGGGATACCCAGACTAAAAGATGTTTCCATTAGTGAAGTCAACAACATATTCTATTTGTCCCCCACATCGTCGTAAACGGGAACTGATACAGCCAGAGGAAGGCCGGAAGTGAAACTGCAGGGGATTTGTTATGGTGTCAGTATGTTCCCTTTCTTTATAAAATATTCTGCTTTTATTTATTCATCCAGGGCTAAATAACGTGGGGGAACAATTGACTTTCTGAAATGTGATGTTTCACTATACGAACAAAGTAACTATTATCAAAGGCATTTGTGTATTCGATGAACAAGGTGATTCTATTCAATAAATTCCAGACTTTTGTAACATGTGTTTTGTGTAATTCTCCACATACACATCATAAGAAATATGAGTTACAATATCTTATATATACATGATACTCTGCATCCATTTTAATGTTATTATAAAACCAATACCTGTAATTGGTCAAAGTCCCAATTCAGATTCCAGATGAATTGGTTAATGTGTATTATTGTTTATTATAGTAAGTTACATCCAATTCCTCTCTTTCACTTATAGTTCCACACAGATAATGTATTTTATAGCGATACAAGCATTGTTTCACTTCAGTACAGGGTTTCCTCTTTTACACTGATAATTGAGACATATTCTGTCAGTCGTGCTCTATAGTTTCCCTTAAATGAAATGACTAAATGACTCGTTCCATCTGGATTCTCTTCCTTCCCTTGTGTGTACATGCTGCTGCGTGACTGTCCACTAGGGGGCGATGACGTTCAGCTCTGCCGACTGTCTAAAAGAAGAAGACCGTGCTTCCATGACAACCGCTTAACAGGGGTTTATTATTGAAAGATAGATAGATAGATAGATAGATAGATAGATACTTTATTAATCCCGAGGGAAATTCAGGTCATCCAGTAGCTTATAAATTTAACATAAAACTTAACTCACAAACAACAATACACATAGGGGGGAACATGTACACAGGGAGTAGGGAGAATACAGAATTTACAGATAAAGTGTGCATTGATTAAGTGTTTGTATCCACGAGGATAGTACAAAAAGCTATAAATAAACACTATAAGTAAAACAGTATGTGCAATGCTGAAGTACAGGCTGGCCCGCAGGCTGCTCTTTAGGGCTTGTATAGCCACAAGTAATTGTAGCCAAAAAGAGTAAAAACAAACAAAAAAACATTAAATGAGTAAACAAGAGTAACAAATATCAGAATCAGAATCAGAATCAGAATGGACAGTGGGATGGAATGGACAGTGGGATGGAAAAAATGTAAGTAAAAATGAAATGAAAATATCTGTAGGGATGTAGGAATGTAGGAATGAGGGTTAATTTTTATTTCTATTTCAGTTTATATATTTTATTTTTGTTTTATGTATTTTTATTTTTATTTTTTGTTTGTTTTGGGGGTAAAGCGTCAACTGACATTAATACTCCAGAGGGTGGCGGTAATGCACCAATTATATGGATGCAAACCGCCGTTGAAGAAGAAGAAGAAGAAGAAGAAGAAGAAGAAGAAGAAGAAGAAGACACTCGCTGCTAAACACAACATCTGACTCGCTCGTTGCCCCTTCAGTGGCGCGTGCTTCGCCGCAGTTGTCAACAAATGGCTTCCTTCGCTCTGCCGGTGTGGCTCGCGCTCCAGGAGGAGCTCCTCGGGCCCGGCGGAGCGGCGCCCAACAGCTTCGACGACTTCGACGACGACGCTCTGTTCCAGATGTTCCACCTCACCAGACCGTGCATCGCCTTTATCACGGACGCGGTGTGCATCCGCATGAAGACCGTCACCGTGGACGTGCCCGCGCTGTCCGTGGACGCGGCGGTCATGGTGGCGCTCAACTATTACGCGCACGGCGTCTCCTCCGCCGACGTCCTGCAGAGGCTCGGCTCCAGCCAGGCGGATTTCCCCGCGATCATCTGCACGGTCTCCGCGGTCATCGCGGGCATGGCCGACCAGTTCATCTCGTTCCCGCTGCTCCGGGACGCCAGGACCAATGTGGCCAACAGCATCAAGAGGGTGTGCGGGATCCCCAACGTGCTGGGCGTCCTGGCGCCGGCGCACTTCAAGATACGAGCGTCTCCGTACGAGAAGGAGACGTTCCGGTCGTTCGTCAACAGCCTGGGCTACACGTCGGTGGTGAGCCAGTTCATCTGCGACTCCGACGGCAACATCCTGAGCGTGGAGAAGTGCTGCGTGGGCAGCACGTTCGAGCAGGAGCTGTGGGACTCGTCGTTCAAGGGACGGGAGATGGAGGAGGAGCTGCACGGGCCGTACTGTGTTATCGGTAAGATGTAAACAAAGGAGAAACAAAGGAGAAACAAAGGAGAAACAGTGCATAATTAGGAGTGATGACTTCCTGTTTGGGTGTCAGAACATAATTCATTTGTGTTCTCTGCAAACTGACATGCCAGTGTATAATCAACACACACACACACACACACACACACACACACACACACACACACACACACACACACACACACACGTATACCATTACATTCGTTTTACCAATACCTTTAAAAGGAATAGTGTATTCTTACCATGTTATAATGCCCTTGTTTCAAAAATTAAAAAAAAAAATACACAATTTTCATAACAAAAATAACCCTCATGGTCCACGTGCTAGTTTTCTCCAGAGCTTTTAGGAGTCTGTAGATAAATCTGCAGAGGGAGTCTCAAAAAGGCTTTTGATTGAACATTAATTTTAAAGCTACTGTCTCCAAAGTTAAGAATGAACTTCTCTTGATCTTCCAGAATATTTTTAAATGTAATAATACACACGCATACCAAGTCACTTGTTATTACTACATAACAAACCTATGCACGGCAGTCCTCGTTTTCATGCACTCCTCAAAAAGTGGATTTACTACCAATTAATCTCTGAAATCCCTTCCAGCTTTTATTAATTGCGTTCTCTCCTGCCTCATGTCTTCAAGGTGGAAACGGCTATCGCTTAACCAATCACGTCTTGACTCCCGTGTCCGAACCGGCAAACTACCACGAGACCCGCTTCAACGAGGCCCACGCCAAGATCCACAACGTCATGCGCACCACGCTGGGCTCCATGAAGAGGCGCTTCAGGTGTCTGATGCAACTGGGTTTTGCAAAGGAATGCTCTTTGGACAAAAAGGCCAACATTATCAAGGCGTGCAGCGTCCTGCACAACATCGCCAAGAAGTTCTCCGTCGCCCCCCCGCCCGTCGCCGGGAAGGTGGAGCCCCTGCATCCGGGCAAGCAGCCCTCAGGGCCCGTCACGGTCAACCGCGAGGCCTTCGAAGCCAGGCGGGAGCTCATCTATCGGTACTTCTCTATATATTGCAAAGTGAAGGCGCCGCTGGAGGAGGACGCGTGAGCCGGGCGGGGGGGTCGTCTGCTGGCGAAGGAATCGTCGATATTTATACCAAGCACGAGCATCGGATCCAAAACCCAGCGTAGAGAGCGAGTTTATCCTGTGTTCTGCTCCTCTGGGTCAGTTTAACACGTGAACATGTGACGCACCGTGTTGTTCTTTTAGTTCACAGACTTGGCCGACACGTGCAAGTATTTCTGTTCATGACAAATATTGTATTTCTTGTACAAATAGAAAAATCATTCTTTTTTTTTTAACCTAAATTTCTTATTTTCAATAAAATGTTATTTAAAAAAAATAATTCAATCGCTTGGTGTTTTTTTTCCCACACATAATATTAATAAGAGGATGAATACATTTTATAGATGGGAGGGACACAAATGTACAAGTTAAATACAATCGAGAGAGCACTATTCATTTACAGTAAATACATATATATAAGACTTAAATGTTTGCATATTTACAATTTAATAAAAAAAATATAGCATGGAGACTTTAGATTACATTTTCATTAAGTGCATAACAGACAATCTCATGTAGTTCAGGCTTCTGTCAGCACTTGGAGGGCCGTGGCGTTGGCGTATATCATGTCTGCGTTCTCGTAAATGTTCTCTTCCTTCTTCTCGTGCGGCTGCAGGCGGTCCATGACGCACTGGTGCAGGAACACGTACTGGGACTGGAAACAAAGCGCACGTCATTTGAAAAGCAGAACTTTGGGTGCAACGTGTTTATGATCATGTCGTATAATCTGACGGACACTTCCCTTGGAGATGTTAAGGCTGCTGGGGGACGTTTAGGATACACTGAGCTCCTCTCTCCTCTCCTCTCTCCTTATGGACCTTTAGGATACACTGAGCACCTCTCTCCTCTCCTCTCTCCTTCTGGACCTTTAGGATACACTGAGCTCCTCTCTCCTCTCCTTGTGGACGTTTAGGATACACTGAGCTCCTCTCTCCTCTCCTCTCTCCTTCTGGACCTTTAGGATACACTGAGCTCCTCTCTCCTCTCCTTGTGGACGTTTAGGATACACTGAGCTCCTCTCTCCTCTCCTCTCTCCTTATGGACGTTTAGGATACACTGAGCACCTCTCTCCTCTCCTCTCTCCTTCTGGACCTTTAGGATACACTGAGCTCCTCTCTCCTCTCCTTGTGAACGTTTAGGATACACTGAGCTCCTCTCTCCTCTCCTCTCTCCTTATGGACGTTTAGGATACACTGAGCACCTCTCTCCTCTCCTCTCTCCTTGTGGACGTTTAGGATACTGAGCACCTCTCTCCTCTCCTCTCTCCTTATGGACCTTTAGGATACACTGAGCACCTCTCTCCTCTCCTCTCTCCTTCTGGACCTTTAGGATACACTGAGCACCTCTCTCCTCTCCTCTCTCCTTGTGGACGTTTAGGATACTGAGCACCTCTCTCCTCTCCTCTCTCCTTATGGACCTTTAGGATACACTGAGCACCTCTCTCCTCTCCTCTCTCCTTATGGACCTTTAGGATACACTGAGCTCCTCTCTCCTCTCCTTATGGACGTTTAGGATACACTGAGCACTAGGGATGCACCGATCTGATCGGCGCCGATCGATATCGGCCGATATTGCCATTATCGGTTTTGATCGGCGTTCTCAAAACGGCCGATCAAGCCGATCACTCAAACCGATCGATCAGATGACGTTACATCTGCGAGAAATACAATCAGAGACGTTTCAATCTCCGCGCGCCGCAACGGAGTCGATGCGCCGGCGAGTGCAGAGTGAGAGGTCCCGGCGGGGATCCTCTCGCAGCGAGCGGCGCCCCGTCCCCCGAGTTGAACCTCTGGGTCAACTCACCGACACTCACATGTCTGACCCTATAGACTGATGTTCACATGTCTGACCCTATAGACTGATGTTCACATGTCTGACCCTATAGACTGATGTTCACGTGTCTGACCCTATAGACTGATGTTCACGTGTCTGACCCTATAGACTGATGTTCACATGTCTGACCCTATAGACTGATGTTCACATGTCTGAGCCCCTATAGACTGATGTTCACATGTCTGACTATAGACTGATGTTCACATGTCTGACTATAGACTGATGTTCACATGTCTGACCCTATAGACTGATGTTCATGTGTCTGACTATAGACTGATGTTCACATGTCTGACCCTATAGACTGATGTTCACATGTCTGACCCTATAGACTGATGTTCACATGTCTGAGCCTACAGACTGATGTTCACATGTCTGACTACAGACTGATGTTCACATGTCTGACTACAGACTGATGTTCACATGTCTGAGCCTATAGACTGATGTTCACATGTCTGAGCCCCTATAGACTGATGTTCACATGTCTGACCCTATAGACTGATGTTCACATGTCTGAGCCCCTATAGACTGATGTTCACATGTCTGACCCTATAGACTGATGTTCACATGTCTGACTATAGACTGATGTTCACATGTCTGACCCTATAGACTGATGTTCACATGTCTGACCCTATAGACTGATGTTCACATGTCTGACCCTATAGACTGATGTTCACATGTCTGAGCCCCTATAGACTGATGTTCACATGTCTGACCCTATAGACTGATGTTCACATGTCTGACCCTATAGACTGATGTTCACGTGTCTGACCCTATAGACTGATGTTCACATGTCTGAGCCTATAGACTGATGTTCACATGTCTGACCCTATAGACTGATGTTCACATGTTTGACCCTACAGACTGATGTTCACATGTCTGACCCTATAGACTGATGTTCACGTGTCTGACCCTATAGACTGATGTTCACATGTCTGAGCCTATAGAATGATGTTCACATGTCTGAGCCCCTATAGACTGATGCTCACATGTCTGAGCCCCTATAGACTGATGTTCACGGCACACGCGTTCGATCTGGAACGCGCGAGGGTTTTGATAAAGTTAGCCGATAACTTTATCAAAACCCTCGCGCGCTCCTGATCGAACGCTAACTGTTAGCGGAAGGATTTACATGACACAACATCCGGTTTTGCAAAGTTAGCGGAAAGAGCCACGTGAAACAACATCCGTTTTTCAAAATAAGATGTCGACAAATCATACACTAACATATCTGTAATCTCTTTAATATTTGAGGTGCTTTAGATGTGTATTTCCTCATAGTCCTAGGCAATAATTCTACACAATAAATAGAATGCTTCAATCAACATTGTGATCGGTATTATGGGATCGGCAGAGACTATTTCAGTGATCGGTGATCGGTATTATCGGTGATCGGCTGACACTGATTTCAGTGATCGGTGATCGGCCCAAAAAACCTGATCGGTGCATCTCTACTGAGCACCTCTCTCCTCTCCTCTCTCCTTGTGGACGTTTAGGATACACTGAGCACCTCTCTCCTCTCCTCTCTCCTTGTGGACGTTTAGGATACACTGAGCTCCTCTCTCCTCTCCTCTCTCCTTATGGACCTTTAGGATACACTGAGCTCCTCTCTCCTCTCCTCTCTCCTTCTGGACCTTTAGGATACACTGAGCTCCTCTATCCTCTCCTCTCTCCTTGTGGATGTTTAGGATACACTGAGCTCCTCTCTCCTCTCCTCTCTCCTTATGGACGTTTAGGATACACTGAGCTCCTCTCTCCTCTCCTCTCTCCTTATGGACGTTTAGGATACACTGAGCTCCTCTCTCCTCTCTCCTTATGGACGTTTAGGATACACTGAGCTCCTCTCCTCTTTTCTTTCTACTTATGGATGAATTTTCATCTCTATTGCACATGACTAACTCTGCTTTTTCCCTGGAGTTCTTTTGACTTCACGTCTCATAAAGTCATCGAACACTATGAGACGTCATAGATCCATCTACCTGATGGATGGTGGAATATGCCGACCACCAACTCTTCATCATCTGTCCTCTTCATCGTGTTGTTCCTGTGTTTTAATGTGTGTGATGATTCCTTCTGGTCACATGACCTCTATGACACCTGTCCACCTGGAGAGGATCCTCCTCTGTTCTCTCCTCAAGGGTTCTCACCTTTTACCCTGAAGGGTTGTTTGGGAGTTGTTCCTGATCCCATGTGAGGTCAAAGGTCAAAGGTCAGGGATGTCTATGTGTGCAGATTATAAAGCACTCTGAGGGGGATTTGTAATGTGTGAAAATGGGCTCTACAAATAAACTGAACTGAATTGAATGAACGAGCCTCAGTTTCCTGATAATGTGGGTTTGTCTGGATTTACATTTAAGCAATACAAATAATTTAAATGTGCATAGAAACAACCACTTTAGTCCACAGTGACCTAAATGAATGTAGTAAATATCTTTCAAATATGGATGTGTTGAAATAGGACCCTAGGGAAGGTTGGAGATGAACAACCACACTTAACTCTACGCTAAGCTCACAATGCGATCCATGCATATGCTTTAGTTTCAGTGTGTGTTTCAGAATCTCCCCCTCAACCGCAAACCCGTTTCCACGTCAGGAAGTGGTACTCGATGCGCTCTCACCTCCGTCTGCACCATGTGCGGTCGTCTCAGTCTCATCTGGTGCACGAAGCCGTTGATCCCCACCGCACGCTCCCTCTCCAGCTGCTGCAGCAGCACGTCCAGGGCGATGATGGTGCCCGTCCTGCCCACGCCAGCACTAAGGGAGGGTCACAAAGCAAAAGGGAAGCACCTAGTGTCCAGGTATGATGTCATTATGAGGTAGTCTGGACACAAGTGGAAATCAACCACTTCTGAATTTAAAACATTGTCTCCCCTCTGAGGGCCGCATGACTTACAACTGATAAAGATATTAAACCTGTGAAAATTACAAAAGCTGATGTGTCATCTAACATGCATGTGCACATATATCATTACATCACATGTCATTTAGCAGACACTTTTATCCAAAGAGACTTACAATAAGTGCATTTCAACCTAGAGTACAAACTAAGAACAACAAGAATACAGAAAGTTACATTTCCTCAACATAGTCAAACTACAAAAGTACCACAATAAGAGCTATTTAAGTGCCACTGAAGTGCTAATCTGTGTTTTAATCCAGATATAATCCTATTATATCATAAAATATTATAGAAGTAATGTAAGTGGACCCAACTGCATGACCCCCCTTACTCCCCAGACCAGCGCTCCTCCTGTACCTGCAGTGAACCACGGTCGGTGCTTCAGCCCCGTCCTTCTCGATGTGCCGCCTCACCAGTCCTCTGAACCGGATCAGGGCCTCGGTGCCCTGAGGGACTCCGTGGTCCGGCCAGGCGGTGAAGTGGAAATGCATCACTGTGTGCTCCTCTGAGTAGGACCCCTGTGAGGATGATCAAATACTGTGAGTCCTGAACAGAAATATCTTTGTACGAGTTGTGATGTGAGCTCTGACATTTAGTCTGTATGCTTTTACGTTGTGTCTCGGTTGTGATGATTTTATTCTGTCCATTGTAGCATTGTTCTCCCTTATTTTATTTGCTTTGTCTGTCGATTGTATTTATAATCTTTTGTTTTTAGGCTTGCTCTTATCATCAGCATCTTTGGGACTGCAGATGAAAAATAGCCTCTTGGCTAACTCTGGCACATTTACAGAAATGTTTTTTATCAATGTGTACTGTCCCTTATTAAATAAACCATATGTAAAAAAAAAAAAAAGACACAATCACAGTTTCCTTTCACTTTGTTGTGCTTTGTGTCTTGAAATTATATATTTTTTTAAGGAAATTCAGAGCTGGTCCGTACATGTTTCACCCTAAATTCCCTCAGTGTCCATTCGGGCTCCTGCTGCTCCGATCTCATGGTGACCAGCAGCTCCCCGAAAGAGCACGGCTTTCCATCCGCAGGCCAGTACCGCTCACACTTAGTCTGGGGAAAAGAAACACCAACATTGGGTCATTTGAAGCCATTTTAATGTACTTGTAGTCAATAGAAGTCAATATTTTTTAGGGACTTCAAAACCCATAAAAAGTAATCGTGTGCGCGGTCACTATTTAGACTGCACGTCAGCTATTTGAGAACAATGACGACGGGTCAATTATTTAAATCTGTTCTTAAAAAAATCCGTCTGTGAGACATTCTCAAACATTCCCGACGACTCACCCGTCCTCCCTCGGTGCAGTTGGTTACCATGACGATGCCTTTCACGCTCTCTTCCCAGATCATCCTCCAGAAGTCGTTGACCGTGGAGGGCAGAGGGCCCTGGGTGGCGATGTACTCTCTGTTGTTGCTGTAGCCCTAAGAAGCAGTCGTCAACGGTAACATGAACACTTTCCCAGCGTGTACGAGTCTCATGCCGCTCAGCACGACACAAAAAACAATGTTCCACTGCAGATAATAAAAGATGATCATTATCTGTAGTGGAAAATGAAGCTTATCAAATCCGCCCTTTGACATTGAGTGATACCTACCGGCATGTAACAGGCGTTGATGTAGTCCGAAGTTTGACTGGGATCGGACGCAGACAGCTTCACCCGACTCCAGTCGTCTAGGATGTCCAAACAGAAGAAGCATCACAACAAAGTAATCCACGCTTAGAAGGAATCGGTGGATCTGGAGTGTTTCTCGAGGGTGATAATGATATTGCGTCCCGGCGGTCAGGAGACGGCTTACACGGCAGGACGTTGTTGAAACGGTTCCTCGCTTTGTTCTGGGGGAGAAGAGCCGCCTCGTGGGTTTGCTCCGTGCCGACGGGAATGAAGCTCTGCGTGGAAGTTGGGAGACGAGACGGCATGTGATTGAACGGAAAGCATATACACACACACACACACACACACACACACACACACACACACACACACACACACTGTCGTGGTCTTGGTTAAAAACATTGGAAGACGTGGAGGAGAAACAAAATCCGCAATGCGTTTGTACGCACCTCGTATTCCTCGGTGAAACCTTTATTCTCATCCATAGCTAATTGGTAGAAGTGATCTGGAAACTTTGCCACAGGAATAGGTCTGAAAAAAAGCACACGGGAAAAGAAGAACCCCTGGCATGTTGAAATGTCATTTAAGACAATTGACAGAATAGTGGCGTTAATCTCAAAAACACTATATTCTCATGTGTGGTATACCTTCTAATTCTCTGTCAGATACAAGCTCTACTTTCCCTTTCCCCACGCTGTGGACTGACAGCAGCATTAGCGTGATGTATTTATAGAGTTGGTGGAACTTATACTTACTTGCTCTTTTTCTTGGATTCTCTTGCACCACCATTGATCGTACTTTTTCTGCTGTGGGAAAGAAGCAAAGAGGGTCCCCGATTGAGTCTGATTCACTACGTGTCAGGGAGATACTGTAACTATGGTAACTGAGGCATCACTAACCTGATAATACCTGGTCTTTTAAAATAAATGAAGACCGCCAAACAGATCAGGAGACAAAAAATCCCCACAGCAAATACAGCCCCTGCTATGACTCCTACAGGGGGTATAATCTGGATTAAAGACTTTGAAACATTTAAAACAAACAACAAGCCTGGGATACAACAATGCGTTAAAAGTTGGAATATACACTACCGTTCAAAAGTTTGGGGTCACCCAACGAGACAATTTCGTATTTTCCATGAAAACTCACTTTTATTTATCCAATGAATTGCAAAATGAATAGAAAATATAGTAAATACATTGAAAAGGTTAGAAATAATGATTTTTATTTTAAATATGAATTGTGTTCTTCAGACTTCAAGCTCAAAAGGAAGGCCGGTTGAAAAGCTTCTCTGACCAGCATAACTGTTTTCAGCTGTGCTAACATAACAAAAGGGTTTTCTAAAATTCTACCCCTCCGCTAGTCTTCTAAGGCAATAACACAATGTGCCATTAGACCACTGGAGATGGGCCTCTATACAACCGTGTAGATATTTAATGTTTTTTAAACAGGAGTTTCAACCTAGAATAGTCATTTACCACGTTAATAATGTATAGAGTGCATTTCTTAATAATTTAATGTTATCTTCATTCAAAAAACATGCTTTTCTTTGAAAAATAAGGACATTTCTAAGTGAGCCCAAACTTTTGAACGGTAGTGTATTGTTAAAAGTTACTTCATCACACCGTAATGGTGCTTCTATAGAGCACCATAGTCACGTTGACTCACCCCTCGGATCAGTGAGACACGAGAAAACGAACGGTTCAAAACTCCTTCTGGTGCCGGACAGTGAAGACAGAGACACCTCGTACGAGTTAGCCGGTTGGAATCCGGGTATGATGAAATGTTGTTCCTCATATTCAGGCACTTGGTAACTTTGCCCAGTCACGTTCACCTCCACAGAAGTCCACACGCCAGCCGGCTGGTCCCAGGCAATAAAGACGGAATAGCCGGCGTCCCAGTACTCACAGCGAGCGCGTAAAGACGGAGGGACTGAGGAAAGCAAGTGAAAACGCGCCTTTAACCACGGACCAAACACACACATTCATGCATTTGCTTTTATGTCTATAGAAATGTAATCGGACAGAACCACACAACACATTTCTGGCCAATCCACAGGAAGTTATCTTAAATATGATCAATATTGATTAGCCACTGAAACCACAAAAAATGCCAATAATTCTGTGAATCATTCCAACTTTACCAGAGTGAGAATTTGCTGTTTTTGTGTGTATTATTTGTTGGATACATCACATAGCTTTGGGAATAAATAGACATTTAAAGAGGCCGCTGTTTGACTCTATGTAGGCGGCTGGTGGACATTTCATAGATTTTTACATGCAAAAAACTAAATTACATGAATATAGCAATGCACCTTGTGGTTAAAATGCTTTGTAATATAAATGTATAATATCTAAACATAAATGTAGAAAGAGGATGTAAGCACTTCACATTGTTTCCGTGCTAAATGAAGATAAATATGAGTTAATTTGGTAAAACAGTGTTGTACTTACCGATCGTCAAACTGTGGCGACACTGTGCAAAGTGTCTGGATTTAGTTTCGTAGACGAGAGACACCTCGTAGGTGGCGCCGGGGTAAAGGCCGGCGAATGACACGTCGCCTCCTCCAGGGCTAAAGTGAGTTTGAGATTTATTAGTGGCGGATGCATTCGAGAACAAGCCTTCAATCGTCCCTTGGATTGATGAGTTAGTAACACGCCAGGTTCCTTTGGTGCAGTCTATGGCTGAAATGAATCGGAAAATAAAAGCCTCCATTTGTTAAACAGACGCATCATTCAATCAACAGATAATACTGTCCTGGACTCATGTTGGAAATGATCCACTGACAACAGTTGAGATTTTGCCAGGGATGTATATCTTTATCTATATCTATATCTATATATATCTATATAGATATAGATATATCTATATATCTATATATATAGATATATAGATATAGATATAGATATATATAATATACAGTATATATTATACATTTACATAATATATATATATATTATATATAATATATATATATATATATTTAGATATACAAATGTATGTATAAATATATATACAATATATATAATTTATATATATATATAAATGTATTGTATATATTATATATATTATATATATAATTATATTATATATATTAAATATATATATAATACATTTATATATATAAATGTATATAAATATATATTTGTATATATATATATAATATAAAAATCTAAATGTGTGTACCTGTTACTGTGAAGTTTTTATAAGCAGTGCTTTTAAGTCCAGAGAACTCTGTGATCACGCTGAACGGATACTCTGTTCCCGGCTCTAGAGAGACGATTGAGTGGGAAATCACATCTGTGGACCAAGTTGGGAGAAGCTGGGAATTCTCCCCATTTATTTGGAGAGAGTAGTTCCAGTTTTTATTCGTCCGCCACGTCAGGGTTAGGTTGGTCACAGAGCGTTCAGTCACGTTGACCGCAGTCACCATTGAGGGAACTGAAAACACACACACAGACACACACACACACACACACATTTTAAATGCAACAATTAAGTTGGAATACATGAATACAATGTGAATTCTAAAACATTCACTCCAACCTGAGGGTGAATAATAGCCTGTTTGATTTTAATCATCTGCATTATGAATAGCTAGTATTTTGTAACATCAATAAACATTAGTTCCTCTAAATCCTACGTCTGTTGGAAGTTTAATTTTCAATGGGTGGGAGGAGTTAACATTGTTTAAAAGGAGCAATTAAATACAACAAGTTGTAAAGAATTGGCATTTTATAAGCAAAGTAGGTGGCTTCATGTGATGACTCAAAGGTCACCCACCGGTCACAGCGTTAAAGGAGAATCCAGTGCTGCTGACTTTCTCAAAGCGAGTGATGAGAGTGAAGTTATATCGAGTCCCCGCCTGAAGCGGAGAGACCTTCAGCATGACGGAGGCGTCCTGATGAGGCGCGTTGATGGCCTCCTCTTTGCTTTCATATTGTAGAGCGTATGAAGAAATGTTGTTCACTTTGTCCCACCTCAGAGTTATACTGGTCTCATCTTGTGCTGTCACGACCACATTGTTTACATTTCCAGGAGCTGAAAAGACAAATAGTTGACAGTTTTCACAACAAAGGAAATTAATGGTTGGATTCAACTCCATTATTATATCAGAAAAGTCTAAATCATGAATCCATCTTTTAACCATAAGACACATTCACTGAGGTGTTGTTACAGAGCAGTGTGTCCTGGCTCTTGTTATCCTTCAGGGGAGGAAGACCTCTCACCAGTGGGTGCAATGATGTTCGTTCCGCTGCTTCTGACATTTTCAAACACCGTGAAGAGAGTGATGTCATAGTTCGTCCCACTTGTGAGCTCTGGGATTGTGTGTGACACTGAATCCTGGGTCTCTGATGCAGTCACAGGAATCTCATTTCCATTCACCACAAGTGTATAATCAAGGATGTTGTTCACTTTGTGCCACGTCACATTTATACTGGTCTCATCTTGGGTGACCGGTTTGAAACCTTCCGCATTGAGAGGAGCTAGGACGTAAACAAACAAGTGGAGAAGAGATTTAAACAAAATCAGAGTTAACGCCCTTTGTGTAGTTTTTCTAAAACAAATAAAAAGTTGCATTACATTATTACATTGATTTAGCCAGAAATAATTAGCATTCACTCACCAGTGGATGCAGTGATGTTCACTCCGCTGCTTCTGACATTTTCAAACACCGAGAAGAGAGTGATGTAATATTTAGTCCCACTTGTGAGCTCTGAGATTGCCTCCGTCACTTGATGTCCATCTGATGCAAAGACGTGTCTCTCATTTCCATTCACCACAAGTGTATAATCGAGGATGTCATTCACTTTGTGCCACGTCAGAGTTATACTGGTCTCATTTTGTGCTGTCACGACCACATTGTTTACATTTCCAGGAGCTGAAAAGACAAAGGGTTGACAGTTTTTACAACAAAGTTTCTTTCAAGCAAATTAATAGTTGGAATTAACTTCATTATTTTATCAGAAAAATTCAAAATCGTTAATCCATCAGTTAAAAATGTATGTTGTTACAGAGCAGTGTGTCCTGGCTCTTGTTATCCTTCAGGGGAGGAAGACCTCTCACCAGTGGGTGCAGTGATGTTCGTTCCGCTGCTTCTGACATTTTCAAACACCGTGAAGAGAGTGATGTCATAGTTCGTCCCACTTGTGAGCTCTGGGATTGTGTGTGACACTGAATCCTGGGTCTCTGATGCAGTCACAGGAATCTCATTTCCATTCACCACAAGTGTATAATCAAGGATGTTGTTCACTTTGTGCCACGTCACATTTATACTGGTCTCATCTTGGGTGACCGGTTTGAAACCTTCCGCATTGAGAGGAGCTAGAAGGTAAAAACAAATGGAAAAGATATTGAAACAAAACAGGAGTTTAAAAATGACGACTGTGATGATAACTTTTTTTAAACAATTATTAAATTTGATTCAATTATTTTATTTAATTTGCGACAATCTACCAGTGACAGCTACAAATGAGTGTCCAGTGCTGTTGCGGTCCTCCTGAGACGTGATAAGGATGAAATGATATTTCCTCCCAGCAGTCAGAGGAGTAACCACGTGTGTGACGGACGGCCTTCCCTCGGTTTCATTTATGAATTCCTCCTTTGAAACTCCTTCGTTAACATATCGTAGATAGTATGTTGGGATGTTATTCACTTTGTCCCACGTCAGAGTTATACTGGTCTCATCTTGTGCTGACACGATCACATTGTTTACATTTCCAGGAACTGAAAAGACAAAAGGTTGAGCGTTTCTTTAAGGAAAGTTGGACATCCTCGTCGGCCTTCACAGACGTCTGCGTCGCAAGAGAGGAAACGCAGACGTGTCACCAAGATGAAGGACAGAGGCTCAGACGTACCTGGTTTTGTTGTTGGAAAAGTCGTCAACGGTGTTGTCGTTTCTGGTGCTAGTGTTGTTGACATTTCTGGTGTTGTTTCTGGTGTTGTTTCTGGTGCTAGTGTTGTTGACATTTCTGGTGTTGTTTCTGGTGTTGTTTCTGGTGCTAGTGTTGTTGACATTTCATTTGAGTCGGTGACAAACTAAATGGGAATCAGAGAGATCAGAGATGATTTAAGATTTTACAAGTGTTCATCTGACTAGATCATTCTAATGCAATATTATATTGTATTTAGCATACTGTTTAAAGCATTGTTCACACGTTTACATTTTTACGTTTATGTACTTAAACATACATTACTTAAATACAACTTAGGACAGATATATGATATTTATCTGCAGGAATGTTCAAATGCAGATTATGGCCCGGAAATTGTTGTAACATGTCGTACTTTGACCTCTAAATCAATCACAATAGCAACAGCGTCTGACATATACTACTTAAAGTGTCCACAAAAAATATAGACTTTTACTAAACTAACTATTGTTTTCTTTCTTTAATAATACCAATCCTGTCCATGAAATATGGACATATTTGTACACAGAAGTTACGTATAATAACTTTATACAATAGTACAACTTACACAATGTTATGAGCCTAATAAATTAATAAATACAGAGTGTTACAACACAGTGCCCAGCTACATCGCCTTATTTAAAATAGACGAGGAGCAAGATACTAAATGTTGGAGCTCCAGCTCCCTATAGATAGATAGATAGATAGATAGATAGATAGATAGATAGATAGATAGATAGATAGATAGATAGATAGATAGATAGATAGATAGATACTTTATTAATCCCCAAGGGGAAATTTGTCGTTACAATATGTTTTATTTTACATTATTTCTTCCTTCGTGCTTTTTGTTTCTCTGAGGAAGTGACTGAGAAAAGATTACAGCAGACAAAAACAATGAAGTCCTTTTGGTTTCCACTGTCTTGGTTAACGGTGACGCCTATAACGTCTCTTGAAGCGCCTCTGTGGTTTTGACACTTCTCTTCAGAGTAGGTATCGACTATCGGATCCTATCAGAGGGGAGAGATGAAGAAAAATACTTACCCAAAGTAAAGTGAGCAAGACGCACAGCACATAGTGGCGTGAGGTGATTTTGAAAGATAAAGGCTCCATCGTCGTTGGTTTACTGAGCTGCACACATTCGATGGTCTTTTACAATCCCTTCGTGGTCCCGGGATCAACTCTCAACCGCGAGTGTGTTGACAGGAGCAACAACGCGTTGAGGTCGGCGGATGAATCCTGCCGCCGCGGTCCAATATTAACTTTATTCCGGTGGTGTTGACTTTTAATTCCTAACCACGTCCTCCTTCCGTAACCTCTGATCCCCTCTCATATTGCCAAGTGAGTGAGCAAATAACTGCTTCTCCTTTTTGGCCTTGTACAGCCACCGAGACCTTTGCCCCGCCTGTCACTTCCTTATTAACGGTCGTATTGTGCTACTTGTCAAAGGTAAGTCGTTCAGTGGGTCGGCCCCTGTTTTACATGTTTATCAGTGGTAATTACTTTACATCTGATGCATGTTTGTCATGATCAGTTTCATGTTTGTGAGTGCCTGTGGATCTTTACGATGTGTAAATATACGACGACAAAGAATGTGTTATGAACCCAGGCAGAGCATTCAAATGCTCCTCAATATAAATACAATTTGTTTAGTTTTCTCATAAATTTGAAATGACTATTACATGTTGTCGTTAAAGTCTCCGGCTGCATCTCTTCGGTTGAGCTGCTGTCACAGAACAGACGATTTGTTTGAAGCTTCTCTGCTCGGTGACATTTATAGCTCTCCGTGTGGTGGACGTCGATGAGGAACTGCGAACCGAAACATCCCCAACACGCTTTCAACAGAACATCAAGTCATAACTGTTTATGGTCTCATATTATGGTGCAGTGCTCAATAAAGTATATCAAAGAAAACTGTGCTCAATGTTTTTTCCATTGGGGAAACATGAGGAGGAAGTAACCGTTGTAAAAGACATTGAGAGTACATGCTCTCACGCTTTAATGCAATAACTATAACGAGCTTCTGTATTTGACTTTGAGCATATATATTGCTTCCTTTAAAAGCATTTTCAGTTAGCATGCATGCAAACTTATTGTATGTGGTCAGAACCACCTGGAGCTGAAGAAGCTCAATACTTTGGAGAGGATAGTGGACTTCATGAGGAGTCCCCCATCACTGACCCTCGTAACCATACTCAACACCAATGCGTCTGCTGAGGAGACCTTCAGGTTTCATGGATCCACAATCTCCCCATAGGACCTAAAGTGGGCCTCCAACATCGACACCATCTAAAGAAAAAAGGCCCGGCAGAGGATATGCTTCCTGTGCACAACCTCAGGAGCAGCTGATTCAGTTTCACTCCGCTCTCTACGCGTCTGTTCTCTGCACTTCTATCACCGTCTGGTTTGAATCGGCCACCAAGCAGGACAGGAACAGACGACAACTAACAAGGTCTCGTGTCTTCCATTTTAGTCTCGAATAATTATTGTTTATCTCTTTTTTCGCGTACACCATTATATATTATTTTAAGCGTGTCACTATTATGGCTCATATATATATATATATATATATATATATATATATATATATATATATATAAAATAAGACTTTAATGCTAGTGTGTGAATAAACTTGACTCACAAGCATTAAAGTCTTATTTTGGAGTAATTTGATTTGTGTGTTTTTCTGTGTGCTTGCTCTGTTAAATGATGTCATGCGCTCCATAGTATATCTGACTGGTCTATAAGGCCTACTGTTACAATAACCAGCTACCTTCTATTATTTTTTTTGCGGTGATATGACGTCATACAAATCACACCAGAAATGTAAGACCAAAATCGCCTCTGGTCCCTGGCAATCTCAAGTTGTCTAAAATGTGTAATTCGTCCCCAACTCGAGAGGTGGCAGTAGAGAGGCTCCGGTAACCGGACGAGGGTCCCCGTTGTGCAAGTGAACAACTACAGCTGACAGCACGGCGGACCGGGGTCGCCCGCAGACCGCCGGGAGACACAAAGGGCAGAGGTAACTATGCCAACTCCGCTTTATCCACAGCGAACATGCGCAGTAGGCACCGTGTAGCTTTATGCTAGTTGGTGCTAGCATGGAGGACGTTAGGTAAACAATCGCTTTAAATCGTCGACTCGTGAGTTAGTTCTAGTTTTAGAACTGAAGTCCGAGCCTAGAAGTGAAGAAAACGAAGCGTGAACTCGGAACATGTGTTTGTTTATGGGATGCCGATGATCTCGGTTCAATAACAACTAGTCCCGGTGTTACAGTTGAAGAAGCGACCGTGTTAACTAGCCACTTATCATCCAAATACTTCCGTTGTTGTCGTGGTTACGACGGCCGTTGGAAAAATAGGATAGAGGACACGTATAGCTGTCCTCGCGAATGCCGCTTTGGTTTCAGTGTCATTTCAAATTCTATACATAATTAAATATACTATACCAATGAAATCATGCGGCATTCACGAGGGTATAGCTATGTGTTGTCTTACTATGTTCAACACCTGTCTAACTACGGCAACAACGGACGCGTTCGGTTCAAAGTCTCCAGTTAACACGGTCGCCACTTAAACCGGCACCTGACTGGTTACGTCCCAGTTGAACTCCATTCTCTGGATAACACATGACGACAGGCGGCTGTTTTAAGCCCTTAAACACCAGGCACATAAAAGCTGGACAGCAAAGACCTGCAGCACTTTTAAAATCTCACTTCACCTGGCGAGTGAACACACGCACACACACACACACACACACGCGCGTATCAGTCAAAATAACTTAGTCTGAAGGGAAATGAAAGGTAAGACATGTTTATTTTTCTTATGGACACTTGTGTGTTAGTAAAAGAGTTATTCATACCTGGGCATGGCTTGAGGTCAACATTGCCCTCATACTAGTCGTATTGATCGTATTGAATGCAAGGTCTTGGGTCAGGGATGTCTATGTGTACAGATTGTAAAGCCAAATTTGTAATTTGTGAAAATGGTCTATACAAATAAACTGAATTGAATTGAAAAAATGTATTTGTTGTGTTTCAGAAATGCAGTCCGTGGTCAAACAAAACTTCCATTTGGAGACGGAAGGAGACTTAAACAAACTGATCAACCTGAAGCTCAGTGCATCCTACACCTACCTTTCTCTGGTAGGATTTAAGTCACATTATTACATTACATTACATGTTATTTAGCAGACGCTTTTATCAAAAGCGACTTACAATAAGGCGTTCATCAACCAAGAGTAAAAACTCGGAACCACAAGAATCCAGAAAGTAACATTTCTTCAAGAAAGTCAAATGACAAAAGTATCATAAGTAAATAAGTAAGAGACATTTAAGTGGCACTGGAGTGCTAATCTGTGTTTTAATCCAGATATATTTAGAAAAGATGTGTTTCATGAACGTTGATCCACCGCATCAAATAATAGTATCTGTATGAATAGTAGTTTTTGTTATACAAGTTATTGGAATCCTGTCTTTCCAATGGAGTATACTAATACGTTGCCCTCTTAGCTGAGGTTCCTTCTCTCTTAACGCCTGTTTAACTAAATACGCTGTTTCTCTTAAATTCTGCTAGGGGATGTATTTTGACCGGGACGACGTTGCTCTGCCAAAGTTCTCCACTTTCTTCCTGGAGCGCTCGGTGACAGAGAGGCAACAGGCGGAGCAGCTGCTGGGCTACCAGAACACCAGAGGAGGTCGCATTATGCTCCAGATCATTGCGGTAACTTTTTTCTCAATGTATTCATTTAGTAATCTTTAGGTGGCATTTTGAAGCCATTATTGTTCCGATTGATTGATATATTTATCCGAGTATACACTTTCCGTTCTAGAAGCCAAGTAGAGATGACTGGAGAAGTGGTCTGGATGCAATGTCCTTTTCCTTGGACTACCAGAAGGTCCTAAACTCATGTGTGCTTGACGTGCACCGCAGAGCTGGCCTCCACACCGACCCTCATGTGAGTCTGCTGCAGGCGGATGGAACTGCTTCTCACGCTATTGTAAAACATAAACAATGTGCATGAATTCAAAATGCCATATGTAACGGTTGTGCTTATTCCTAATGTATTATACGTGGTCCCCTGTGTTATAGCCTTCTTTTACAGCTCACTCACTAGTGTCTGTCTTCCCTCTCTTGTAGCTGTGTGACTTCCTCGAGCAGCACTTCCTCACCGATGGCGTCGCCACCATCAAGAAGCTGGGCGACTACATCGGCAGTCTGACCCGCATCACTTCCTCTGACACCCACGGGGCGATGGGGGAGTACCTCTTTGACAAGCACACTCTGTAGAGGTCACACCAGTACGAGGTACTAGTACCAGTACATAAGCTCCGCATTAAAAAAAATATACAGAGTCCACAGAATAATGATCCCTCGTTCACCTCTGTTAAGAAAATACAATATTGTCACAATTTACGACATTTATTCTTGTACGATAACAGAAAATACCTCAATTTAAAAAGAAGTTCTCATTAATATGGTGCTAAAAACTATTTTCCTCAGCTGTTAATTATTCCCTTGTTGAATCACGTGTCATGCATTCCAGTGTGTCAGATATTTTAACTTTCACAAATGTAGAAATTCATTTTATTTTGGGTCTAATATTCATTTAAGATTTGGAATGTGATTGAAACCTTGAATAAAGCCGGAGTATGCGGACACAGCGTGTTTAGCTCGTCTTCTTTTACAACCACTTTAACAGTTTTATGTCGCTCATGCATGTCAGATCACTCACTCTGTACATTTTCCTTAATGTCCACTCCGCCACTATAGAGCACGGTAAAGATAACAGTTGGACTTTGCTGAGTCAGCGCTGGGCGGGAGCTTAATGTTTAACGTTAGAGGCTGCCAGACAGCGTGCGGTTAGGAAGGACCGCGCTGCTTCTCGGTAAATGACATGGTGCACAGAGATAAGGTTCAGACGTTGTCAACACAGTGACTCCGGGCCGGGCTCAGGGCTTTGTGTTTCAGTTTCAGCCTCTAGATGCATCGCTGCAACATGCCAAAGATAAATAAAATAATAAATAATGGAACAGTGGTTAAAATAATAAGATTGGAAAATGTGTTTTTTCATTTTTATTTTATTTTTAACTAAAATGATGAAAAATGAGAGCAACAGTATTTATAAAAGCCTAATAGGTTATAATTAAAATGGTCTCTAGTATTGTTAAATATACTTTGATTGAGTAGAGAGTCATAGTGGAGAACACGCCTGTTAATGAGCTCTCTTTTATAAGAAAAATGTTTACGCCATGTGTTGATAAGGCACTTTTCGTTAATATAATCCAAACAAGTGTCCGCCTCACAATAATCAGATAGTGTTTGTGTTGCCATGTTGGCGTTCTTTCTCCGTGTTGTTGCCCTTTGCTGTTCGACTCGTCATCTATTAGACGAAGCTGCTGCTCGTCGGGTCGGAGCCGCTGAAATCTCCAGATGTAGCAGCGCAAACAAGTGGCGGCCCGCCGAGGGATTACGTTCCCCCGTGCTCTGCACACGGCCACGTGTTGCCTTCAGTTTATTGGTAAGCCGAGCGATGGGGAGGCTGGAATATCCACTCTCAGTGAAAGTTGTTGGCGGATTGGCCGATGCACTGCGAGGACAGCAATGCAGAGGGGATTAGTGGAGGCTGGATGTACCTCAGCCTCTTCAATCAGATGGATGAACACATCACCACTGCCATGTCTCCTCAGCCACTTCCCCTCAACGAGAGGACGCAGCACACGGTTCAACAGGTGTGACATCGGTAGCGGTGGAGTGGCGATACACAAGAAGGTGACGGTCGCATCTTTGTCCACAGACGTACAGCAACAGATGTGTGGTCGGCGTTCTGATATCGGGAGGAGGGGAGGGGGGGGATTAAATCCCAACGCCGCTCTCGTGATTTGACAGCTCTTGGGCTTTGGTAGAAAGCGCCGCAGGGAGCTGTCAGTCAGTCGGCCGCCTGCAGAGGGGATGATGGCGGTGTGAGGGCGACAGCGGCCAGAGGGAAGCAGCAAGAAATACACTTTGAACCAAAGGTCGTCTAGAAGCTGTCGGCAGAGGGGATTAAAGAGCCATCGGCAGGTGAGATGAATATGCGTAGGACTTCAAACATTTATTTTTTGATTTAGAGCACTACATTTCAATACATTTAAACTGGTGAGAAAAAGCAAGAATACAATAAAAAAAAAAAGATAAAATCCCATTAGGATTTGAAGATACCCCCTGCACTGCATGGCGCCCCTCTTGGCTGTTTTTATGTGAATAATTTGCCGATAGTGTCCAATAAATCTGAAATAAACAATCACCTCTAATTCACGGCTGATAAGAAATACATATAGATGTGAATAGATTATAAATGTGAATAAATGTCGTCATTTTCTTTTCATTTCATTCATTATTCTTTTTCATTTCAGTCATTATTATTAGTAGAAACATTTGAAGAATTAATTTAATGTTACTTTCTATGTACATTATATTTCAAAAAATATTTATTTGTAATTTTATATATTTTTCATAAAATATTATTATTAAATATATAATTATTGTTTTAATTATATAATATATATATTCTATAATTATTAAAAAACATTTTAAGTATATGTGGATAAATAAACATGAAAACCAGAATTCCATGAAATATACTGGACATCTTTAAAAAAATGCTTCTCAGAAAACTTCATGGGAGGAAAATTGAGGGAGGAGACGAACCCATGTTATTTAAGCTTTGAGGAGGGATTTGGGATTAATACTGTAGTGCCACAGTTTAATCCTTTTACATGCATAGAAAACTAGGGATGGGACAAACAGGGGAGGGACAGCAATAGAGAGATGGCAGAGAGGATGAGAGTCACAGAGGGATGTGGGTCAGCCATGTTGAGCATCTGGCTTAAAGATGGCCGGCGCTTTTAAACTGTACAGCGACACATGGACACGGGGATTACATAACGCACACGCAGTCGTGTTATCTCTCACTGCAGGAGCCAATATGACAGAATATAACAAAACAACAACAACTGCTCCGCTTCTCCCGTTCTGACAGCTGCCATGAGGTCGGCCAGCGCGAGGGTCCGGGCCCGGAGGGCCGCGGAGCCGTCTGAGCCGGAGCGGGAGGAAACCACCGAGCCGGAGCGCCGCGAGCATTCCCAAACTGAACACCATGAGCATTCCCAGACGGAGCACCACGAGCACTCCCAGACGGAGCATCACCCCGGACACGACTACAAACACATCAAGGAGAAGTTCATGAATGAACTTGGGCATCTGCCGAGTAAGACGCTTCTAGAATTTCACTATACTTCAGTATTATATTTGACATCCTATTTGGTTATCGCTTGATAGAAATCCATCGATTGGATTCAATCTATTGTCATTGCACAGAGTACAGGTACACAGAGTACAGGTGCACAGAGTACAGGTACACATAGTACAGGTGCACAGAGTACAGGTGCACAGAGTACAGGTGCACAGAGTACAGGTGCACAGAGTACAGGTACACAGAGTACAGGTACACAGGCAACAACATGCATTCTCTGCATTTGACCCCTCCTTAGTTATTAAGGAGCAGTGGGGGAAACTGGGGGTTCAGTGCCTTGCTCATGGACACTTCCACTCGCAACTAATGGGGACAGCGGGGATCGAACCGATGACCTTGGGGTTGCAGGACGACCCCCTGACCCCCCTGAGCTTCAGTCGCCCCAGATGTACTTTATGATAGATAATATTACATATTCTGTTGACCGGTGTTGAACGGATGACTCAGGGGAGTTTGAGCTTGTTTTTGTGGTCATCGTACCGACTGTGTGTGACGTTCATACCCAAAAGAAGAGTACCATCATTGTTGTTCCCTTATATTCACCACTACTGCTGCGGTGCTGTGAGTAGAGCCCATAATGAGGAGATGCAGGCCGCTCCCAGCTCACCCTGTGATTATCAGATCGTGGACAGGGTGTTGCTCACAACATGCATGCTCTTTAAAACCGGCCGCAGAAAACAAGTGCTTAAAAAAAAAACGTACGGCTAAGAAATGCTGCAAAGAACCCTCCAAAATAAAGCTTTTGTTTTAATATATCATAGATATCATGATAGTGTGCGTTATGTTTCCAAGCTTTTGAAATGGAGTTTATGCTCAACAATATTGTTGAAGCTGATTCAGATGGAGGCAGTAAACCGATTTATTCAAGTTTTTTTCTTTTATGTAATCTTAATGTGTAACATTTAAATCCTCTGGGCGATCCTGATGCGTGAGACTTTTACGATAGAGAAGGTGGTGTTTAAAAGTCTACTTGAAAATCTGTTTTAGATTAATGCTTATTGTTTCTTTTGTTTCTTTTTTCGGGGGTGGTTTGTTTTCTCCCCATTCTATTATTATATTCAGACATAACAGATGCGTATACATGCTGCCATGACAAGCATACTCCCATTTCATTTTGCATACTGATGAGTACATTTGCCTTGTTTTTTATGCTAATCTGGATTAAAACACAGATTAGCACTTCAGTGGCACTTAAATATCTCTTATTATGGTACTATTGTCGTTTGACTTTCTTGAGGAAATGTTACTTTCTGTATTCTTGTTGTACTTAGTTTGTACTTTAGGTTGATGCTCTTATTGTAAGTCTCTTTGGATAAAAGCGTCTGCTAAATGACATGTGATGTCATGTAATGTTTTTATTTTGCAGTTCCCGCGTGGGCCGTGGCCGCCATCGTGGTGGTGGTCCTGGTTCTGGTGGCATGCTTCATCTTCTGTCTTTTCAAGAAATGCTTCGGGAAAAAGAAAAAGCCAAAGAAAGTGAGGGAGCGGAAGACCGGTCGCCGCAAGAAGGAAAAGGAAGGTGAAGGAGACGCTGGAGAGAAGGTACGTCGTATCCAGCGACACATTACCGGATAATCTCAGATCTTCAGGACGAATACCCGACGCTCCTTTGATCTTCTGGCAGGACGGAGAGGTGAAGAAGGAAGGAGAGCAAGAAGAGAAAGAACAGGAAAAGTTGGGGCGGCTGGAGTTCTCCTTGGACTACAACTTCACGGACGCCCAGGTGGGAAAACAAAATCATCAACAGTTCATTCACATCCACAGCTTTCAGCAACATTCAGCAATATATATCATTGTAATATAATATAATACATTCCCTTTTATTATAGCTGGAGATGTATTAGGGTTGTGGGTGTCGCCAACAGTGGGAGGGGGGTACGTTTACATGATGCATGTGTGTGTGTGTGTGTGGGGGGGGGGGGATAATTAAATTTAATTGCCTACTTAATATACAATTCAGTTTATGAACTTACACTTGTGTTTTATTGAATATTTATTAAATAACTATTTTTAAAGGATTTTTTAATGGATGCTAATTTTAAATAGTTTTTTTTTTTTTATCTCACGTACCCCCTGGAGTGCCTTCACGTACCCCAGGGGTACACGGACCCCCATTTGAGAATCACTGTACTAGGGTATGCAAGTATTGCATGTATATGTCAATATATATGCAGGTTTTTGCATGCATACTCGTATTTATATATATATAAATTTTTATTTAGGTTATTTTTATGTTTTTGTACCATTGTGTACGTACAATGTGTACGTATTTTTCTTTGCATGTGCGTATCTCAAAAAACAATACAAAATGTAATCACAAAAAACTGTTTATTCACATTAATGATTAGAATAAACTCTACAAATATCTACCAGGAATAAATCTAAACTCTTAGTTCATGGCCTCTGACACCTGTTGTCTCCCCTCAGCTCATCGTGGGCATCCTTCAGGCTCAGGACCTTGCTGCTATGGACATGGGGGGGACCTCGGACCCCTACGTCAAGGTCTTCTTGTTGCCAGACAAGAAGAAGAAGTACGAGACCAAAGTCCAGCGCAAGAATTTATGTCCTGTCTTCAACGAGACGTTCATCTTCAAGGTGCCGTGTGCCGGATGTTGTCTGTGCTTCGTTTGCCCTCGTCTGAATGAAGTTTGGATTCATGTTTCTACTTCCCCCGCGTCTTTAATCTTTCCATCCCTGAGCGGCGTCTGTCAAGGTATCCCTTCCCCTAAGATATCCCAGCAGAATGTTTTTAATAGTATCCTGTGTCCCGATGCTCCTTGTAGGTTTCTGCATTTGTAAATGTGATTCCACGTAAACAAAGTTGTCTACAATATGTCTTCAACTCACCGCTTCTCTCTCTCTCTAGATCCCATATGCAGAGTTGGGCGGGAAGACTTTAATGCTGCAAGTTTTTGACTTTGACCGCTTCTCCAAGCATGACATCATCGGCGAGATAAAGATTCCCATGAACAGCGTTGATTTGGGCCAGCCGCTGCAACAATGGAGAGATGTGGAGAGTGGAGAGAAGGAGGAGGTACAATATATCATATATATATAGTAGTGTTGCTATGCTGCGTGTATTTAAATTGATTAAATACTATACTCTATGCATTGCTTCTCTAGTTAACGGTCATGATAATCTGCAGTTTCATAAAAGATGTCTATTTGAATTCCCTGGCATCTGATGGTAATCCAGAATATTTTCCTTTCAGCAAGAGAAACTGGGCGATGTCTGCATTTCTTTACGATATGTTCCCACTGCTGGAAAACTGACAGTGAACATCATGGAGGCGAAGAACCTGAAGAAAATGGATGTTGGTGGATTATCAGGTAATTATGTCTCCTTATTGTCTCTCAGATATTTGCTTCAACACATTTCAATCTTAGGAGGAAGTAAAATAGCTCAACATAACACAACTATATCCCCTTCTGCTCCTCCCATGTCAGACCCGTACGTGAAGATTGTTCTGCAGCAAAATGGGAAACGGATTAAGAAGAAAAAGACGACCGTCAAGAAAAACACGCTCAACCCTTACTTCAATGAGAGCTTCAGTTTTGAAGTCCCCTTTGAGCAGATACAGGTGAGATGTGGCTTAATATCTATTATCAATTACAATTTCATCTGACCATTATTGTTAATACGGTTAATGATCTGGTATTACGTCTTTGTTTTCTATCTTTCAGAAAGTGCAGGTGGTCATCACAGTGTTTGACTATGACAAACTGGGGAGCAATGACCCCATCGGAAAGACCTTCATGGGTTATGGAGCTACGGGAGTCGGCCTGCGCCATTGGTCAGAAATGTTAGCCAATCCCAGACGTCCAGTGGCCCAGTGGCACGTCCTGATGCACGAGGAAGAGGTTGACGCGGCGCTCAAAGCCAAACCTCGTTAGAGTCGGACCTCGCTTGGATATCCAATAATGCCGATATCGTACTCATATCGCCCGGTGGTGTTCTCAAGTTCTGTTCTCCATCTTGTTTCTTTTAAGATACTTTAATGTGTGTGTGTGTGTGTGTGTGTGTGTGTGTATGTGTGTGTGTGTGAGTGTGTGTGTGTACGTGTATGTGTGTGCGTGTGTGTGTGTGTGTGTGTGTCTACAGTCAACATTCGGTTGTTACTAAGCTCCCCCTGTTTACCTTATTATACTGTAAACCATTATGACTTTGTATTTGTATATTTGTAATACCTGTATATGTGAATGTGCATCCTGTGTGTATGCTCATGCATGGGCTTATTAAAATGTGGATGCCTAAAGGAGGCGTTCAGGGTCGCTCTGTTCTTAAGACTGCCAGAAGGCTTGTTGTAATGATTTGGATATTGCGAATTAAAATAACCCCACAATGGACTTGTTTTCTCTTTACTCACTCACCGTTACTACATTAATGTTATTAAATAGGAAAGAGTACACAGCGTTTCACCCTGATAAGATAACTGACACTATCAAACCCAGCCGTGTCCCGCCGCTAGAGGGCGCTGGTCTGACCGGTTGAGAAACAGTTGCTTAGCAACAGAACTCAGAATAAGACCCAGCCGTGTACCGCCGGTAGAGGGCGCTGGTTCGACCCGTTGAGAAGCGGTTGCTAAGCAACGGAATTCAAACGTTCCCCTCAGACGGTGCGCTGGTTCCCTTCAGACTGCGAGGTGAGTTTACTTTAACGTTGGTTTCAGCTCGTGGCGGCTCACCCACACCCTGAGGGGAGAGGTCTTTACCCGCCGCGTGAACAATGACGCCCCTCTTGTCTCGTAAGTTGTCGGTAACGGGAGGTTTCGTTGTGTTACCGTGTCCGTGTTTCTGTCCCAGGATGAGCGGCGGACGGGTTTCTGAGGGCGCCGGCTGCGTCACGTGGTGGGGCTACAGTCCTGCGCGCGACCTGCTGAGTTTGGGTGAGCGGCGCAGGTGCGCGTGGATGTGATCACGTGATTAACATCTAGTCAAAATGATCTTCGCCTGGACTAAATGTTCTGCTTCCATGTTAGACATCACAATGAAACACCCCGGGGGCCATGTTACATGAGCAACATGTTGGACCCTTACAGCAAATGTGTTGTCTTGTCATATTATATATATATATATATATATATATATATATATATATATATATATATATATATATATATATATATATATATATATATTAAATGCATTTAATTAAGGGTTTCTCTCATGTTTTTATGATATTGTCCAATAGCAGGAGATATCAATGTAGGCCTGGATAGGCTTGGAGATGTCTGTGATACCTGTGCTAGCACGGCCAAATAAATACACAAGTAATAACAACCATTAAAGAACTCGGCATAAATATTAAAGTTAAAATTGGGGAGTCATGATCATTTATATATCTGAATAAAGAATAAGTAAACAAGACTACACATTCAAACCTGCATTCAAAGCCAACTTTGAGGTATGGTACACAGTCCTAGTGTCTCTCTCTCTCTCTCTCTCTCCGCCCCCCTCCCCCAGGCCCTGCGAGACATGAAGAGGACATCAATGTCTTACTGGTCGGCAGTGGAGATCCGCGACATATTTTGAAGACCATTTCTGTTTTGCAGAACCAGCAACGCCTCCATGTGAGCCTCTCATCCTCTCATCCTCTCAGCCTCTCAGCTTCTCGACCCCCTGGTCACACCCTGACCTTCTGACCTCTTCCCTGTGCTCTGCAGGTGTGGGTGGTAGAAAGCAGCATGGAGCTGGTGGCTCGACAGCTGCTGCTCCTCTACCTGGCACTGATGCCCAAGGAAAGCATGGGAAATAACGGTGGGTGGGACTTTCTGGAGGCGTGGACTTCACAGACGTGAATAAAGATAACTGGGTCTTGAATCTAAAATGTTTTTTGTCGTGTTTTTTGTTGGTTTTCCAGAGAAAACCGAGGTTTTCTTGGAAGTGTTTGGGAACGTTGAGATCCGCAGTCAGACAGAAGAGACGCTGAGACGTGCAGCGACACAGCTCACTGCGTCTGTGACCGACACGCCGGAGGAAGCCACGCACCCGGCTCTGAATACAACTCTGCTCAAGGTATATGAGGAATAACACATGGAGGCCCGTCAGTCGCACCCACGTGAAACTAGACTTTCTTACACTTTGAGTTCTTCCTCAGTTCAAGGAGCGAGATGAGCTGGCCAGGATATTCAAGTCGTGGATCCGTCCTCGGCCTTCATCCTCCTCGTCGGGGTTAATGTCCAAAGCCTGGGATTATCGGGTCAGGCAGCACCTCGGCACACGCTACGACTCCAAGAAGAGCGTCTTCGACTGGGACCTCAGGATGAAACTGCATGAGAAAGGGGTATTTTAATATCTGCCGTGCTTTTCCTACACAAGCTTCCTAAATCTGCCTTCAGAAATCCTTTTTTTCGAAGGTTAGACACTCAAATGTTGCTCTGAAAGATGGACGTTCTTCTTGTTTCTGCAGTGCGGCGTCATCAACAAACAACAATACACACAATGGAGGGAACGCGGGTTGGCCTTCGAGATGAGGGAAGGCGTCTACCAAAGGACCAACCCAAGTCTGCTCTCCTCCAGAGGGTTCTCTCGGGTAAGCGTTCAACGATATTTTCTGCACAATTCTTCTCCACAATGCAGCAGCAAGATGACACGAAGGAACTCTGTGTGTGTGTGTGTGTGTGTGTGTGTGTGTGTGTGTGTGTGTGTGTGTGTGTGTGTGTGTGTGTGTGTGTGTGTGTCTGGACAGAGAGGGGAGAAGGTGTTTTACACGGGCTACTGGGGGGATATCGTTTCCAGTCCTTATCTCTCTTTTGGCATCGAAACCGAGGACCAGAGCCTTCTGAAGACCCAGAACGGCCTTCACGTCAAGGTCAAACACACCGCATGAAGACACAGGTCACACGTGACGTCATCGTCGTGTTTACCGCCCAGTGAGGAACATGTTCGTGTTTCTGTCCACAGACAGCCCAGGACATCTCTGTTGCAAACGTGCAGGAGTTGTTCCGCTCCCTGTCCGGTAGGGGGCGCTGTCCCACCACCTCTCAGGCAGAGGCGGCGGAGCCCGAGGTGGACCGGAACTCTGTCCCCGTTAACGGTAAATGGTGGGACGGTAAACATGATGGATGGTGGAGGTCTGGATGGTGGAATATGCCGACTACCAACTCTTCATCATCTCCTCTTCATGGTGTTGTTCCTGTGTTTTAATGTGTGATGATTCCTTCTGGTCACATGACCTCTATGACACCTGTCCACCTGGAGAGGATCCTCCTCTGTTCTCTCCTCAAGGGTTCTCACCTTTTACCCTGAAGGGTTGTTTGGGAGTTGTTCCTGATCCCATGTGAGGTCAAAGGTCAAAGGTCAGGGATGTCTATGTGTACACATTGTAAAGCACTCTGAGACACATTTCTAATTTGTGAAAAGCGGCTAAACAAAAAAATCTTTAATTTAATTTAATTTAATTTCTGTAAACACAGCAGGCCGGGTCGTCATTCGGTGCAGGTACGAATAGCTTGCCCAATAAAAAAAGCTCACAGGGGAAATATTCAGACTTTAGGGAAACATTCAATCTGATGATGTGGCCTACATCTTAGCTCCAGTGGGTTTTAATGCACATGTTTGAAACAATGAAAGAAGTGTAAATGGGAGCCATGTCTTTAAGCTCATCCCCTCCCTCTGATGCTGTGTTGATGCTGAACACGGAGGTTTACCTGTGAGACGGTTCTCTCCTCTTCAGACTTGCTGCCTCTGACTGGCGTCTCTGTGACGTTCCTGCCGTCCGACTCGCTTCACAAACTGCCGGAAAAACTCAAATATTCTCACTTCTTTAACACCGTCTACGTCTCCGCCAGGTGAGCGTTTCCTCTCCTCCAACATATCATCGCTCTGAGTGAACCATCACAAGGATTCCTGCAGCCTTCCTGACCCCCTGTGTTTGTCTCTGAAGCTGCGTGCACCAGTTGAACCCGACCATGAGACGGATCGCGGCGCCGGACGCCGTGCTCGTCGTGGAGCTGGCCAGGTGAGGGTTTTCATAGGTGTGTTACCATGGCAACGCTGTATCCACCCAGAGTACAGTGAGCGTGCTCTGGTAGTCAGAGCATGTGCTTCTCTGAATCTGATTTATTCATAGATCTCATCTGAAAGTTCACTGGTGGAATGTGTTCAAGTTTCGTGTGTGTGTGTGTGTGTGTGTGCGTGTGTGTGTGTGTGTGTGTGTGTGTGTGTGTGTGTGTGTGTGTGTGTGTGTGTGTGTGTGTGTGTGTGTGTGTGTGTGTGTGTGTGTGTGTGCGTGTGTGTGTGTGTGTGTGTGTGTGTGTGTGTGTGTGTGTGTGTGTGTGTGTGTGTGTGACAGGTACATTTTGGATCTCACCAAAGAGCAGGAGGCCGGCTTTGCAGAGAGAGTGGCGAGCACGGCTCTGGAGGCCGACTTCGAGCCGTGGCGTGATGGGCGGAGCGATGGCGGCCATGCTGTCTTCGTGCCCCAGAGGAAGTGACGCCACCGCCCAGGTGTCAGCGCCTCCCCTCACTCTGTCAGTTATTCAATATCTTATGCAGAGTTTATGTTTCCCTCATGAGGAAGTTCACCAATCAGTAGCTACATCAATGTGTCTTCATGCCTTGTTTGGATAATTTAATTTAATTATTAACACCGCAAGAAAATATTCATTTCATGTATACGTGCATTTCAATAAATACAGATGCAATTGCAAGCGGATGTATTTTAATAAATGCCACGCAAGAAGCATCTCTAATGGAGTTCAGAAAGGAGTGAGCCGTCTCCTTGTTCCTGCGTGGCTCCGGCGTGAGGTCACTTCCAGCGACCTCCGACCTTCCCCTTCCCGTGGACCTTCTTGCTGCGACGAGACAGGAACACAAAGAAAGTCGATTTTGAACGGTCGGCACTAGAAGTGACCAGCAGCTGTGACTGATTGGAGATGGAGATCTTTCACTTCCATATGAATAACGTTTAAAATATCAAGAGCTGTGATTTTGGCATTCCCTGTGCCGCTCCGTCTGAGGTGTGTGAGTCGATGTGTCATCATGGTAGACTGGGATGAACTGGGTGACTTACAATTTCTGAGCATGTTGGAGTCTGTTCAGGAGGACGTTGATCTGGGAAAAACAACAACAAATGACATATAAAGTATATATATATATATATATATATACATATATTCAAAACACCAGTTTAGTATTCTCCCGCCTCGATGACTCGCCTCATACTTCTGCCTCCTCGTCTTTTCGGTCAGGTCAAACTTCTCTGACTCCAGCTGGTAGATGCTCTCCCACATCTCCCTGGCTCTGTCCCTAAAACACAGCATCAACAAGTTGAGATGACAATAAGAGGCCATTGTTTACAGCTGTGTGTGTGTGTGTGCAGGCTCACTAAGCTATGGCATGGACTTGGTTTGATATGATATAATATGACACTATAATATATACACTACACACATACACACAATTTGCATTTTGCACACTTCAGTCATTGTCACCAGTATTATATTTGCTTATTTGCATATATGTTGTGTATATATAAATACATATATATATATATATTATTTGCATTTTTTTTGTATTTTATATTTCACTTTGTGCACAGTCACTGTTTCTGTTTCTTATATGTATATTTTATTCTTGTGTGTTTAGCTTTTTGGTGCTACTGTAACAACACATTTCTCCTTGGGGATTAATAAAGTATCTATCTATCTATCTATCTATCTATCTATCTATCTATCTATCTATCTATCTATCTATCTATCTATGATATGATATGATATGATGTTCCTTTATTTGTCCCACAGTGGGGAAAGTAAAAAAATCCCAGAGTATCAATGAAAAAAAAATATAAAACACACAACACAATACTAAATACTAAATATAGGGGGAATAAAGTAAAGTGCAGAGTTTTCCAGGATCTCCACTGATCTGCTGCAGGGTGTTGTGCAGCCTGACAGCAGCTGGAGGACGTGTGGTTCCTCTAGTCTGTATGATCATTTAAAATGATTTTTTTTTTTAAATGCATCAGTCGGCAATGACCCTGAACCGACCTCAGGCCGTCCTCCTGCAGGCTCTCGATGGCCAGCGGCTTGCGTCTCTCTGCCAGAGTCTTCCTCTTGATCTCCCTCGCCGTTTGCTTCTTGCCTCTCCTCTGCTCGGCCTGCGGGAAACAAACATGCTCACGTACAAGACGCGCCCTCACGACCCCTCACGACCCCTCACGACCCCTCACGACCCCTCACCACCCTCACGACCCCTCACGACCCCTCACGACCCCTCACGACCCCTCACGACCCCTCACCACCCCTCACGACCCCTCACCACCCCTCACGACCCCTCACCACCCCTCACGACCCCTCACGACCCCTCACGACCCCTCACCACCCCTCACCACCCCTCACCACCCCTCACGACTCCTCACGACCCCTCACCACCCCTCACGACCCCTCACGACCCCTCACCACCCCTCACAACCCCTCACGACCCCTCACGACCCCTCACCACCCCTCACGACCCCTCACGACCCCTCACCACCCCTCACAACCCCTCACGACCCCTCACGACCCCTCACCACCCCTCACGACCCCTCACGACCCCTCACCGCCCCGCCCGGCGACACGCCTGTGACCTTGTTCCTCTGACCTTCGCCAGGAAGCCTCCGAAGTGAGCCCCCATGTTGGAGAGCACCTTCTTCTTCTTGGCCTCGTCCTCCGCCCTCTTCTTGGCCTCTTCCTCCTCCTTCCTCTGCCTCTCCTTCTGAGGGGAGTCAGGCCAACACGTTGCGATCCCAGCGGATTTTGGACAACACGCGTGATACGACGTCAAAAGGTTAATTACTGCGATCCGCGTCTGTCTGTGCCGCTCCTTCTCCGCCCTCACGCGCTGCTGCTCGGCTCGTTCCGCCCGGCGACTCTCCTGTGACGGAAGAAAACATTTACACATGGCTCGAGTGTCATCATCAACGTTCTGAATACACAAACTGGACGGTTACAATCCT
Organism: Liparis tanakae; assembly: GCA_036178185.1. Taxonomy (NCBI): domain Eukaryota; kingdom Metazoa; phylum Chordata; class Actinopteri; order Perciformes; family Liparidae; genus Liparis; species Liparis tanakae. Next base: position 17,722,317 of record CM070105.1, on the reverse strand, counting down.
GTCTTTGAGTCCGATCAGCTCCTCCTCCTCTTTCTGCCTCTGCTCAAAGTGGACATCGATCAACGTCTGCAGCTCCAGGAGATCTTTCTCCATCCTCTTCCGATGGATGTCCTGCCGGGGGAGCAGCGGAGCCACAGATCAGGTCTAGGAACGCCTGCGTCGGGCTCCATAGTCGTGTGAATGTTCCATGAACAACAACCTTGAAGGAACATACGTCAAAGTCGACCCTCTCCCCCTCGGGTATCTTAGGGGCCGCCAGTGGCGTGACGGGCCTGGAAGACAACATGGCGGCAGGTCAACGCGTCCGATCTGAGCGCGTTTACCTCTTTGTGACGACGTGTTTCCATGTCAGTCTTACTTGTATTTGGGGCGTTCTTCTTCTTCTTCTTCTTCTTCTTCTTCTTCTTCTTCTTCTTCTTCTTCTTCTTCTTCTTCTTCTTCTTCTTCTTCTTCTTCTTCTTCTTCTTCTTCTTCTTCGACATGACAACCAGAAGAGCAACGCAAGACAAATCCGGGTTTTTTTGAAGACACATCAGAGGAAATTAAGTGTTTAATTCATTAATTTAATCCAATAGACAAACAATGATGTGATAAACATAGAACATCCCAGTTTATGGCCTCTGTTTATAACTCGTGAACTGCCCTGTGAACTTAAGCTTTAGAGTCTCCTGTGAAATTTGAATTGAAGTTGTGTTGTTTCTAAGGTGAGGTGGATGAAACACAGCCTCACCTCCCTCCCCCTCATCTTCATCGTCTTCTGGAGAAAGAAGGAGACACAACTAAGAAACGATGAAACTTCTTTTTATTTAATGAAGGAGTGAATGTCCTTACCCTCTTGATGGCTTCTTAAATGAAGAAGAATTAAACAGATACATCAGACAATGGAAGTTCATGTATTAAGAATGTAGAAGAGTTTATAAATGAGAAATAAATGGACTTGTAGGACTGACTCACCCGAGATCTTCCAACTCAGACATGACGACACGACAGAGACGACCCTGAGTATAAAAATCACTTCTGCTTTAGTCACAGCATTAACCCAAAATATGAAAGGTGTTGATGACTTTTCATAATGAAGATCGGACAATGTGTTGGTTCAATACATTAGAATAAATCATAAATAATCACACAATGTGCAATTAATGTGCCAACAACATGGGTTTATCCGATATTATCTAGTAACCTATTATTATTATTATTATTATTATTATTATTATTATTATTGCCTATTAGCAGCAAACAGATAATGTAGGTTGTGATGCTTGAACATATTTGTCATGACCAGAATCTTATTAGCCGGATATATATATATATATATATATATATATATATATATATATATATATATATATATATATATATATATATATATATATACATATATATACATATATATAATATATATATATACACATATATATATAATATATATACATATATATATACACATATATATAATACATATATATATATATATATTATATATATATGTATATATATATATATATATATATATATATATATATATATATATATATATAAATATTGCCTTGTAAATGTTTTTTTCGGGATTTATGTGTTGGACTTTTTGTCTCTTCTCCATTTCAGTCGCTGAGTTTTCAACATCTGCTCCATCAGGTCGCCCTATATGACGCCTTTGAAGCCATCGTCACGGCAACAGGTTGGAATATGAGAATACAGGCAACGTGTGATTATTTAGTTGGTACCACTTGTGGCCGTGGTGGACACTGTTCAGCAAAAGTTAAGGAAACAAAATCTGACTTATATAAAAAATTTGACTGTGTACACAAATAATGTGCAATCTGAATTCCTGAGATTCAAATGAAATGAAAATACTGGACCTTAGGTTCATGTCTTTGCATGATAGTGATCACATTTCAAGGTATTCTATATTTGCGTGACCTGATCGATGCCGGTCGGTGCTTTGCTTAAAGAACCAGATGAAGCAAAGCTCCCGGTCCAGGAATAGAAGAGGAGAGAGGGACGATTAGCCCGGAGCGGTGTCGCGTTACCCGGGATGAGAGAGAGGTATTCGCTCGCCAATCCACGAGAGGGAATGTGGGATGGGGCATTAAGCTGGTCGGCTGGCGGCTATTAACACCTGCCAAGCCTCCATTATCATCTGATCTGTAGTCATCATACTTTATACCAGTATTAAGACTCTTGTGCATGTATTCCAGGAGATACGTCATTCTAAATGTGTACAGTACAAGTCCAAACTGGTGGTTTCTTATAGACACAGCAGCAACATAACAAGTGTCTAAATACTATCTTCAATCAACAAGTGACGCCCTCCCAGACCGCCGTCTTTGAGAGTATTACTGAAACACGGCGGATCATCACCGGCCGCCCTCGGCCCTCAGATCCTGTCATCGTTAGTTTTTAGATATCATGAGGATCTGAACAAACACGAGCGCGTGGATGAAAGGCAGAGGAGGGATTGGGAGAGGAATCCTTCTCATTGTTTTCCCGTTGAACGTGTCTGGCCAACAGACGGAAACAATCAGGACTTCTTCTGTCGGATAAATACTTCACCTTCATCATCAGCCAACTGCATTTAAGTGTAATTAGTTGGAAATCCCTGTTTCCAAAGATGCCGAATGTTGAATTGTTTTATATTGATTTGCTTCTGTGACGTTGAAATTAATCTGAGCATGTTTAAACTGATCGGTCAGACATTCATCAACTGAGATGTTTACATTTTTAAAGTGCGATATGATTTTTTGTCGTTGCAAACTTAGTGGCAGCAGAAATAAGGAAGTATTAGCAACTCTTAATATGTCAAAGTTGATGTAATTTTCACATTCGAGAGACGTGAGTTAAGATCATTCATTTGGATCATTGTTCATCTATCGATGCTCCGTCAGTCTGACGGAGCTGAAAGACTCTGAAAAGCTCTGCAGTGCAAAGAGGATGAGTAACATCGGTGATAACTCTCTACTTCACTACTGTGGAAAACACTCTTCACTTTACTCATATTTGATCATTTGTTATCATAAAACATTGATTATTGCTGCTTTAAACAAAGTTAATTGAGCAAAGCATTGCAAAGCCTCGTAAATCAGTCCATAAACAATAACATGCAATAAAACCCAATGGTGTGCATAATCTTTTTGTGTGTACAACTATCTAGTTTCTGGAGACTACAGTACCAGATACAAATTAGTGGTCTCCTTTTTGATGGTCAGATATTAAAAATAATCACAGCAAGAAGAAACACTTGGCTTTAGAAAGAGGGAACGTTAAATCTTAGAGGCCTACCTGCAGCCAGAGAGAAGGAGGTTTGACTGATGATGGAAACGAGGGGAGTAACAACGAGAGGGGAGACAGAGCTTTATATAAGGGGTTCTCGGGGGGCGGAGGGGTGACAACATGTCTGAAAGAGGCAAGATTTATAAAAAAGAAGGACGGGGGACTGAGGGTGGATTATGGCCGGCTTGTGTGAGCATATGCGGAAGTCTGATAGAATAATGAGCGAAGGGTTTGTAGCTGACCTCACCGCTGAAACGAGACACAGAGACAGGTGGCGGGAAACTATAAAGGAGGCAGAAACAAGACAGTTTATGCACAAAGAGATCCTGTGGACCCAGGATGGAAGCGTGTGTGTGTGTGTGTGTGTGTGTGTGTGTGTGGGGGGGGGGGGGGGGGTTCAATTGAGGTCCTTCCTCTTCCTCTCCTCAGATCTTCCTCTCTGAAGAGGCCTTGTGCTCGATGGACATGTGTTACGGGTCTCGGGGCGCACAGGCCGTAACATACCAACAATAAGGGATATAGCTAAGGGGGAAGAAAGGAGGCGAACAATAAAGGGAAATACTTAAGCAAAATAAGGAATATTTATTTAGCAGAGATAAAGCTTAACAAAAGGTAAACGTCAGGGTCTATATAAAGGTGTCTCACCTTTTAAGTGTTTATTCTGCTTACTCCCTTTTAAATATATATATATATATATATATATATATATATATATATATATATATATATATATATTAACCTTTTATATAGAATTTGCTTTATATGTTTACTTTACATTTCATTGGTTATTTTTGTTTTTTTTCTTATAATTTGTTCCATATTCAACTTATCAAATGTATTGAAGAGGCCATTTTTTACTTTTTTCCTGCTGTCTTCAAAGTCCACTCTTCTTTCTCATCATCCAGTCGGTTTGTTGTGAGTCAACAGACCCTCCCGGATCCTCCTGCAGGTGAAGCAGGTGGTGTTTAGCGCCATCTAGCGGTTGCAGATTGCAAATACGTGAAACTACGGTGGCCCACGAGCAAATCCAAATGGAGCGTTTGGTATGTCCGTCCTCGGCTACCGTAGAAGCGTGGCTTCGTGTGCAGAGGACCGTAATATGTGTTGATATAAATAATTATTTTAAGGGAACAAAAACACAATACAACTGATTTTCATGTTATTATACACTAAAATACATTTTATAATATATTCCATTTCTGACAGCAAATCCTCACTGATAACTGTGTCCAATGTCATATTATAATAATATAACATAATAATATAATCATAATAGGACTGGGGGAGGATCCAGTAAGGAGAGTTATCACAGGTGACTCTAAATATCTTGTGTTCAAAAAGATTTTGCAAAGTTTATTAACCAGATATAAAATAGATTCCTTCCATGAATGTCGACATCTTTCCGTGGCTCTAGAGGGAGCTGTGCTAAATCAAAAATAAATTAAAGGGGTGTCCACTGTGTATTTGCATTTTGAGTGACGTAGGCACCAGGTTAGAGTAGAATAAAAATAGATGTGGCTGCTAATGCTGCATGAATTCAATGTTTTTTCATAAGTCTAACCATCATATGGGAGTACTCTTCAGTACTCTTCTTTACAGAAAGACACACTTTGATCTTTATTCATTAAGAATCCCTTTATGTTCTGCAGTAATATTGCATTACAAAAGGCTGACCATCGTAATACTGAGAAACGAGCTCAACGGGAAACAAGAGGCAAAAACCGATGAAGAGTAATTGAGGAATCCGTGTCACTGGAACACAACTTTCTTTGAACCGGAACGCTTCCCTCCGCATGAAACACACACCTGGCCTGCAGCTCATGACTTAACACACACCTGGCCTGCAGCTCATGACTAAACACACACCTGGCCTGCAGCTCATGACTTAACACACACCTGGCCTGCAGCTCATGACTTAACACACACCTGGCCTGCAGCTCATGACTTAACACACACCTGGCCTGCAGCTCATGACTTAACACACACCTGCATATGGCGTTCATGAATATAGCTTTCATCGTGACGGTGCTTGTTTAATAATACAGTGACGGAAAAACTATTACAAAACAGATTCATAGATGGCAGTGAAATATCTGTAGATCATTACAGTATAGTTCATAACGTAATACGTTGGAAAGGCCTCCTGACTACTGTAAGTACGATTGATCTACATTATTTGCATCTAGATTTTTATGTTTGACAACCTAAAGTTTCTTCCTGGGTGAGCTGGCACTGAATATAATACGAGTCTAACACTATGATGCCAACCTATGAGTTTAAAGAGTCGCTACATGTATGAACAGCCTGGCGCTCTCAGCTCAGGATTACAATCATGTGGTTTTTGTAGAAAGCAGATTTGTACATAACGAGTAAACGATGAGAAGTCCCAGACGTCCAGGATGTTGTGCGTGGCGTTACTCTCCAACTCTCCAACAAAAAAAACAGCGTGGCCCATTTCATGTCGTCAAAACGTAGCGCACTTGAATTTATATCAAATTAACCCCTGTAATAAGGTGACATATTAGGGAATGAATCTCCTAATAAGTGGTGAAATACATACTGGCCTTGTAAGAATAATCCATAATGTGTCCTGATGATTTTAATGCAGGGCTCCAGACTGCGACCAAATGGTCGCATTTTGCGCCTAAAATTAGACGCAATGCGAGTAAATTTTTCATCAACTCGCGCATGCGCGACCAGTAAATTTGCAGATATTTTTTTTTATTACATATTTTTGTTGCTGACACACTTGTTCTATACTTCAGACCACTATAGTTGGCGGTAATGCCTGAATGACTGGTTTGCTAACCGACATTAACTCCAGAAGAAGAAGAAAGGAGACGAAAACAGAAGAAGAAGAAGAAGGCTGGCCTGTGTGTGAGAGCGGGGGGAGCACGGCTATAGGCTGATGTGTGAGAGGAGGCGGGTCTTGGGGGGAGCACGGCTATAGGCTGATGTGTGAGAGGAGGCGGGTCTTGGGGGGGCACGGCTATAGGCTGATGTGTGAGAAGAGGTCTTGGGGGGGGGCGCATGGCTGATGTGAGAGGCGGGTCTTGGGGGGGGGGGGGCACGGCTATAGGCTGATGTGTGAGAAGAGGCGGGTCTTGGGGGTTATCGCGCGAATCCAAAGAGTCTAATAGCGGTGTCTCTGTAAACAATGGACCATGGGAAGCGACTGTCAGTTCGTACTTTCTTCCTAAACCTCACGATATGGAGAAGACAAATCCCCAGAATGAGTCCGACTCAGGTTGTGAGGAAACGGTTGTGGCGAAAAAAGGCTTCAATCGACACCGTGATCGGTGATCGGTGATCGGTGTTATCGGTGATCGGCAGATACTGATTTCAGTGATCGGTGATCGGCACCAAAAAACCTGATCGGTGCATCTCTACTTATCAGCCAATCAAAAAAAAGAGCTGGGCTACACAATAGTTAATCCGAAAAAAAGGTCTCTGTTGCATGTGGCTGATATCCTAAAGTTTTGTTCTGCGGGGGAGGGGGGGGGGGTGCTGATGGATATCGATTTATAGTGTGCGCCCCTAAATTTTCTGCTTGCGCCCCTAAAATTTTAAGTTAGGGGCCACTGTGCTCCTAGTAAAAAAAGTTAGTCTGGAGCCCTGTAATGTTTCCAATTGTGTGTCTTTTAAAACTAAACTGATAAATCCTACTGTACTTGAATCCCACTTGACCTTTTCCTTCTCACACACCTATTGTACTCTCACACACACATACAGTAAAAACATCACCTCCATTTCATGGTTTTCCCGATGGAGCTGTTCCTTGAATATTATCTGTCTGGCTAAAAAAATCTTCCAATGCATGAAAAAAAAAAAAATCAGTCTTTCCAAAATCCCTGGTGTAACATCTCATTGTTTCGGCATCCTTTACCCCGAGTCACGGCCTACAGGTGTTTCTTGAACTCCGGCCGCTTCACCTCCCTCTTGGGGAGCTCGGTCTGGGTGGGGCACAGCAGCTGCAGCAGGTCACGCAGAGCCTTTCTAATCTGAACTCCAAACGTATGGGCGCCCTGGAGGGACACATGGAACACAGAATAAGGAGATTGATGTGTCTAGGAGGGTAAAACAAGTATCGTCTTTTTACAGGAATTCATCACAAAAAGTGTGAAGTCATTTGCTGTCATCAATACGCATCATGAATAGAAATGTATTTTCAATACATGAGTGTAAATATGATTTGAGATGTTTGTAAGTTTTTCTGTTGTAGGAGTTTAATTATGGAATAATGTTGAAATGGATGTAAGAATGGGGAACTCCTTTTGGTTTTCAAGGGAATTGTTTATAAAATTCTTGAGTTATAAATGTGATTGAAATGTATTTATATGAAAGATGTATATGGAAATATGTGTGTATATATATGTATGCATATATATATGTATATATGTGTATGTGTGTGTATGTATGTATGTATGTATGTATGTATATATATATATATATATATATATATATATATTGTTAAAATACATTTTCTGTGTTATTTTTCTTTATTTTATATACATTTTCTGATTTATTTGATATTAATTTAGGATAGGAAGATATAAGCATTTTTTGCTTCTACCTATACCTTTTAAGTCTTTCTGTTTTGTATATTATATAGAATAATACTGTATTGTATTTGATTGACTGAATAAAATACACAACAACAACAACAACAACAATAGATGCGACGGATCGACTTTAAATCTAAATAATTTCACAATTTACGGGTAGATGAAAAGCTGTGCTCAAAACATAAATGTGTTGTTATTGTTTGTAATATTGTTAAATCTCAAGTATTGATATCTGGTTCTGCCTCAACAATCTGTGTAGTACTGTGATTGAACTCACAGTGTCTGGACATGAGTGCTTGCATGTGATGTGGAAGTTTAACAAGCGTTCTCCCATGGCGCAATAGGACACCCCATAGCCGTTATCCGCCACCTGGAAGAAACAGACAACATTAAACTCACTGCTGCTCGATAAATATTACAACCCTAAGACACTTTGAAAAATCTAGTTTGTAGGTGAAAGAAATAGTAAAACAAAAATATTTGCTTATAATTGAGTGTCAGTACTGAAGAAAATAAAACATGGCACGGTGCAGTTATTTCTGTGTATTTTTTTTGTGTGTATTCAGTCAATTAAATACAATACAGTATTATTATATATAATATACAAAACAGACTGAAAAGGTAAAGGTAGAAGCAAAAATATGCTTACATATTCCTATCCTAAATTATTAACAAACAAATCAGAAAATATAAAATAAAGAAAAAAAAAAAATATATATATACAATTATTTATATATATATATATATATACATTTATATATATATTTATTTATTTTTTAATTTTTCTTTATTTTATATTTTCTGATTTGTTTGTTAATAATATATATATATATATATATATAGAGAGAGATATTTATATACATATACAGATATACTTCCACATACATCTTCCATGTAAATACATTTCAATCACACTTATAAGTCTCAAGAATTGTTTTATAAATAATTTCCTTCAATTCAAGCTGTGGAGCCTGAGCCATCAGCAGGAGTTATTCCCAAAGAGAAGAAAGACATAAAAAGTGTCTATTAATGTAAAAGCTACTGTATGAAAATGCGATTACATAGACAACAATATTAAAATGACTGCTGCTTCAGAACGCTCCGATGGCAAAAGGTACGTTTATTTCTGGTTTCCAGTTCAACCCGAAGCGTAACCAGTGAGATGACTCTGTGAGTGAAGCACTGACCGGTCCAAAGCCCCCTCCACAGGAGACGTACTCTGGGTAGTTGACGATGTCAAACAGCTCCGCCTGCACAGGAGTCTGACTAGTGGACAGCCGCCAGGGCTCAGACAGCACCTGGAACACCCACAAGAAGCCATTAGAAATCTGTTTCTGCTCGATAGATAAATAATCCAACCGGACTGGACTGTCTGATATAAATAAAAACATGAAACATGAAAAATAAAGTAACCTCTTTCAAGAACGGCGACTCCACCCTGAGGTATTTAGAGACCACGTAGAGACAGAACAGGTGCCTGTCGATGCCGGCCCCGGTCATCGCCTTGCGGTTTAGATGCTGGTGCTTTTCCGCCGCTTCCTGGAACAAATGCCGGCACACGCCTGCCGCCTGGTGGAGAGCGGCATGAGGGGCGTGAATGCGTATCAAAGAATAGACGCGGTGTGATTTATGCAATGCAAATCTGACAAACATCAAAGCGATGCAGATTCAGTTTCGACAGAGAACCGTTAATCCACTTTAGTCTCGTAGAGTTTAAAACAGCACAAATTCTGTACAAAGCCAAACATAATTTACTCCCTGGCAATATTCAAAAGATTTTTAGAGCTAGAGAAGGAGAGTATGATCTAAGAGGGAGATGGAATTTCAAACAGACGATTGTTCATACAACTCAAAAAAGCATGTGCATCTCTGTCTGTGGGGGGAAACAGGGGAATATTTTAACTGATGACATCAAGGAAAGTAAAAATCTGTTGATATTTAAGAAAAAATGTAAAGACAAGACTCTGGAGAAATACAAAGGTATCATCAATTAATGAAGCATCATAAGTAACGGTTAAGGGGGACACGTTTTTTGTTGTTTTGATTATTGTTTTATGTAAATATGTATGTGTGTGGATTTATGTGTGTGTGTGTGTGTAGATGTATATGGGTTTGTGAATGTGTGTGGATTTATGTGTGTGTGTATGTGTAGATGTATATGGGTTTGTGAATGTGTGTGGATTTATGTGTGTGTGTATGTATGTGTATGTATGTGTATGTATATGTGTGTATATATATATATATATATATATATATATATATATATATATATATATATATATATATATATATATGTACAGTATATGATTCTCTGAATTAAGGGCTCTTATAAGAGCTCTTATAAGGGCTCTTATAAGAGCTCTTATAAGAGCTCTTATAAGGGCTCTTATAAGCGTGATAGCTTTAGTCTCGACCCTTTCGGTTAGCCGCTTTCTTCTTTTGTTGTAAAAAAAAATTTTTGTTGTAAAACAATCTTGCTTTTTGTATATAACGGAAATAAAATAAACTAAACTAAAATAAACTTTTGAGCTAGTCCACCAAATTCACAAAAAACAACGTAAATCAAGACACGCGCTCCGTGGTCTCACCTCGCCAGCCTCCAGCGCTCGGACGAAGGCGCTGCTCTCGTTGGTGCAGGAGCGGACGGTCTCGGTCCGGCCCTCCTTGAACAGGCGGGTCATGGAGGCTTCGTACGTCAAGCAGAACCTCCCCTGGTCCTGGAGCGCAAACGCAAAACTCACATCAGGGTTGTTACACATGTTGACCGATGGATTTCCAGAACTTTTCCATGACTTTTTCATGACTTTAAATCACATGTCCATGACCAAATTGAAATCTCGGTAAAAATTTAGAACATTTTACGTATTGAGAGCGCACGCCGGCTTATATTTTGAGCGTTTTTTTCAATAAAAAACATATTAATTATTTCAAACTCGGCTTAAATGAACATGTGATTACAACACATTTCCATGACTTTTCCCAAACTTTTATGATTTAAGTTTTTTCCATGACTTTTCCAGGTTTTCCATGACCATACGAACCCTGTCACATGCAACAGACAATAATGACACCAAACTCAATGTTCAAATGAGTGTCCGACACAAACACACACACACTCGCACACACACAGAGACTTACCCTGTAGTGTGCCAACTGAAGGGCCAACTGAATGAAGGCATCTGGACTGACTCGACACCTTTTGATCTTTCCTTTGCCAAATTCTTCAAAGGCGAAGACGTGGATATCCACATCGTCGGCCAGAGCCTGAGCCACTGCCAGAGAGCCGGAGATCTGCTCCTCACACTGAGACACACACACACACACACAGAACGACACACACACACACAGAAACAGCGTGAACAGGGAAGTTACTGCATCACTTCAAAACATACTGTTTGTTGCCTCTGACTAGAAACAGAAGTCTCCGTATGAGACTTACGGTCGTATTGATTCAAACGGACATCACAGGTGGGCGAGGCGGACGCCGGCAGAGGTCTGCATCTCGCTCGTCGTGCATTATGTAAACACTGTGTTTTGATAAGGGACCAGAGGAATTCCGGGCAATGTGTGAATGGATAACTAACCTCTGGAGGGATTTCCCAGTTCAGCTTCTGAGGTCGAGGTAGTGACGAATCCACCTCTCCTTTGCAGTGACCCTCTGCATTGTAACCCAGCTGGAAACAGTCCATGGACAAGACGTACTGCAAACACACGACACGATAAGTGTTTGCCTCTTAGACACAAGAGACAATGTGGAAGAGACTTTTCTCCCGCGCTCCTTACAGGGTTCTTACATATTTTGACCGATGGATTTCCATGACTTTTCCATGACTTTAAACCAAATTTCCATGACCAAATTTGAAATCTTGGTAAAAACATGAAACATTTAGAACATTTTACGTATTAAGAGCGTACGGGGGCTTATATTTTGAGCGTTTTTCTTTAAAAAAACATTAATTATTTCAAACTTGGCGTAAATGAACATGTGATTACAATACATTTCCATGACTTTTTCTAAAACTTTTGTGATTTAAGTTTTTTCCATGACTTTTCCAGGCCTGGAAATGACCGTACGAACCCTGTCCTTACCTGCCACGCGTGTGACAACACGGGTGCGTCGGCCCACGAGTGCTCTCCGTTCAAGCCCATTTTTCCATTCTTGAAGTAAACGACCGTGAAGGACTTGTCAAACCACCTGCACGACAACCCAGATTAGGCTTGAAAAACACAACAATAAAAACGAGTTGATTTTCTCAAAAGGCAGGGATCCGATCCGGGATTCATTACCTGTCGAAACATTTCCCGTGCAACAAGGACTTGGCGTACGCATCTAGTCTCGCCGGGTCGTCCGCCACGCCGCCCTGTTCCTCGTCGTCCAGGCACACGAAGAAGGCCGCTTTCTCGATGTAGTCCAGAGACCGCTTATTGACCCCGCTGCTGAAGTACTTCGTCCTGGCTTTCGCCCAGGGAACCCTGAGGAACGTTCCAGAGGACGAGTCAAACCTCCCGTCGGGGACGCGGGGCGCCGCCTCCAACCGGTTAGCTCCTCAGACTGACCTGTCTCCGGCGGTCAGCGCCCCCAGTTTGGCCTCTCCTTGGGACGGAGGCGACGGGTCGTCGAGGATCTTCTGGATCTGGAATTCCACCTCCCTGGGGGACAGGAGTCGGCCTGCGTGGTACATCCGGAGGCGGAAGTAGCGGCCGCTGTGGTACACCGCCACGTAGTCACTGTCCTGCCAGTGCTGCACGGTGTCTTCGCACGTTAAAACAAAAACAAAAACATGTTAACAGAGTCAAAGGGATGTCATAGAAACACAAACACATCAGAGAGGATGCAGCTCATGTGTGTGTGCCGTGCGCTTATGGATATCCACAACTGTTCTCTTCACATGGCTCCCTGACATGTTCTTGATTCATCCCTTTTTTTCAGGCAGATAAATATTCTGTGGAGGATGTGGCGTCGTCTGCCTTTACTGAGTAAAGACCTGAGTGAATATTACGGTCTGGTCCATATGCAAACACTCACACTGGCTCATATCTTTTTTCGTAGTGAAACTTCTTCAACCTCACAATACGACTCCAAGGGACAGCAGTAGGTTGACTTGCCTTGCTTGTGCAAACAGGTTGGCTCTAAATAGATAACTTAAGGGATACTTAACAACCCCCCCCCCCTTCCATGATCGCCAACCTCTCTCCACACCCTCCCCCCAATCACACGGCACCTTAAATGTCTAAATATAGTCACTTCCACCTTTGGCTTTCGGTTTGCTGTTTGTTTGTTTTGCTGTTGATATATATTTGTACATTTCCACTGTTGACCATATCTGCACAACATTTTTAGATATTTTATTTATGGTATCCTGCTTCTTTGTAAAACTACATGTCGTTGCCTCAGCGCCTTTAGGAGATGTACTAGGAGGCGTGCATGAGAGACGCTCAGCGCTACACTGCAAAAATTAAAATCTAAGTAAGATAAAATATCTCAAATTAAGGCAATCTATGCTTGTTGACTGACAAGATATTTATTCTAGGCAGTTTTAATGTTGGAGCATTTCACTTGTTTTAAGACATCTTGGCAAGTAAAATGTTCCTATTCTGTTGGCAGATAATTTGGCTTATTTATTACTTTTTTCCCCTTGTTTTTTTAGGCTGAATTTTTGCAGTGTACAACACCAAAGACAAGGATGTTTGTGTTTCTTTAACTCATTAACATAATTGAGAGGGAATATTTACTATATGAGAGGCAGATGTATCGTCATTTTACATTATTAATCATACACAGTAAAAAAAATGTCATGCACATGTATCTGATCATATTGTTTTGACATTTAGAGATCTGAAAGGGCCAGTTGTGTGCAAATGTAAACGCTACCTGTTAGTGTTCCAGGGATTCGACAAGTGTCAAACATCCGCTTAAACTGAAAGGAGCAGCAGGGAACTGCAGACCTCAACATCCACTGAGCACGATAAAGAAGGACGGGCCAGCAGAAAAAGAAAGGGAGAGAAAGAAATGAAAAGGATCGTAGAAAAATACACGTACGAGTGTGTGGAAGAAGTAGAAAGAAACCCAAGGAAGAGAGGAAGGAGAAGAGATGAGAAAACAAAACGTGTGGACAGAAGAAAACAGACATCAGTTAGAGAAAGAACATTTCTAGAAACCCAGACAGACCTGCGATGAGACCAGAAGGCAACAGGTGACAGGTGAGAGATGAGAGGTGAGAGATGAGAGGAATGGCCTGTACAGCAGACACACAGTGACCCTGCTTCTTCTTTAGACTGCACACACACACACATTGAACACACACACTGTCCTCGTCTCTCCCACGCTTAAACTCCAGAGGCCTCAGACACCTTCCCTAGGCCTCAGCATCTCTGACAGGCGGTTTATTAACGCTATCGTGATTCATATGTTCATATGTGTCTACGTGCGTGTGCATGTCCGTCTCTTTACCCGTCTCCTCTCCAGGAATGCGTGTGGTGTTGAATATCCTCTCACACTGAGCTGAACACAGAGGAATGAGAGTGCCGGGTATACGGGTCTGGGAAACGGAGAGGAGAGGACGAAGAACAGAGGAGAGCAGCGGAGGGAACGCAGAATCAATCAAAAAGAGGGAGAGGAGTGAGAGGACGTGAGGGAAATGAATGAAGAGGAATGAAGCGAGTGAAAGACAGGTTGAGAAGAGTAGAGGGGGAGGGGTGAGAGATGAGCATGGTGTGAGAATATGAGGGGTTTGTCGACACAAATTGTTAAAACCTTGAATAAATAAACAGAAATGCACATAATATCTACCAGAAAGACACACAAACGACAATGAATGGATGTTACTCAGTCAAGAACCAATCAATCAATCAGTTAATCAAAACATGTGCAGATGGTATCATATATTTCAAAATATTTTTTTTTCTGGTTCCCCAAAATAAATACACTACCGTTCAAAAGTTTGGGGTCACCCACCCAGACAATGTGGTGTTTTCCATGAAAACTCACACATTTATTTATCAAATGAAATGCAAATTTAACATAAAATATATTCAAGACATTGACAAGGTTAGACATAATCATTTTAATTTGAAATATTAATGTTATCTTCATACTTGTGACTCATAGGAAGGCCAGTTTTATATATTCTCTCCCCAGCATAACTGTTTTCAGCTGCGCTAACATAAAAATGGTTTTCAAGTGTTTTCTACCCCTCCGTTAGCCTACTAAGGTGATAACACAATGTACCATTAAAACATGGAGATGGGCCTCTATACACCTCTGTAGAGACTTCATTAAAAAACAGAGAATATTCATTACACATTAACTATGTGTATTTTTCATTAATTGAATGTTATCTTCATTTTTTTTTGTTGAAGGGCTTTTCTTTGAAAAATATGGACATTTCTAAGTGACCCCAAACTTTTGAACGGTAGTGTATCCAAATGCTTTAAAATGTGTCTTCAAGCGTCTCCTGTTGCCGTGGCAACGAGACATGAATTATGAACCCCTCCGTGTATCGGGGGCGGCCGGAGTCGACTCACAGGTTTAATCTCCTCTTTGTTGAGCTTGCGGCGGTAGAGGAAGTACGCGTGGAGGCTGTTGCCGGCCCTCGCCGCCTGGATGGGAGTGGGCGTCACGTACATGAAGTCCTGCAGAGAGGACGCAGACAGGAAGTGAGGCGCAGGGTGAACACGGGTCATGGACCCCGAACGACCCCAAAGAACGCCAGGGATTGAAGAATCAAGATTCAGGCCCCGCTTTGAGGGAGTAACAATCTTCTTAATTAATTAATTTAAAAAACTGTTTATTGAACATGCTTTAAAATCACATTTGTGTAAAGTGGTATTCAAATTAATGTGCAATGAACAGAAACTGAAGGTTAACTTTTCCAGGTTTAATAAAATAATAAAAACAAGAGCACCTGTCTAAGTCTAAAAGCAATAACATACGATTATGTATCGAGTATTTTTCTCTCCTTGTGAAGAACAAACACCCACAAATGATTCACAGAAGGAATCTTTACATTTCTCAAAGGCCATGAAATAGAAAATAAATGTCAACATCCAACAGAAAGAATCCTAACGACGGCATCCGGTTAAACTGTGAATATACTAGACCATGAACATGTCCGCACCATGCCGTAATAGTTACTGTTGACCATTATGGGGCCCCGTCCACGTAGATAGACGTATTCCTCCCACCAGTCACTGACCTGAAGGGTTAGAACACACAACAAGTATGTGTTAAACTCCATGTTGCGGCCGACTGGAAGACACTTACGTTCCTCACATATTCAGCCGGGATAAATAATGGAAATCACAAAGACATGCATGCTTAATGGAATATAAAATGTCCTCTGGCCTGCATGGCTCAGGACCTTTAAGTGATGTCAACACTCACGTAGTTGGTGGCCCAGAGAGCTTTCAGTTTGAGGTACCAGTGCAGGCGTTTACCCAGGCCGCCCGCAAACTCCGCCGACAGCCTGGTCATACGCTCGAACTCCGTATCGCTCATGAGCGGACGCACCGATTCCAGGTGCTGGACACAAGAGATGTGAGAAGAGGAAGAGGGGGAGGAGGGGGAGGAGGGGGAGGAGGAGAAGAAGAAGGAGGAGGAGGAGGAGCAGAAGAAGAAGAATAGGAAGAATAGGAAGAAGAAGACAAAGAGGAAGGAGAAGACGAAGAAAAGGAAGAAATAGAAGAAGAAGAATAAAGAGGAGGAGGAGAAGACAAAGAAGAGGAAGAGGAAGAAGAATAGGAAGAAAAGACGATGAGGAAGAAGAAGACGAAGAAAAGGAAGAAAAATAAATAGAAGAAAGAGGAGAAGAAGAAGAAGAAAAGAGGAAGACGAAGAGAAGAAGAAGAGGAAGAAGAAGAAGAAGATGAAGAAGGAAAGGAAGAAAAAGAAGAAGGAGGAGGAAAAGAAGAAGAAGAAGAAGAAGAAGAAGAAGAAGAAGAAGAAGAAGAAGAAGAAGAAGAAGAAGAAGAAGAAGGAGGAGGAGAAGAAGAAGACAAAGAGGAAGAAGAAGAATAGGAAGAAGACGAGGAGGAAGAAGAAGTAGGAGAAGAGGAAGAAGACACAGAAGGAGGAGAAGAAGAGGAAGAAGAAGACAAAGAGGAAGAAGAAGAAGAAGAAGAGGAAGAAGAAGAAGAAGAAGAAGAAGAAGAAGATATAAAAATACTAACATTATTTCATAGTCAAGTAAATGCAGAAACACGAGAAATCTACGTAATTCAACAACTAACATCAGTTAAAATCCTTCTGCCATGACAACCACATCTAATGATACTGAACTCTCTCCTCTCGTCTGTCAAATATATAAATATCCATTTAGAAGAGAAGATGGCATTTTCCATATTGCATCAAAATAAAAGACTCAATAACAAAAGCCATGTGTTCAGCGGGGGACGTGGCGGCTGTGCGCGCCGTCTGTTGCAGTCGGCCGTGGCCGTGATGTCACTTCCTGGTCTCGGGGGGGGGGGGGGGCCTCACCCTCTGCACCGTGTCCTTGATGGCGGGCACCGGCAGGTTGGGCAGCGAGCCCTGGTAGCTGTAGAGCAGCGGCTTCCTGCCAGAGAAGATCCGCACCAGCGCCTGGCGGAGAAACACCGGCAAAAACACTCAAAACACGGGAGGGAGGACATTATCTTATTTTGTGTCCCATAGCTCTGGAGAATATACAAAATCATAAGATTCAGATATACAAATATATTATTCAATATATTATTAAATGAAGTTCATCTGATGATTATTTCATAGTTGTAGTTCAACTTAGATTGACTCATTTTTATTTCTCTCTTCACGTTATATTTCTGGAGAATATACTAGATTATAAAATCCAGATATACAAATATATTATGAAATATATTATTAAATATTAAAAGTTATTTGATGATTATTTGATTGTTGTGGTACAACTTAGATTGACTCATTTTCATTTCTCTCTTCACTTTATATTTCTGGATATTTTCTGGAAACCAAATCATAAGAATCAGATATACAAATTAAATTAAGCTTATCTGATGATTATTTCATAGTTGTAGTTCAACTTAGATTAACTCATTTTCATTTCCCTCTTATGTCTCTTTTAACTTTATATTTCTGAAGAATATGGTATATCATAAGAATCAGATATACAAATATATTATTAAATATATTATTAAATTAAGTTTATCTGATGATTATTTGATTGTTGTAGTTCAACTTAGATTGACTCATTTTAATTTGCCTCTTATGTCTCTTTTAACTTTATATTTCTGGAGAATATAGTATATCATAAGAATCAGATTTACAAATATAATATTAAATAAATGAAGTTTATTTGATGATTATTTGATTGTCGTAGTTCAACTTAGATTGACTCATTTTAATTTGCCTCTTATGTCTCTTTTAACTTTATATTTCTGGAGAATATAGTATATCATAAGAATCAGATTTACAAATATAATATTAAATAAATGAAGTTTATTTGATGATTATTTGATTGTCGTAGTTCAACTTAGATTGACTCATTTTCATTTCCCTATTATTTCTCTCTTCACTTTATATTTCTGGAAACATGTTTCTAAATAATTGACCTTGTTCCCTGGACAATAAACTATGTTCTTCTTTCTTGCAGCATACATACAACTACACAACACGTTGTCGTACGACTCGGACATTAAAAACCTCCGTGATGAAATAAACGCAATGAAACGTTACACTGCACTAATTGTATTTGCTATAATAAGCGTCCTTCGGTGACCCCTCAAGCCGTGTAATAAAGATCCCAGAGCGTGAGGACGGGGACGGGTGGAGGTGCTTCGGTAAGACGACACTCACCACCCAGACTTTGGTGGTGTTGGACATCTTGCCGTGCTTCTCAAACATCCAGCGGTGGTAGGAGAGCAGCTGCTTGAGGCACATGCGCATGGTGAAGATGAGCAGGAGCCACAGCATGGTGCTGAAGAGCACTGCCGACACCAACGTCTGGCACTGGTTACTCATGGACTGGCTGGAGACGGTGGGAGGGATGGACAGATGGACAGATGGAGAGAATAAACAAACAACTCCTCCCTCATTTCTCCAGATTGTATCGCAGTATACATCAGGGGTCTCACACATGTTGACCGATGGATTTCCAGGACTTTAAACCAAATGTCAATGACTAAAACTGAAATCTCGGTATAAACATGAACAATTTTGAATATTTTTGGTATTGATTGCGTACGCCGGCTTATATTTTGAGCGTCTTTCTTTAAAAAAACTATTAATTATTGTAAACTCGGCATAAATGAACATGTGATCATAACACATTCTCATGACTTTTCCAAAACGTTTATGATTTACATTTTTTCCATTTAAACCGCAGTATACATCTTTACAAACTGCTCGCTATAACACAATGTCCCGAGATGTGTTACCTGACCGGCAGGTGCTCCTGTATCTTGGCGATGAGTCCCATGGAGGGGTCGGAGCGGGTGTACATCGTGGCCAGGATCGCTATGACCACAAAGAGCCAGGAGGACGGACTGACAGGATACACCCCGGTTCTCACGCTGTTCTGTGGACGAGAGAGGAGAGAAGTCCGTGTTCATCAGGGCATCGAGCAGCACACAGATTATTATGACCGCATCAAAGTAAGACACGTGAATGATCTATTCTTTAACGCACAAACTCGGTGAACAGATTCATATAACAACACTATGAATCTCTCTGTTAATGTAAGGCTGGTGTGTGACGGCAAATGTTGTCCCCATTGAGTCTTTTTAAACTGAAATGACGAATATGGAAGAAGCAGAATTCGTCTATGAAATCATTTAATCTTGCGAGAAGAGTCCCCGTGACACGGAGTCCCTCAGGAGTCTGTGAGGGTGAACTGAAGAGTCAATGACATCATGTATTTAAGGAAACAAGAAGAAGGAGGAGCCAGAAGGAGACTTCTGTCTTCACGTCATTAGATGAGTAATCAAATGATCCGATCGCCCGGCGATCAATCAAGTGATCAGGTCTCTTTTATGAGGAGACTCAGAAGAAAGTTCCTGAGAATTATAGCTCCTCTCAATCAGGTTCATCCTCCTCGGGTAGAATTTGTCTCCACAAGTGATTCTTTCACATCGTGTCAAAGAGAATGAAGAATATATATCATTCCCATTAGTTGCAGCAGGTGTGCGTCCGACTTGGTATGAAAACACATTAAAAACAACTTCAATTCTTACCCGCATTGCTTGTTAAAATCAATAATTGATGGGAGATCAATCAAACACACTAGTGTAGCCACATTTAAAGTGTGTTATTATGTATTCCATCAATTATTGATTGATGATGATTTTTTACAGCAGCAAAATAAACTCACTGAGAGCTCGTTGTTTTTCAGGGGCGCCCCATAAACTAGGTCAAACAATGAAAACTAAAAATACATTTTAAATTAAGAATTATTTTCAATTAAAAGACGATATTTAAAAGCCTGTATTAAAACAAAATAAAGACAACGCTGTTGAATGTCAATGTTTGAAAAAATAAGTTAAAAATACAGACAACTTGTAAATCTGCCAAGTTAAAGTTCGTAGTCTTTATTCTTAAAAGGCACTGTATAAGATCGCTCAACGTTCAGCTCTGAAACAGAAGCAGGTACCTTCAGTCCGATGATACGCTTCTTCCAGGAGCGCACGCCAGACAGGTAGATCTCCGTGAGCGCCTGGTGCGACATGTGAAGATCGATTCCATCCGGGGTGACCGTGAACTGGAAGGCCACCGCCTGGTGGGCCTCCGCCATGGCGACTGGGCAGGAAGAGAGGGAAAGACGTGTTTAATTAACTGTGAACGGGAGGAATGTGTGTAATAAACACAGATTATCAAGATGCTGAAAGTGTAAACAAAAACACGAGAAAGTGAACATGGTGGATCTACTCGTCTTGTGAAAACCAGGTGATTTATTTGTATTAAGTGACATTTGAGAGCAGCTCCTTCAGGATGTGTTTAAACTTGTTTAAATGCCTGCAATATAAACAAATGGCCCAAGTTTGCTGTAAGTTTTCCTTCAGTTCAGAAGTTCCCTTCTTTTAAATAATAAAGATAAAAAGTTGACCGCTCAATTAAATGAGTTATTTTGTCGCTTGCGTCGCATTACGGACAATTTGGAACAACTAAACATACGACCTCCTACTAGAAAAATACAATGAACGTCACAAAGCTCCACCTGGTGAATTAGGGCATAACGTTATTAGATAATTATAAATACACTCTTAACTCTCCTGTTACCTTCAGATGTACTAACAACCCAGCAGTTAAAACCTCCAGAAAATGATTAGAATTAATATTATTTCCCAAGTTTAAGTGTGAGGTACTTTATGGTTGTTTGTTGATACCTAAATAGCCATTTAAATAAATAAAAAGGTTGACATTTCTTATTTGTTTTACACAGTGAAAAACAAATTGACCCCAAAAGAACACCGATGAGTACAAGTTGTGTTCAGGACACTGAAAACATATCATTATGTGAATTTTATGTCTTCCCAGTTTTCCCCAATAAATTAGGAAAATTCATGAAATATGAAGCAAAAACAATTATGTTAATCCTTTTTTTAGAGACGTCAAACATTGAATGTGGTCAAATGGATCCCAAAGGTCACAGGAGGGTTAGAGAAAAAAACCTAAATGTGTCACTGTCAGCCATGTTTTTTTGTTTATGTCTATGCTTGGAAGTTTCGGGGTGGTAAATTCAAACTGCTCTATTTTTCACAGCATGATGTCACCAGATTAACTGTGATCACAATTCAAATGTGCAGTGCAGCAGCTGACGGGGAGCAGAGCCCTGGGAAGGAATTCAAGAGGCGAGTCATAGAACTGATGGTGAATTGCAAAATGTGCTAATTTATTCATTATGAGTCCTTTCAACTGTAAAAATCAGCTTGAAGCTGATACGAGTTGGATGGTAACGCGTTGACGGGCGGCTGATTCTATCGGGTGTATTTGTTTTTTGCAAAAACTGGTTCTGTTCACACAGAATTGATTTCCCTCCACAAATAGGCTATGGATGATGCCCTGAGGTTGAGTCACTCTGACACTGGACTCCAGTCCACGTCTACTCTGCTTGTTCAGATCTGGCAGATACATTAAAACAGTCACAGTGCAGTAATCCCAAGCATCCACTTTGATTCCCAATTTACTTGGAGCTCAGGTCTTCAAAGCTGGGTAGTAAAAAAAGCCTGCCGGACAATGATGCTGCTTAACAGTTGTGTGTTTGATGAAGCCACAGATATAGTATAATTTAATATAGTAATTAATAATGGGGCTGGGCTATAAATAGTAAAGTCTGTTTAAAGATATTCCAGTTTATATAAAGGTTTTTAAAGGAGAACAATGTTTGACACAACAATGTACTTGTAACTTGTTCGAGATGAAGATTAGATTTTTGAAAAACTGCCAGAGAGAAAGCAAAACATTGGACAGTGTGTCCAGAGCAGGAAGATTAGATTAGACTAGATTAGATAGATTAGATATTCCTCTATCAGTCCCACAGCGGGGATGACTGGGCCAGTTTGTGTAAACTAGGTGAAAGGTGAAAACCTTGTTAGACGTTACGTAATTATACTATTAAAATGCCACTATCTGTTTGACAGCAGCTTTAGTCTTCATGATATCAATAACTGATAAATTAAGTTAGGAGTGAAGAGTTACTGGAATGGCACACATAGGAACCTATATTATTTTATATATATATATATATATATATATATATATATATATATATATATATATATATATATATATATATATATATATATATATATACATATATTCATTTATATATATATATAGTAATATATACATATATATTCATATATAAATATATGTATATATTCATATAAATATATATATATATATATATATATATATATATATATATATATATAAATAAATAAATATATTTATACTGATAAGTGCAAGTTGTTCTATTAAGGCAACAAGTGAACATGCAGTCCCGTTCAATGTCTCTTATCATACCCACATCGTAGAAGTATTTGCATAGTGAACACACACAGATAGCAGAAACAACATGTACGTGTACCGCAAGCAGGTGCCCTGCACCGTCAACTGACCTGCAGGAGGTGCAAGGAGTCAACAAACAATAGAGCCACAATAGAGTCCCTCGAGACCTTGTTTAGCCTAGTCAACCCACCTTAAAAAAAGCTCCGTATAAAAGCGAGTTAACACTTTGCTAAAATGTGATGAATCAATAGTGGCAGTGTTACTACCATATTTGCCAACTGGCATTAAGCTCGTATTATTATTATAGCCACACTAACGTCGCGACAAATATGGAAAACAAAGGGACAAAAGTGAACGCTAGTTAACGCTTTAACAGACGTTAACGGAGCTTATAACTCAGCAGGTAACTATGGGGATGATGCTAGGCAACGGCTAGCCGAGGGTCGCGAGCCTGATACGACCGTTAGCTTTCTCCGGAGGGTGGGGGTGGGGGGACTTCTTAACGGCCGTTGGAGCGACGGCGTTATTTTTTTTAAATCCCGTTAGTTTACCTGTTGTTGTTGTTGTTTACGAAATGTCGAGGGGTCCGAAGTAGAGGGAACGGGTAACTTCTCACGACGACAGAGCGGTGTCGGCCCTGCGCAGCCGTACGACAGACGCTCTCCTCCAGGATGGAGCCGACGATGCTGCCTTCATATGCTGTCGGAAATGTCGCAATCGCGCAGTGGTGTGACGCGCGAGCTGCTACGTTTAGGACGGAGAGAAGCGCGTGTGTGTGTAGTGGGGTTCAATGGTGTATTTGACTTTAGAGAAGATGAATTACAGTGTTTTAACGTAGGACTGTCGTATGTTTGGAACTAAATTAATATACAAATCATTTCTATATTCAATAATGAGATGATTATTATACGGTTGACACTATTAGATCAGATCACCCCGACACTGACGTCACACATTTCCCTTTTTAAGGTGTTTTTTTCTGTCTTCTTTCGACCTCTTCTAACAATCATATGCTAAAGTGAAGAGATGACGTAACCCCACATGCTCGTTTTAAGGCATAAGCCATGGAATATCTATAAAATGTGTCTGATAGCTCAAGAAGAATCAACGTCAATATAATCTCATGGTGTGATTATTATAGTATTTGATATTATAACTAATATAATGATTGCATTCGGATGGGGATCTTATCTTAACGTGTGTGTTTGTTAAGTGCAATACAAAAGAAACAGCCATGCCCAATGAACAGACACCATTTAAACCCAGAAACTAAATAGACACACATGAATTTAGGGTTTATTATTGTAACCATAACAATAAGGTGGATCTCTCTTTATTTTGACCATCAATTCAATCATAATTTTTTTAATCACAGGCAATAGTTATAATAGTGCACTTTTTATATTTAAATTATGATACAGACATTTCTTTTTTAGACACCTTATTCTACTGACCCTTATGAATGGAGAATAGTTTACAATCTTAGCCAGAGTTGGGTCAATGAAAGTGGAGGTGATGCAGTGATGAGAGATGCAGATGGAGATAGTGAGCAATCAAAGAGTGTATACAGACAGTGTGGCAAACAACTTTGTACAGTTTCTTTTTGTGATGATGGCTACACCACGGGTCAAAGGGGTTAAGGTGTGAAACCAAGAGATGAAGCGATTTAGCAAGCATTTAATGTGTGTGAGAGAAACGATGTGCCGGTCAGGGTCTGGCTATATGTTAGTTGATGTTAAATTTCCCGGGTCAGTCAACATCTCGACACGCGATAGGCTCAAAATGCATCTGCTGCAAAGTTTTTAGCTCGCTCTCGCTCGGCCATCATCCGCCCGTCTCACACGCGTTCCAGTTGTCAAGAGATAAGTGCGATAAAAGACACGTGAGACATAAACAAAGGTCCTCGGAGAAGTCCGATGAGAGCAACTTGTCAGTCCTGCCATCGACGTCCTTCTTCTTGGAAACAAACACTCAAAAAAAGAGTGAAAATGAGAAATTAAATATAACAGCTCTGGATATATTACATTTTGTTTGTTTCTAGTTTGTAAATTAATGCATGGCACTAGCAAACTCATAAACAAATAAACACACATAAATAAATAAATACATTAAAATAAATAAACGGATAGGTAAGTGACACATATAAAAAGAGAAATACAATTAAAACAAACATAACTGTAGCACTGTGTATCTCTCTGGAAACATTCTGCACTTGTGTTGCATATTGTGCTGTATGGAAGGAAGACTGGTGAGAGTCGTGGACTAGTCTGACAGCGTGCTGGAGTAATACGTGACTGTCCGAGTTGCTACGGTGATGAGCGTGAGTGCGGCGATGGACTACTTGGCTCGTTGGTGAACACTGACGTTAGGAGCGTGGGGGTTAGATGACTCTTTGCTCGCTTCCCATTTTGAAGTCCTGTTCAACAAGGAGTTGACATCGCAAGCCTTTTTATAGTCTGGCATTTCGAGAGAAGAAAAAAAACGTCCGTTGATGAGTTTCCTTTGTTTTCGTTTTTTTTGTTGTGGTTTTATGAGTCGGGACATGAATACTATGGCAATAGGAGGCAAGCTCGACAAGAAAGGTGGCATCTGTTTGATCCGAGGACCAGGAATGCTCTTCTCATTCAATCTGGGCACAAACAGCTGGGATGAGGCTCATGGAACTATTCACACGTAGTGTTTTTTTCATATAATTATGTTTATATTTCTGTTGAAATCAAAAATACTTTCCTTCAGAGCAACAGGGGTCCAATGCAACACAAAAAAGCGTAGATGCATTGTTTAATATTGTCTCTGAGTAAAAAGAAAATACAAAAGAATAAAAACATTTAACTCGACACGGATGCTTTCTAAAAAAGCAACCGGTCATCTTTCCCTCTCCTGACACTCGAGTATTTCCAATTACTGTCTTTTCTGTTAACACTACGCTACTGACATCCTCCAAAGAAACATGTAAACAATAAATACAGACTAAATAAAAAAATACTTTTTTTTTCACATTCACTTCCTTAGCTTACTTTGTTGGTTTTCTTTACCTCAGGAGAAGACACTGCTGGAATTCTAGGATGTAGTTTCTCCTGAGAAAATCAGGACCTCTTGTTCAGCTCTTCACTCTGAAGTGGGAGCAGGTTTCTAACGCTGAGACGCGTCTATATTTCTTTCAGGATGAACTGGCATGTTGCTTGATAATAATGATATGAGTGCACTGGTTAATTTTAAGAGTAATCTCGAGAACCATCACAAGACCGTTATTTCTTTTTGTTGTCAGATACTGTGTTACAATGACATGGTAGACTAGCCTATCTGATCATTTCAGCATCCTTTAGCAGGCTGATTTGCTAACTGGCATGCACATTAGCACTTCAACATCCCTAGTTTGATCTGTGAAGCTGTATCTATGATGGATAGCAAACTGCTCATTCATATTATAATTTTTTCCCATTAAAGGTGACTCCTTACCACGTTGTTCTCATTTAAGGGAAAGGAATCCTGGTGACCCAGAAGATCAAAAAGAATCTCGAGTTGGGGGGGGTAAATAAGCGCGATGAGGGGAAAGGCTCAATCCTCGCCGGCCGAGCACCTGCAATAACTTAGTCGAGGGAGAAGAGGAGCAGCTGTTGGAGATGACGTCACGCGGCCCTCTCCCCGCTGTGGCCTCCTGCTGCGTGGCCCCGCCTCCTCTCCTAGGGTTGGGATTGGGTTCCGTTGGAGGACAGCAGTCGGGTCCGCTCCTTCGCCGAGCCTCTGCGCTGCAGAACTCCGCCGCTGCCGCCGATGCTCCCGCCGTCCGCTCGGTCGCCCCACTCGCACCTGTCGCCCCCACCCTCGGAACGCCTCGAGTTTTGGCGGGTGGGGGTCCCGTGGGGCCGGCCGTTCTTCTCGTCTGGGAAGGGATCAGTTAGAGGAGGAGAGTAAAGCCACTCTCCACATAAACAAGTCGGGGGAGAGCCTCGAGGTTCGCCGTACGATCGACAAACAGACTTCTTCTGCTTTGGCCACAGCAGGCGATGGAGGCCTCTGACCCACAAGGGCCTTCTTAGCTAAATGAACAGAGTACTGTTGGAACCCAAAATGTTGAGACTCCGCCCACTCCTCCTCCTCTACCTCCATCTGATGGATAGTGGAGGTCTGGATGGTGGAATATGCCGACTACCAACTCTTCATCATCTCCTCTTCATGGTGTTGTTCCTGTGTTTTAATGTGTGTGATGATTCCTTCTGGTCACATGACCTCTATGACACCTGTCCACCTGGAGAGGATCCTCCTCTGTTCTCTCCTCAAGGGTTCTCACCTTTTACCCTGAAGGCTTGTTTGGGAGTTGTTCCTGATCCCATGTGAGGTCAAAGGTCAAAGGTCAGGGATGTCTATGAGTACAGATTGTAAAGCACTCTGGGGGGAATTTCGATTTGTGAAAATGGGCTAAACAAATAAACTGAACTGAAATGACAAAGTCCATTGCAACCCACTGATTGGCTCGGGAGGAAACACTTTTAATTGGAAAATCCAGGACCCGAGTCCTAATAAATATCCGGCTCAAGGGAGGTCACTTCCTGTTTGGTTTGGGTGCAGACACACTGAGTGCAGCACGAGGGTACCTTGATTACTTTTAAGTTTATTTTGTGTTGTGGACTGTGCAATGTGCTTAGTATATTTTGTGTAAATGTTAGACACCATTTTGTTATATTAGATGTTTTTTCTTTTCCTTTGTATTTCCCTGTCAGCGCTTTTGGTTTCAGCTATTAACAACTGTTTTTATGTGACCTTTTGTAGAGGTCAGGTTTTTGAGCCGATACCACTTAGTATCAGATGAAGATGGCGAGCTGCCCACGAGTTGGATGAACACGACCACTGCCCACTAAGACAACGCTTCTTTTCCATTATAAATATGTGTACTTGATTTATGTTCTTAAGTAAAAACCCTGAAGACTAAACTATTTGATTTTGTGTTTTTTCCACACTAATTGAGCTCCGTAGCCGAACCTGGAGACACCATCAGAGACTTTGGTAAACAGATATTGAAATTGAGCCACAGGTTACAGCATTAAAGAACATTAAGCAGACAACAATGGGAGTAAAAGATTATTCTACAAAAAACACTGCTTGAAATGCATTTAGTCCAGAAGCTCATGGGATGGCAGAAAACATCACCGTCCTAATCTGTAAACACGTTAAGACAATTACGACTATTTCAAAAGAAATATGCAAAACACACATCAAAGATAACTAAATATCCTTTAATATTCACCAGTTAGGGCTTGCGCCATGGGTTGATCATGGGAGCTGAGAAGCTGGGCCTGGATGGTTTCCACCACTCGTCTGAACCGGCGACTCGGACCTGGAGAACAGCAACAGGACTATCGGTATGGATCCTCTCATATCATTCCCACCGAAAAGCAATGAAGCACACTTCCCAAAATGTCTGTACACTGTCGTCAGGGTTCTTACACATTTTGACCAGTGGATTTCCATGACTTTTCTATGACTTTAAACCAAATATCCATGACCAAACTGAAATCTCGGTGCATACATGGAAGTGAGAAAACATAGTATTTAAACAATGAGAATTCCAAAGCATACAGTATACATGTAATGAAACATGAGACGATAGTTTGATTAAAAAAATAAACATTCATATACAAGTTTATTCTTATAAAAATGTATATACATCTTTATTCTTTTAATCAAACTATTGTCCTATATGTGCAAACACATCTGTCGGACTGTAAATAGTGGTTCAGCGAACTTTCTAGTTACGGTGCGTTCACTTGCAACGAGAAAAGAGAGTGCCGCCAATAAGAGAGCGTATGCCGGCTTATATTTTGAGCGTCTTTCTTTCAAAAACATATTAATTATTCACAATTTTACGCAAATGAACATGTGATTACAACACATTTCCATGACTTTTCCAAAACTTTTGTGATTTAAGTATTTTCCATGACTTTTCCAGGCCTGGAAATTACCATTTTAAAATTACATGACTTTTCCAGGTTTTCCATGACCGTACGAACCCTGTGTTATGTTAAGTTGGTATAAACAAAAACTACTTCCAAAAAGTAAAATATTGTAACAGAAGTGTCATCCCCTCTTGCCTGAAATGAGGGTGAAGGTCACGCTGTAGATTCCCGTCTCCCTCCGGCCCTCCCTCTCGGTCCTCTCCCTGTCTCGCTCCCTCTCGCCTTCGGAGAAAGCGATGTCCACCTGGAACTTGACGGGCTTCTGGAAGACGGAAGGGCCGCCGGAAGACTTGTACTCGGCCCGAAAGCTGGTCTGAGAGAGAACGCTGTGACTGAGGGACGGGATCTGTTCGGTGGGGAGACAGAGAAGAAGCAGAGAGACCCACAGACTTACGAGGCGGGAGAGGTACAGGGGCCAAGGTGAGTACAGGGAGACAAAGGGTGAGGGTGAGGAGGAGAGGGAGAGAGAGAGTGAGCCACTGGAGAGAGCAAAGTGATCGGTCAACGTGCCACGAGTGAAATAAAGAGCTGAAATAATGAGAGACATGGCGCGTGTACAGTATGAGTGCATGTGACGTCCTTACAGTGAGAAACGTGCGTTCTACAAACAAGCTGGAAGACGGAGCGCATCAGGTACTCACAGACAGGAAGGCGTGGACAATGTCGGCTTTGACAGAACTCAGAGGTTTGTCTCTGATCACCACGAAGATCTGCTCCTCTTTCTCCAAGCCGATGAAGTTCCCAAACCACGACTTCTTGGCCAGCCTGGCGGCCAGACAAGAATGAACTCTGTTATACGACGGCCAAGTAAACCAAGTTTGTTTTAACTTGTCTTGTTCTGTTTTTTAAACTATGTGTTTCATATGTTGCTGCCTGTCTTATCCAGGTCAACCTCGAAAAATAGATTTTTAATCTCAATGGGAATTACCTGCTTAAATAAAGATTTAAATAGAATAAATAAAATTAAATAAATGAAATTAATAAAATTAATAAAATATATAAAATAAATAAAATGAAATTAATAAACTAAATGAAATTAATGAAATAAATAAAATATATAAAATAAAATAAATGAAATTAATGAAATAAATAAAATATATAAAATAAATAAAATGAAATAAATAAAATAAATGAAATTAATTAAATAAATAAAATAATACATATATACATTATTTATATATATATATATATATATATATAAATTATTTATATATGTATTATTTATATATATATATATATATATATACAGTAGGGAAAATGTTGTACATGGAGCCATTGAGAAGAAGAGCTTTATTGAGTGAAAAGAAGAGACTCCTCAAGGCGTGTGACTTACTCAGGGCTGGATTCTGGTGTGAGACTGGACATGTCTTCTGATGTAGGAACTGAAAGAGACAACTCATATTAAAATACAAATGTGTGTACAATATTAGATATGTTGCTGTAATAATCCATTTCTGGAGGTCTGGATTACTGCGTGCTGAAACAGAAGAGTCGTGTTTTACAAGTGTTAAAGCTGAGGAGACCGTCTGAAGCGGATGAGCTACTTTGGTGTGTTCCGTACCTGTGCAGATACACCGACGCCCACGAGGCATCGAGGCCGACTCCAAAACTCACCTTGCAGTTTACGGCGGTGGAAGCGGGGCGAGCCCAGCAGGTTGTTCTTGAAAGAATTGAGGCGAGTCCTCCAGTGGGCAGAGCTGCTGGCTGCCATGCCGCTTCCCCCCCCGGGGCTGGAGGGCGGGGTCAGGGACAGTGAGCCCACCCCTCCCCCTCCCTCCGCCCGCGAGGAGGACGAGGACGAGGAAGAGGAGGGCGGGGTGGAGGAGGGGTGGTGAGGGTGGTGGACAGGGGTGCCCAAGGGTGTGGGCAACGGAGAGCCCTGGGGAGTAACCTGCGGCACAGAGTGGGCAGAGTTTGGATAGAAGCTCTTAGTCACTGACTTCAGGAGAGAGGACGAGGGGAAGAAGAAACGAGGGATGGGTGACACGAGCGGAGAGGGGGAGGGCGAGCGGGAGGATGGGTTGTGCAGAGGCAGGGACTTGATGGGCTGCAGATGGGGCCGCTCTGCCGGTCCCTTGGTGGGCAGGGTCTGGGTCTTTGGGTTGGGGGGAGCTTTGGGCTTGTCATGAGGCCGTGCTGAGCGAGGAGCGGTGGCATTTCCCTGTTTGGGCTCCTTTGTGAGGAGGGTGGCGGTGGCAGAGGTGACGTCTGATTGGCTGAAAGTGAAGACGGGGCTCTGATGGGACTGGGGAGTGGGGTTTGTGGGGTGGGAGGGATGGACAATAAGAAAGAGAGGGGATGGAACATGGAGAAAGGATGGAAATGAATAACATGCTTCATGACAAAAGAGTGCATCTTGTGAGTAGTGAACGTGTCAAACCAAAACTATCTGTGCTGACCCTAAAAGCTTTCAGCCTCTTTAGACGTGTGTGCCATTTACATCTTATGTGAGTGAATGTTTCGTGGCAGTTGTGGTAATGACAGAGTACAAATGCAGTGGAAAAGGACAGTGGCAGTGAAAGTGTATATTTAATGTTTTATAACATGTGCAAATCAGAAAAGCAAATTATCACATCAACCAAAAGGTCTAAAAGTCTGATTACACTCTAAACAATTGTATTTCCGACTAGTTCATGCATGAGGAAGAGAAGTGACATGAAGACAGAAGAAAGATGCCACACAAATCTCCTGTTGTTGTGATGATGTGTAAGAATGACTGAGGAGTTGATTCCATTTCTTAAAGCAGCTTAAAGCCAGGGTGGGCGGTGCACCGACATTCTGATCTGATAGTTTACAATGTAATTAGTAAAACAAGAAAAATGACAAACAATCAGCGAAACACATGTAAATATGTTAAAATGAGTTTCTCTTAAGCTAATATGCAGATTCCCTACGATGTACATGTCATTACGCAAAGAGAACATCCTGTAGTCCGAGTTCACAATACAAGACTTTCAAAGTCATCAGAAGCTTACACTTGGAATATTCTCTAGCCTATGATCCATAATTGTACATAGTGACAGGGGGAATAAAATATGCAACGTCATGTTTTAAATTCAGGCTTTTACAATGCATGCTTGCAATGCCTCAAGTGCAGGTCATTAAAGCAGCAGCAACAGTTCGGTGGACAGTTTATTAAAAGTTGGCCGACAGGCCCTTACCCTGGGACTGCTGAGGGGGCTGGAGGAGAGGCCCGTCGACGCTCCGCTGACGGAGCGAGACCTGGAGAGCAGACCAGAGGTCAAAAGACCTTCAACAGTAGCAGAGCGACACCGCTACGCCTTCTCGGTGTGAAGTACAACACGCCGTACCTCTGGCTGTGTGCAGCCGTGTCCAGGGCCCTGCGGGGCGGGGTAGGAGACCCCTGTTCAGTAACACTCAGCACCTCCAGGCTCTTCCTCTCGGGGCGACAGCGGCCGTGACGAGTCAGCATCGGAGAGTCCACGCGCTTTCGAGGAGGGTCTGCTGTGGAACAGCAACATGAGGGGATGACGGGATTAACCAACGTCAATCAGTTTTAAAAAAGCTTATGTTAACGCCACTAATATTTATAATTACGCGATATGATGAAATAAAACCACTCTGAAACAGATGCTTTGCCCTTTTTGTCTGGGGAACAATCCGCTCCCTGAAGTCACTCTGTCACTATGCGTTTATTTTCTCTGTTGCAGTACTAAAAAGTATAAATATGCTGAAAGTGTTTTTTTCCACAGGCCTTTAGCTCACTGCACCATCGGTGACTGAGATAAACGCAGCGTTATTTACACATACAGAATAGCGGCCTGCTTCCAGCTTTTTCACCGAGAGAAATCTTGCAGATGTCCTGAAAAGTCCGGTCTGATCATCAAAACACAGTTATGACCGATTGTAAGTCAAATGTTACACATCGGTGCATAAAATTCCTTCATAAAATATTTTTAAAGACTAAACTAGACTGGCTGTTTGACTAATAAAAGTCAAACCCAGCGAGAGGAGATTCAGCCACAGATCTCAGTATGTCTTTCATCCATATTGCTTCATGTCATATCGCTAACGATGAATGACTAATCAATAGGCTGATGGCTATCACTGGTAAATGTTCCCTCCAAAATCTAATAACATTTAGAAAATAATCTCAAATAATCCCAAATTCATTGGCGGAGGTAATGAGTACCTGTGTATGGCACCAGACTCACCGACTGAAGAACAACCTCTGAGAAAAGCAGCTCCTCCCCTGAGAGGTTCCCTCCTGCCCCCTAGTGACTCACCTACGTCATTGCGCGGTGGCAAATCCTCGTCCTCGTAGCTGGGGTAGCGCTCTTTCCTGTCCAGCAGCAGGTAATAGATCATCTTCTCCTGGTTTTCTCTGAGAGAGAGAGAAAGAGAGATATAGATACTCATTGGATGAGATGTTGAGAAATAATAATGTCGAAGAGAAGGAAAAGGAGGTGACCCTGCTATAAAGTCTGCGTGTAAAACATTAGAAGGCTGGAGCAGAGGCTGAGTTTTACCAATTAATCTGTTTTAATCGATGATGTGTTTATTCACGGCTCTCTCTCACTGAAACATATATTTACTGGAACAGACTGGAGAAAACTGTCCCTTGAACTCCACATGTGCTCTACTAATGACTCGACTGAATAAGTCACAACAACCAACAAACAAAAAAACTTTTTGGGGCACAAACCGACACATTGTTTGAAGGCCTCAGTATCCCTTGACGTCACCATGACTTTGATATTTGTGAGGCTATATCGCTCAGCTACAGTCTAGCTACCATCTTGCATGCTTTAACCCTGTGGTGGGTGAGTCATCCTGACTCATAACGGGAGGTTCACATTGCGTGATGGAGAGGAAACCATATTCCCTCTACGCTTTCAGACCTCCAAATGTCTGACGATAATACACAGGGCTCAATAAAATAAAAACGCCTAAAAATACATGGCTGCATGACTAGAATAAAGTAACAATTACATTGGTGTCCAATGAACTGTATTGTGTATGCATAAATGTATTAATACCTTTTCAAGTAGGCAGTAGTACATTACATTACATTACATGTCATTTAGCAGACGCTTTTATCCAAAGCAACTTACAATAAGTGCATATTGCATAGTAGTTGTATCACATGGCATGACTACATCGCATTATGCAATGCATGAGACATGTCAAGAGTTAAGAAAATACTCACTCTTCACATTGCAAATCCCGTGTGAGCTTTCCTCGGTCTCTGAAACAACCCAGCGAGTGCATGCTGTCCAACACGTCTGGGTCCAGCTCAGTCAGGGACGAGATCTGCTTCACACACACTCGCCTGGGAGGAGGCTGCTCTGGACACGGCTCATTGCGGCCACCCCTGGAAACCACACACACACACATATAACACACGTGAATGACACAGATATGATGAATATGATCAAATATGACACCACTTCGCCTTAAGTTAGTATTTCATTATGTAAAAATGTGAATGTACTCACAGATACCAGGAATGTTTCTGGATGGCCTCTAGCTGTAAAGGGTGACAGGGCAGTCTGTCAACAACCAGATAACCACAGAGCGTCGCTGTGGAAACACCTCACACCAGATACTCGTCTTGCATGAACAAGACACCTCATCAGTTCTGAATATCGTCCATTAAAAATCACAATTCGCATGCATACAGCTGATTGTTGATGCCTTTGTTTGATCCTTTGACTAAAACAAAATGATGATGTAATCGCCCAATGTAAGTAAGTGATAAACAAAATGCTAGAGTGCAGATTTAGCTGCAGAATGCTCAGGTAAAGAAGAGCAAGCACATCTAAAAATAAATCAAAATCAACAAAAAATGTCATATTAATGACGGAGGTCAAATTAAACTGCTTTTTTTTATTTTTTATTCCCATGTATTGAATGAGAGGCACTCCCAAGTAAATGTGAGCAATGGAGCACAGGTGTGCATCTGGCTGAATGGTGGCAGGATACAGTCTGCGTGAGACCTGTAGCCCCTCCAGGTGCTGGAGCAGCAGTGTGTCCGAGGCCTCGTACCGTGAGCCTCTTTTCAGGGTTGACCTCGATCATGCCCTTCAGCAGGGACTGGCAGTCGGGGGGGATGAAGTGGGGCATGTGGAACACCCCGCTCTTCACCTTCTCCAGGAGCTGGCGTAGGTTGTCATGGTCAAAGGGCAGGGCACCCTATAGGAGAGGAAACAGATGAGATCATATGAACTAGACTTGTAGAGGGTAAGTTAAGACTGCAAACAAATAAAGGTTATTTCACAACAGGAGGAAACTGAACTGTGAACACAAATTGTTTTAAAGACCTACCACCAAGAGAGCAAACAGGATGACCCCACAGCTCCACACATCTGCTCTCCGACCATCATATTTCTCCCCCTGCCAAAGAATCAACATCAATTCCCCACTCTCTGATTACATTGACGGCTTATTATCTATTCTATGACATCTCAGTAAAAAGAAACACACAGTAAATCATTTTAATCCTGAACACAGTGACACCATATTTTTATTGAAAGAACTAGATAATAGTTTGTATACGAAGTGCCTTCAAGAATATTTCTGACCACCCGAGTGAGAGACTATATAAGACTAGTTACATTTTTTTTTTATTTCATTGAAACTGTTATCAATGCCTTTGTTTTTAGCTCATGTAACTTTTGCCACTAAATGGATCATTTAATAACATGATTTGCTCATTTATATTCCAGGTACCAACATTTGAGGAACACGTACCCGTATAACTTCAGGGCAAGCATAATGCGGGGATCTAAAATAAAAGAAATACGTTACAAGCAACATTTATATGCTTACAATGCTAGAATAAATCGCAGTAATATTAAGAATAGTAGAACTAAAGTTGTATAACGCCTTTAGTATCCTACTGTACACTTTATCACGACATTATGTAATATGCAGTTTATATTGATCCTGAAATACAAAATATATGCTGGTACTCACCCACAGCTGGTCTCCAACAGACTGTCTCCCACCTGCAGGGAGGCCATACCAAAGTCAGCTATACGGATGTTGTTCTTTTCATCCAGGAGCAGGTTCTCAGGCTTCAGGTCTCTGTGACTGCAGAAAGACAACAAATACTGTAAGTATTCTGGTGCTGATTATGGCTTTTTATATTAAGCCACAAGAGTGTGATAAAGTGCATTTAATCGTGATTCATGCAACTCAATCACAAGTTTTTTCTTTCCACTTCACTACTTGATCCACTGAGTAAAAAAAATATTCAATTCAGTATAAAAAAGATTGTTTCAGATACTTTTCTGGTGATATTGGCTAAGGCAGCTTCTGAATTATTCTGCAATGACACATCGAATTGGCGTTGATTCGTCATTGTTTAAAGAGGTTACTTTAAGAACCACTGCGCTCTGCAAAAACCAACCAGATGGAATGACTGTGGCAGAAATCCAAAGCAGAGATGATCTGCCTGAAGAACTTTCTGGCTTCTTTCGGAGTCAGTCGGCCTTTCTTCACCAGGTAGTCAAACAACTCTCCTCCTGACACATGCTCCAGCACCAGGTACCTGCCAACATACAGCGACACCAGGGTCAACGTTCATCTCTATGAGACAGGTTAAAAACAGATAGAGCGAAATATATATATATATATATATATATATATATATATATATATATATATATATATATATATAAACACATACAGTATTAAACTGTAGGATACCATTAATATGTGATGTTAGCTACTGGGACTACAATATCGAGATGAAATATTGCAATTCAAACCTGTCCATCTACAACAGTTGTTTAACCATTTTAGCAAGTATTTCTTTTTCTAAAGATAGATTAAACGTTCTAGAATTGGATTAGATGAAAAGTTAAAGTGAAGAGAGCAGATTAATATAGTTCTGAGTCGTTTTTATCCGCTTCCTGCTCCAAAGTTCAGCATTCACCACAAAAGAAGCATGTAGACTGCCCTGAAGCCAGTCGTGAGGCTCTTTTGAATGCAGAAGGGAACTCACAGGTATTTGTTATTCTCGTAAACGTCATGCAGCTTCAACACATGCGGATGCTCAATCAGTTTCAGAATGGCAATCTCCCTCTCAACCTGGTTAGAGAAGAGACACAAGTGAAGAAAAAGAGATGAAGATACGAAAGCAGAGGACTCCAGTGTCATTTTCGAAGCAACAGGACAGAGGTTGATATCAAAACAAATATAGAAGATAAATATAGATAATATAAAGCAGTTTGTGTATTGCATAAAACATCTGGTTAAGTACCTTCATCAGCACCGACTCCGACAGCTTCTCTCTGTTGACTATTTTGATCGCTACCTTCTGACCCGTGATGCAATGGACCCCCAGTTTGACCAGTCCTGAAACACACCATGAAAGAGATGTAGACACAAATACCAACACAGGTTGGCATGAAATAGAAGTTTAAAATAGTTTGTTGTACTCACCTGTCTGTCCCTTCCCCAGAGTTTTCTCCAGTCGGTAGGGCCCAACATATTGAGCTGACTGACTTAGAGACAGTTCCTTACTCATACTGCTCTTTCTGCAGGCTAATACACTACTACTAATACTACCTCTACTACTACTACTACTACCGCACAGTGGTTATTGCAATCACTGTGGTAGTATACCGTTATTGTTGGATAAAAGGTGGTACAAAAGGACAACCTTTTAAGTCAGTGACAACAATGCAACCCTGAAGTTACAGAGTGAACACGTGAGGAACAAAAAATGCACAAATCAAACTGCTGCTGATTTACCACATCTGGATGACAAATGAGCATCCTTCATCTAAACGTGGTTATCACACAGAGCCCAATACGTCTGCCTGTTTTTGTATCTCAGAATCACGGTTTATCACGTATAACGTTAAATAATTAACAATATTTTGTTTTTAAACAGCAGAGAAGCTGAGTTCCTCGACGTTGTGTTTTTTTACGCGTTAAATACCGACAGATAACCTGAAGGAGCACATGACGCGCTAGAGCTCCCTCTCGCACTCCAACGTATGAGTATAATTCACATGTATGACGTCACTATATATGACGGCGAGGAAGATAAATCTATATGGCGCTATATTAGCCTGAAAAAAACACCAACGGTTTCACGTCTGACGCACAAGATGCGCGCGCGTGTGCGTGTGTTAGCGTGTGTGCGTGTGTGTGTGTGTGTCCCTGTCGAGGCCAACAAACACAGCCTCAAGTGGGTCGCTCGGTACCGCCGTGAGCAGCCGGTCCTCCCTCCGCCGGGCCCGCTTCACAGGTGCGATGACGCGCCGCCGGAGCCTCGCCGCCGCTTCTCCCCACAGCAGCGAGGCTAGCTTTAGCTTCGGCGGCGGGACCAACGGCCGGCTCGCGCTCGCGCCGCCTGTCAAAAAAACCGACACCTCCGGAAGTTTCCGGGCATCGCCGAACGGTGAGATGGATCGGACAGCCGCCGCATGCTCGCAGGATCTCGAGGTGAAACGCGTATTCCCAGCAAAACAACCATCTTTTGGCGAAGTCCTCCCCCCTCCCTGTCTCTCCTCCACCACCCCCCGTCTCTCCCCCCACCCCTCTCTCTACATCACTGCGAGTAGCGGATCACAGCATCTTCTCTCTCTCCTTTTGGCGTGTCCTCCTCCTCCTCCCCCTCCTCCTCCTCCTCCTCCTCCTCCTCCTCCTCCTCCTCCTCCTCCTCCTCCTCCTCCCCGCACCGGCGGATACACAGGTACAACAACAACACGCGCAGATATCCGCAGATCACCCCGCACGATAGTCGACGGCCGTGCTCCCCTCGTCCCTCCGGAGGGTAGTTCACGCAGGCCCCTGTGT
This sequence comes from Liparis tanakae, assembly GCA_036178185.1. Taxonomy (NCBI): domain Eukaryota; kingdom Metazoa; phylum Chordata; class Actinopteri; order Perciformes; family Liparidae; genus Liparis; species Liparis tanakae. Next base: position 17,683,795 of record CM070105.1, on the reverse strand, counting down.
TTTACTCCCTTCGGGGTTTTTTCTTGCCGTAAATCGATATTTTCTCTCTCTCCTCTTCCTTCCTCCCTTCGCCTCGCTCGCATCAGCATCCGGGTCCCACTGCCTCTCCATCCACTCTCCTCTCCTCCCGCCCCGCCCTCCCGCTGATCATCCTCCTCAAAATAGGCTTATCGCTGCATCTCCTCGTCGCTGTGGTCCCTCTGAGGGCCCCACTGAGGGCCCCACTGAGGGGCCCTCTGAGGCGCCTTCCTCCCTGTTTTTATGTAAGACCGTTTTAGTCTGTTATTTTAGTTTATCATACATTTATATCTACCGGTTGTCTGAACTGTTTTTAATGAGTTCTACGGCGACCGTCAGTACATTAAAAGGCGCCTTATAAAATAATTGTATTATTATTATTATTATTATTGTTATTGTTATTATTATTACTATTATTAGTATTTGTATTATTATTATTATTATTATTATTATTATTAAGACCTTTGTAGACTGTATTGTTTTTATTTCTTTATTTGTATATGTTTGTTTTTTTACTTCTCTTCATACATAGAATCTGAAACATTGAAATATGTGTCAGATTCTTAAAAAGAAGACCTTTGTAGACATCGCCAGAGGTGGCGGATGAGGGTTGCCGGGCAGCTTTGGCCCTGCTCTGTCAGAGTCCCCTGTGTCCCACATGCAGGTGCAGTTTTTTAACTGAATATAATATGATTACATGAACGGTGTAACTGCACTACACACTGCAGTAGATCGCTGGAGATCCTGGCAAACTCTGCACTTTACTCAGAACTTTACTTTGTTTTCCCCCCGTATATTTAGTATTTAGTATTACGTGTTTTTAGTATTGTGTTTTGTGTTTTATATTTATTTTCATTGACGCTCACCGCTCATTTCCCCAGTGTGGGATAAATAAAGGAATATCATATCATATCATTTATCATATCATAACATATTATATCATATCATATCATTTATCATAACATGAGGTGTTTTCCTGGGATAGTGTAATGACGTGCTGTTGTAGCAGTGGGATATTTTATAAACAATTAGAAAAAGAATACTCCATTACTAGTTGCCAGTGGATGAAAGTAACTTAAATGTAGCCTATACTTAAATATGTTATTTCAGTACATGTTTCGGGGAATAAAAATACACAACGTAATCCATTGATATACTTTAATGCATCAAACTAAATGCACGTCATGTAATTCAAATGTGCTCCAACTTGACCAGCTGTAACGTTAAAACATTGCCTAATGCGTTCATAAAACAATAATACAATTATGATGAATATAACACTGTGAAAAGCATTGTGCCTTATGAGTAATTGTAAACATTTGAATTATAATTAAGGCATTGCTAACCCGTCCGTTACAAGTAAAATCCCTGCATTTGCATGCTACTGGATTAAAGATGTATGAACAAATGTAAAAATAAAAGTAGTTCAATGATCAATGTTGTGAGCATGTTTTATATCTTTTTGCAGTTTAATCTAAATATTTCATAAAATGATCATGTTCGAAATTAATGTGAAATCTAAATGTTCAAAGTAAATTGTAATAGCTCCAAAATAATTGACTGGCGTGAAAAAATAATTATTTCCACAATAACCCTTTTTTTTATGATGGTCTGTTATCCCGAAGATAACAGTTAAAGAAGCGCCATCGCCCCTCCCCATCTAGGAATAAAACTGAAAGTCAAGTGTTTTAGGTGCTGTTTTAAATTAATCATGCAAGCATGACAGTTTTACAATTTAAAAAGAGGGTAAGTGGGACATTTGAATGTATAATGAATTTTCTATAAAGTGCCTTGAAAAATCTCTAAAATCTCACTTTTAGATGTTGTGTGGGCGGATAATTCAAGTCCCCGACTCGTTGAAAGAGCTCCGACTGTGAAAAGTGACATCAGACTGCTCAGTGCAGCAACTAATGTGAGGATTAAGTAGAGATTAACCAACTGTTCTTCCATTAAGATAAGTTATTCCACGTATACCACTTCAACAACGGTCCCAGAGTTTGGGAATGCAAAAGAAATGGCTGATATAATATCTGTGATTCTCAAGAAAGAAAAATACAGTGTGTAGTAAATGGATAATCTTTTTATTTATTGTTGTATTTATTTGTGGTAATTTTTTTCAGTGTACAGGTAATACGAGTTATAGTTCAGTCGATATTAGGGTTGTAACATTCTGGTTTCACATAGAAGTATGGAGCCTCAGATGCTCAGCGTCATCACACACCCCTCTTCAGATTCTCCGATGGTTTGGTCCAGTGCACTACGCAAGCAAAGGAATGCTGGGAGAGTGGAGAGAGTGATCAAATGAAACTGTGATTAACAAAACACATAAGATGGTAAATGTTATGAATTTGCAATAGCATTGGTTAATATGTGACAAAAAAATCATTTAGTTACAACAGACAGTCTGTAGTTTCTTAACGAAATAAAACACGGGGAACAAAAGTGACGTATATGTTATCAATGGAGCAGCTTACGTTTCATTTTTTAATTCCCATTTCACAATATCCATTTGTCATTTCAACATCCAATTTTCGATTCCAGGGTCAGTTCTTGAGATATACAAAACTAGTTTTTAATTTCCCCTTCTATTTTCTTTTTTGAATTTTAGTCTATTTCTGGGTGAAATGCCCAACCTCCATCTCTTAATGAAGGATCCGTGGAATTAGTAAAGATATGTAATAAAATTGCATTAAAAAATACACATTTCACTATGGTTTTAAAAGAGTTACAGTATTGTTGTTTACAACCACAAGAATGTTATGTTGTATGGCTCTTTATTCAGGAAGACCAAACAATATTTTGTAGTCATTTGTGTGAACTTACATTTTATTCAGCTGTACTTCCTTATGTATCATGATCCCTCCGACAGGGTTTTTATACAGGCCTGGAGGGCGTCCATCAGATCTTTACAGCGTTCCACTCCCTTCTCTCTGACACTGAAACAAAAAGCTGGGTTTACAAAACACACTTACCACTCGATGCACGTGGAGCTGCGTGAACCTCTTTGGCATATTACACGGTTCCCTTTAAATTTGTAAAATGTGACGTGTGTAAAATAAAAGAACACATAAGAGGTCAAATGACCGGAAGATATGAGTAATATCTCTACATTCGGTCTACATACGCATCAAAAGGATTAAAACAGTGTATCTAACTCAACCCCCACCGCTGCTTTTATCTGCGTTTCATGAAGCACGAGAAGACGATTGTGTAATCTGTGCAGCGGCTTCACAAACACGTGGACACGCACCAATGGTCTGCCGCTTCTTCATGTAACATGAACCAACGGCCTGGAATGTGCCGATGCTCTGCAAGAGGTCAATACTATTTTAAACCTCAGGTGTATTTGTGCTCCTCAAGACATGCACGTTACATGTAAGAGCCCTCTGTAAATGTCATTATACTCTTAGTCCCGCATGTTGAGTGGATTCACTGAAAGTTGTTAACATGTATTGTATAGTGATTCCTATTAGGCTTACAAGTCATACATGTTTGGGAATGCATTAGATGTCCCACACAGAGGTCAGTAATGATGCATGAGAAGGGACACCAAGTTGGAAAGGAAAGGGAGTATTTAGTTGGATCCCAAACACACACAAAGACACAAAGACACTATCAAAGAATGCCACACTGACTGGAGAAAAACACAATATATATATATATATATATATATATATATATATATATATATATATATATATATATATATATATATATATGTTATTACAACAAATAAATGATAGATCATTCCTGTCGTAACTCACCATTTGTTAACATCCTCTTTGATAACCTGGCATCCTGCTGGAATACATTCGTTAGAGTCTGGCATTTTGACAGAGAAGAGCTGGAGTTGATGCGTTGCTGCAAGAGCTGCAGTCGAGTGTGGTTACAGATTAGTTACAGGGATGGAGGGAGGGAGGGAGGGAGGGAGAGAGGGAGGGAGGGAGGGGGGAGGGAGTAGGCACAATCGTGATTGTGTGTGATAAACTCAAAATAAATGAATCCTCCGCAAGAGATTATTCACTTTGATTTTAAATGATTGCTTTAATTTCTAGTCTTATTATTTATTTGATTTTTTTGAGCAAACATTTTAAAGGTGTTCTTTGTCTTTGCTTCCTTCTCTTGTCCCTGATATGCTTTCCCATATATTTACATGAACCAATATAATTTGGGTATTCCTGAATGCTTTCATTCCCACCCTTTGTTTCACTGCCTTTCTACTGAATATGCTGATAGCTGACCTTTTGAGTCAAGTATTATGCATGACAAAGACCTCATAATGCATCTAAAATACTCACTACAGGGAAGGGGCTTTTCCTGAAAAGAGATTGGAAAGCCTGATTTTGTATAACATTGCTTTGTTGGCTTAAGAGGCTGTGAGGTTAACACATTTGTTACACCTATAACATTTTGAATTAGCATTGAAAAGACTTTTGAAAATGATGCAACTAATAGTCTTGAAATAATGAAAAATGTAAAGGATTTTAATGATAAAGAATAGAAGCACAAGAGTAGCATTAATCCACATAAGAACATACATTTGTTTCTTGGGTGTTGAACATTTAACTCATCAGTCAAAGGTTGTTCGCCAATGCGTCTCAAACAATATTCTGAATTAATTTATATACATACCTTTTTACTGAAGACACAAAGACATACATGTATCTAATGATTACAATAAAAGTGTATAGTATTTTTAAAATTTCCACTTATCATTTATTTTAAAAGCAATTTGGATGACAACGGGAATCACCTTTTTCTAATTCTGGATGTCTAGAAAGCAATTATTTCCAAAATAAATATTAACATATAAATACAAATATATCCTCCATCAAAATGAATATGATAGATGCAAATACAAATATAAATCAATATATAAAAGGTAGGGCTACTCAAACTAAATAATGTTAATTAAATGGAAGTGAAACATAAATATATTGTATTAAAATAATGATTAGGACATAATGTCATTGATCCCACATTTTTTATAAAATAGACACTAGAGACACTTTATTTTCAATGACTTGCACGTATGAGACAGCAACGTCAACAAGTTGAAATGGATCAAATATTGTATAGTCACGAAGCATTTACAGTATTTTAGGGACATCATTTTACTTTACCACTAGGGGGCAACACACACTACACACGATACATTTCTGGATAAATGGACCTGTAAGCAAAAAAAGATCACATTACACTCCTCAATATTAACTAGTTTAAATGCCATTGCGGGTATTTAATGCGGGTTTATTAGTTGATGTGTGTAATTGGATAGAGATAGAGATGCATGTACAGGTGAATATGATGGAAAGGGCTATTACAGGGTTTAAAAAAAAAACCCTGATCAAGAGAACTCTCTGTTCTCATCCTCCTCCTTCATAATGACCATGAAATCCAGTGTGCCATCTGCTGGCGCACACGTCAAATGCACACGAGGCAGTGCAGCGTCTCGAAATTATAAGACGAGCACACGCAGAAACAAAGGCTTAAAACGGGTCTTGGTGTCTGAAGGAATGTTGGCATGTGTTTAGGGAAAATACCCCTCATTTGCATACCACAGCTGATAGGCAAACTGTAGCCCGATTGAGCTTCAGACCGGAGGCAGGAAACGCAACCGTCCCTCCAACAGGCTGCACGATTCGGATGCGAATTTGCAAAAAGGCGACTGCTGAAGGCCGAGCCTTTATAAATCTGGTTATCACTGGAAATATGTTTTGCACGCGAATGCGTCTCAACCAATCGCAGCGTCCGGCGTTTAAACAGCTGACTATTCGGGCTCCTGTATATATATATTTAAAAAAATATTCTAAATGAATAATTAGCCTTTGAATAAGATGACAACCTGGAATAACACGTAGACCGAGGGCCAGCGAATGGAGGTCACCGCAGACATTGAGTGAGTCTCCGCGTCGAGAGAGAGAGAGGGAGAGAGAGAGGGGGGAGAGGGAGGACGGACAGCGGCCAGCCGCCTTCAAAAATGGCGTCTCCGGAGGAAAATTAGAAAAAGATATTAAAACGCGGCCTGTTTTCTTCACACTTTCTCGCTCGTTATCGGTGTTTATTCGCACTCCAGCTCGCATATCCCGGCGTGCGAGCTTCTTTAGTCGTGGGTATTTTTTTTCAGGTCGTACTTGAATGGCCAGAGAGCAGAAATCAGATGAGCGAGCATTTGGGGAAATAAAGGCAGCCCTGTTTTATTTTGATGCGTCGTTACTGACAGCTAGCATCCGCTGCTAGCCCCGCAGCTCCGCTCCGGAGGGGGGTGGGAACCGTTTACAAAGAAGAAGGGTAACACAAAAAAGGAAAGATACTTCGATATCGGGGTTTTCCTCGTTGGTCCGCGGTGAGAGGCTCGCTGCTACCGACGTGGCCCCGTCGATTGCGATCTTTTCTCCGCTGCTAGCATCGTAGCAGAGGCTAGCCGAAAGAAAGGGGAGGAGAGACGGAGAAAAGGACGCATTTAAATCAAATGTTCATCAGCAGTTCGTCCGCCAGCAGCCAGACCCAGCGGCTCCTGCATCATGACTGATTTTGGATTAAACCCGCATTCGAGGACATGATAAATGTGAAAAGCGTTGGAAACGTGAGAAAGACTGTCTCTCTTTTTTTTTTTTTTTTTTTTTTTGGAGGTAGTTGGATTATAACCCCGTAGACCCCCCTCTTTTTTCATCCAGCTTTCTCCTCCTCCCCTCCATTTCTCTTTCAATATGCTGTTTTCCACTCCTGAGGACTTGCTTATGAAACCGGGGGAAATAGCCTGAAACCGAGAACTGGAAAGACTGGATTTTTTCCCCGTAATCTGCGCTGCGACGCGCTCGTCGTTTCGTCCTCATCGCGCCGCACCGCAGCCTCATAAATGGATAGAAATTACCCGGGAGCAGGATTTGGTGATTTGGGCGCAGGAGCAGGATGGAGTTACGAGAGATCGGCAAAAGCAAGGTATGCATCGGATCCAGACAATGTGCATGCATCGCTGGCCCCTCTGCAGGGCACGGCGATGCCGATGTAAACAAATTGTCGCCGTCGGGTTTTATACATCGTGCCACGCGTTGCCATTAACGCGTTGCCAATCGGTGCATAGTAATAATATTATAAACAAGGAATAGAGCGGTGTGGGGGTGGGCGGGGTGGAGGGAGGAAAAGGTTGGGGATATGAATTGAATTTGATTGACAGACGTGGGCTTTAGGTGGAGGTGGAGGTGGCGAGGTGGGGGTATGTCTGGAGCATCCATAGGAATTATTGTTCCCAGTGTGCAGGCCTGGACACAGCCTCGCGCATACAGCCGCTGGATTTATAGCAAGTGCGAAGAGTGCAGGCGCAGCAGAGCCCCTGACAGACATCAACAAGAACAACTGGTGCATATTCACCGGGGAAATGCATTTAATTAAACGTCGTTTCCATTTTTTTCTAACGTTGTAAATAAAACGTGAAATGCAAATGTTAAAAGGGAGGTGGTCCCGTTCTTTAAAACTCAAACGCACGCATATAAATAAATATATATTTATATATGTAAGGAGACAAAACAAGAGATTTCTAAACGCATTGGTGTTCGAGCGTCATCCGGATAATTGGTGATGGGTTTGAGATGCTTAATGTTAATTTACATAATTTAAATGACGAATATTCAAACTTGCTAATTTAGTGTTTTAAGAGGTTTTGGTGACTAACATTTGTTTAGCAGCCCACATTAAGGCCGGAGTGAATTTAAATGATGCTGTAAATTGGCTAGTCTGGAGGAGTTAGCTCCATTAGCTCTGCGTTAGCATGCGAGCTAGCGTCATGTTGCATGGGAGTCGTTTGAGGCCTGCGCTCGCAGCCACCATTACTCATTAAAAAAAAATGTTTTTTATATATATATGCACATTTTTGACCAGTAGTTATCTAAATCACCCGAGATAAACGCCTCTACCCTCTTATCGGAACAGGTATTTGGCTTAACACACCTGGCTAGTTGATGGCGTTTGCACGCAGCTTAGCATCCGCGTCGACTCAACCAGCTGTTAGCCACATCCACCTAATGGCTGCAGTCAAATTAATCGCTTTTTTAAAATAATGTGCATATGGAGAACGCTTTTATTTCCCCAGCAGGCCTGAATGTGCACGCTGGGTTTACGGTGGTGTAACTGCACGCAGCGGACCGGCCTCGCAGCTCGGGCCTAGTCTGCTTCTCCTCCATAGAAGCTGAGCTATGCGCCTAGTCGATGCTACCAGCAGCACCGACGCTAGCATGTTGTGTCCAGCCACGCATTAACTCTACATGTTGTAAAGCTATCGAATTGCTTCGTGAATACATTATGTAATGGTCGAGTCTTCTGGGTTCATTATAATACTTGCAAATTAACTATCCCATTATTTTTGCATGGCACTTGCGTTGCTGGTTTTGACAGTTTTGCATCCACTGTAATACACTTTGGTGTAATGCACACGTTTCTGATTTCTGTTTTTAGGACACCGATTGGGGGGGATTGATAACATCTTAACCCTTTTCCTAAACTATAAATATAGATCAGACTCATTAGGGATTTTGTTTTTGACATGCAAACTAATGTTGAAGTTATGATGTAGAGCAAACTAATGAGCTGCCTGACATCTGATGTGTGGCTTTTTAATTACTAAACAATTTACTTGCATGTCACATTGTGGGTATTTTAAACGTGAACCGAGCGTTGCCTGTTTTCTCAAGGGTCACATTGTGTGAACAGATTGTGTTTATGTAAATGTACTCTGACATTTAATAATGGTTGACAATTCCCCAATCCCCTCTCTCCATAGTCTTGTATATGGGAGTTCCAGATCATCCCACCCTGAGTCTGAGCTCCTCCACAGACAAGCCTATGCCACCCCACACCCTCTGCAGGGCTATGCCACCAATCACCACCCAGGGAGCTCTGGCCAAGGCGGGGCTTGGGGAGCAGCTGGACGGAGTTTGGGTGAGATAAATGTCATACCTTCCTTGTCACTTCCATAAGGGGCCCCAGCAATGAATTATTACGTATCTCTATGCAGCCCCTGCTATATTGTCATTGAAAAATGTGCACATTATACATCAATTGAGTGGAAGCCCTCGATGTGAAAGCCTGTCGTCGCAGCATTCATTCCCCGACAGTTTTACGATATCCTAAGGGGTTGTTTTCAGCAAGGCACGGCGAGTTTATTTGTATAGCGCATTTCAACAACAAGGCAATTCAAAGCGCTACACATAAAAGCCTCGAGACATAATGCAAAAGAAAAACAGATTTAAGAACATTCACTCAAAAACACTACCGGTAACTATTTAAATTATTCTTAGCTGCGACAGTAAAACTTAATTTATGTTTGTAGATTATGTTTATTGATTCAAGTTTTAGTAATTAATTTACATCTCCACAATTAGCTTTTTTGCATCTTTTCTTTTGCATTCGCGATGAATTAATATGTTTCATGGTTCCGTCTTTTCCTCCCAAAGGTCTGTCCGGACTCTTTGACACTGGCCTCCACCATGCCAGCCCATCTGCTCCTGATGCCTCCGTCATGAATCTGATCTCGGCCCTGGAGTCTCGGGGTCCCCAGCCTCCACCCTCGGCCTCCTCCCTACTTTCCCAGTTCCGCACACCGTCCTGGCAGACAGGTGGGGCTGCGTTGGATCTTCCCTCATCTGTTGACATTAAAACAAGCTGCACAGTCAACTTGACATTTAGAGAACCTCCCAATGTTTGGGTGCATTGTTCCTACTCCAGAATTGTCATATAACATTCACTGTACTGTTAATCGTCTAACTCTAGAATACTTTTTAAATACTATTTCTTGCGTTTGTTATTTGGTGATTTTTAAAGGATAGCTTGATGGATGCTGAGTAATTTTGCGATGTCTTCCTTCTCCTAACAGCGATGCACACACCTGCTCCCCCTGAACTATTCATCTCTGGAGCCCTTCCTGGCTCCGGCTCCTTCCCCTCCTCTTCGGCTCTCTCAGCCTATCAGCATCCGGCATCCTTCTCTAGCCGCTCCTTCCCTACGTCCTCTCTTTCCCTGCAGGACTCGCCCACGTTTAGCCCCACATCCAATGGCCTGCTCTCCCCACACGACCCCCTGTTGCATATCAAGGCCCCTTCCCAGTCCAGCCTGGGGTTTGATAGACTCCTGTCCTCGCAGGGTGCCGCAGCCGCCGCCTACAGGGGCAGCCAGGATCCCTCGAGCGCGGCGTCGGCCCAGTCGTCCTCCGCCAGGCACCTGCAGTCGCACCAGTTCAACCTGCTGTCCTCGCAGCTGCAGGACCAGTCGTCCCAGCTGTACAACGCGTCGGTCTTCTCCTCAGCCCAGCCTCAGGCCCAATCCCAGTCCAATTCGGCTCAGGAGCGGGCCGTCCCTCGGCAGGACAGCGTCATCAAGCACTACCAGCGCCCCACGCCGGCTCAGTCCCAGCTCTCGTCCTCCGCTGCCCACTCCCTGCAGCACTACCTCAGCTGTGGGGGGGCGGGGTACCAGCAGATCGCCACCCACCACCGGCACGCGGGCCTCTCCTGCAGCCCGCTGGGCGACCAGAGCCCCTCGGCCGACCTCAAGCCTCCCTCTCGCACGGAGCAGTATCGGCCCATCATCCAGCCCCCCTATTCCTCCTCCTCCTCTTCCTCGTCGTCTTCTTCAGCCGGGAAAGGTACAAAAAGCAGCTCCAGCAGCGGCTATTCTTCTGCCAGTTCGGCGTCATCCTCGAGAACTCCCCACACCCCCCCTTCAGCTTCCTCCACCTCTTCCTCCTCCTCCTCTTCATCCGCCACCTCTGGGGCTCACCCTTCCAACTCCATCCCCGCCTCCAGCTCCAGCGCCGCCCCTTCAAGGCAGCAGCCCCCCCCTCAGCCGGCCCCTCCCCCCCCCGCCCCGCAGCAGCAGCCGCCTGCCGCCTCCACCTCGGCGCCGCAGTCCCTCCCCAAGTCCTGCCTCTCGGGCTACGGTTCCCCCGTTCCCCCCGTGAAGACGCCCACCTCTGCTCTCACCGGTCAGACCCCCCCCCAACAACAGACGCAGTCGTATTCCCCTAATCAGCCCCCTCCTTCCCACCTGGCTCAGTCCTACGGCGGCTTCAGTTCACCGCAGGCCCAAGACCTGAGCTCGGGTACCGGTGGGAAAGGCTATGGGAGTTTAGGGGGGCGGAGCCAGTCGTACCCCACCGATATATACGGAGCCGACTCCGCTTACGGATCGCTCCCGTCCTCCCTGGGTGGAGCCGGGAGCCCGTCGCTAGGCTACGGAGCCCCGGGTCACTCCCCCGCCCTCTTGAGGTCGAGCGGCTCATCGGGCAGCGGCGCGTCCGGGGGAGGAAGCGGCGGCGGCGGCACGGGAAGTGGGAACGCCGGCTCAGGAGGAGGAGCCGGGAATAGTATGACCAACGAGAGAGGTGAAGGTGGGAGTGGCGGAGGGTCTTACCACATCCCAGACTCAAGCCCCTCTCCGTCAGGGAACTCGGGCATCATCCGCCCGGGGTTGCACTCCCCGGTGCCCAGCTGCCCCACGCAGTCTCCAGGAGGCGCCGGCTCTAATAAATACATCTCCTCGATCCTCTCCCCCACCTTCCTGGCCTCCCCACAGGGCTACCCGGACACCAGAGGCCCCAGCTCCCAGTCCCAGTCCTATCATTCCGCCTCCTCCAAAACAAAGGACGCGTCCATGCTCGGCGTGGGCTCTCAGAGGTCTCAAGAGGAAGTGGACGACGACGACGAGTTCCTGATCCAGCACCTGCTGCAAGCGCAGGCGAGCCCCGGACCCCAGGCCGCTCACCACCATCCTCAACAACCGCAACAGACGTCTCAACAGACGCAGCCTCAGCCCCAGTCGGTGCCGCCGACCGCCGACTCGGGCAAAGGGCTGAGCTACGACATGGGCAAGAGCTCCGAGGAGAGGTACCACCCCCAGAGCGTCATACGCACCCACAGCGCCACATCCGCTGGTAATGCAGGGGCTGGAGGGGCCATCTCGGGGCTGGAGAACCAGCTGGAGATGTCACTCAAGAAGCAACAGCAACAGCATCAACAACAACACCACCACCAGCAGCAGCAGCAGCAGCAGCAGCAGAGGAACGAGAGGTCTGTGGGGAGCAGCAGGAGCAGCGGGGGAAGAGACAGCGCCGAGCAAGTGCACTCCCATCTCCATCACCATGACAACCTGGGCTCGGTGGTCCACTACGGGCGAGGCGACCCGTACAGCCAGCACTCCCTCGCCCCTCAGCACTCCTCACACAGTCAGCACGTGTCCTCGCACTCCCAGATACCGCCGCACGCTCAGATGGAGCTGCAGAAGAAGCCGCAGGAGCGCGCCGAAATCCCGTACTCCCGGAAAACACCGGAAGTCCAGCAGCAGCATTCCCAGTCCCAAGCGGCCGGCTCCCTCATGGACTCCCCCACCGATCAGTCCCGCCAGCCGCCGCACCTGCTGCAGTCCGTGCTGTCGCACACCGCCCGCAGCAAGCTGGAGCAGCACCACAAGATGGACTCCCACCAACAACAACACCAACAGCAGCACCACAAGATGGACTCTCATCAGCAGCACCAACAGCACCACAAGATGGACTCCCATCAGCCACATCAGCAGCACCCGAAGATGGACTCCCACCCTCAGCACCAACAGCACCATAAGATGGACTCCCACCCCCAGCAGCAGCACTCTATCGGCCAGCAGCAGGCCGGCATGGAAAGCGGAGGCTCCAGTAAGCACCAGAGTCAGGCCCAGGCCCAGACCACGCAGCTGCAGCTGCAGCTCCAGTCGCAGGCCTTGGAGGTGGCGGCGGCGCACTACAACCACGGCCCGCCGTCGCACCAACACGAGCAGAGCCAGGGCAAGCAGAGCTCCGTGGCGTCCTCTCTGGACATGCTGGAGCGCTCGCTCTCCCAGACCTCCAGCACGGACGTGGCCGCCGCAGAGGACCGGCGCGGCGGGCCCGGCAGCGTGGGAAGGAACGGCGGGAGCGGCGAGCGCCACAGGCAGCAGCAGCAGGAACAACAACAACAACAACAACAACAACAGCAGCAGCAGAGGCAGCACCCGTCCCACCACCACACGCAGCAGCACTCCGCCTCCGAGCTCCACTCCTTCCTCTCTGAGCCCGATATCGGCTTGTCCACCCCGCCTCACATGCACCATCTGTCCCAGCACCACCCCCAGCAGCAGCACCCCAGCACTCAACATCAAAGCCACTCCCACCACCCTCACCAGCAGCCGCAGTCCGACCAGCAGCAGCCGCTGTCCTCCCAGCTCCCCCCCCAGCAGAGCCAGCTGGACCAGCAGCGCTCCGAGCAGCACCAGTTTGACACCGTCAGCCCGGTGGAGAAGTCGGACCAGAATCAACAAAGCAACCGCTTTGTGCCCCTGACTTCTATCTGCTTCCCGGACTCCCTCCTTCAGGATGAGGACCGCTCCTTCTTCCCAGGAATGGAAGACATGTTCTGCGCGGAGGACTACAAGTCGAGCTGCGCCGGGGGGGCGGGGCCGGGCCAGGAGGAGATGAACGACAGCCACGCCGGGCAGGAGGGGATGGACTCCATGAAGGCCGGGCAGGGCGGAGGCGGAGCGGGGGGGAGTGGAGGCGCCAACTATGACATCATGGGCCACCACGGGGGGGATCAGGGGTATGAACCCTATTGCCATGGCATGGGAGAACCCAACAACAACACCATGACTCTGGACCTGGACTCCCTGAAGACCCACGAGCTCCCGTCCACCGTGAACACCGAGCAGCTCGGGCTCATCCAGTCCCAGCCCCCGGCGATGGGGATGGGACCCAATCCGGCTGGACCCAACAACCCCGGAGCCAAGCTGTCCTCCGGGCCTGGAGGCACGAACCAAGGAGCTGGTTCCGGAGGCCTCCAGTCGCCCATTTTCTGCTCCTCCCGTCCCAAGAAGCTCCTCAAGTCCAGCTCCTTCCACCTGCTGAAGGAGCGCCGGGACCCCAACACGCTGCCTAAGAAGAGTTACGCTCAAGAATACGAGTTCGAAGACGATGAGGATAAAGCCGACCAGCCGGCGGACATCCGGTTGAACAGCCGGAGGCTCCCGGACCTTTTGCCAGACTTGGTGTCGAGCTGCAGAAAGGGAGCAGCCGGAGGAGGAGGAGGAGGCGCAGGAGGAGGAGGCGGCGGCTCTCTCAGCCCTTTAATGGGTGACATTGACTTCTACCACGCCTCCGGTTACTCCTCAATGGGTTCACACGCTCTCCCGCCTCAGGATGGACCCAAGAAGAGGGGCCGAAAGCCCACCAGACCCAAGAGAGACGGGCCGCCGAGGCCGAGAGGAAGGCCTCGCATCCGCCCGATGCCGGAGCCCTACACGCCGCGGGGCATGATGGGCGAGATGAGCGCCACCACCACGGGAGGGGGATTCAGCGTGGAGGGGCGAGGTCGGGGTAGAGGTCGAGGAAGCCGGGGTAGAGGACAAAGGAGGGAGGATATGTACATGGAAATGAGCGGGAAGGAGCAGGAGCCGATGCAACAACATCACCTCCATCAGCAGCCGCCGCAGCTCCATCACCAGCCCCAGCAGCAGCTGCACGAGCCGATTCCTCCTCTGAAGGTCCGTGGCTTTCACTCTAGACATGTTCAGACATTTAATCGTAGGCAAATCTTAGTGGTGCTAATAAATGAATAACGAGTGTTTGTTATTATAAGCAAATGTCTTCGATAGCCATTGATGCTTGTGTAACGTGTGGCTGCAACTAAACGGTCCTGTCCTTAAAGGCTAAACATTACTAATAATGCATAGATATATAAGGCTAATAATTACTGATAATAATAATTAATTGGAACGACCTACCAGAGAGGACAAGCCTGCAGAATCAGTGACTTCTTTAAAATCACTTCTTAAAACCCATTTTTTTAGAACAGCTTTTTAGTGATCTCTTCCTTTTATGCAGAACTTTGGTTTTTATTTATTATTTTAATATATATTTTTAAATGTTATTTGTTTCTTACTTTTCCATTGGTTTTGCCTCGACTCTGTAGAGCACATGGTAAACATTGTTTTTAAAGGTGCTATATAAATAAAGTTATTATTATTAATTATTGCCTATTAATTCTAATATTTATATTATAAAAATATATTTATATTACTATATATTTATATTATTATAAAAAATGCGGTGTAATTAATTATTATCCCATTCTGTATCCAGAGATGTTGTTATTTATATTCATCTGTACGCTCCGACAAAGTATCCTTTAACCTTTTGGTTTTCCTCTAGATCAAGTTGCCCATCGGTACCCTGTCCTCCTCCGACGCCCTGCTGAGGACGGACTCTTTGTCCGGCACGGACCCGGCTCTGTCGGACGGCTCGGTAGGCTCCGCCCCCTCGCTCGGTCTGAGCCCCGGACCGCCCTGCAGCACCGAGAGCAACAGAAGTCAGGACAAGAACAAGCAGAAGATCCACATGATGAGCGAAGGAGTCGACGACGAGGGGCTGGAGGACCGGGTAAGAGCGACGTGATGATATGTACTTGCTAAGATAAGCAGTAAAATGCTAGAAAAGTTGCATAAAGTTTAATGCATACCATTTTAAATGACGTTTGTTGTGGAGTTCACTCCTTTAGTCGGGGTTCGTACGGTCACGGAAAACCTGGAAAAGTCATTTTAAAATGGTCATTTCCAGGCCTGGAAAAGTCATGGAAAAAAATAAATCACAAAAGTTTGGGAAAAGTCATGGAAATGTTATATTCAATTGTTCATTTACGCCGAGTTTGAAATAATTAATATATTTAGAAAGAAAGATTCAAAATATAAGACGGCGTACGCTCTCATACCGGCGGCACAAATTTCTTTTTTTGCAAGTGAATGAACCTTAACTGGAAAGTTCTATGGCCATAGCTTTATTCTTTAAATAAAATATTGTCTCTTATTCATTTGTTTCATTAAATGTATACTGTATGCTTTGGAATTCACAGTATAAATACTAAATGTTCTCACTTTTTCATGTATAAACCGAGATTTCAGTTTGGTCATGGACATTTGGTTTAAAGTCCTGGAATTCCATCGGTCAACATGAGTAAGAACCCTGTTTAGTGGTGTTAAATCTCTTTCACATCACTTCTAGGGTGACGAGAAAGACTCCGACTCCAAGGCCGGCTTCGTGGCGTCGTTCCTGGACTTCCTGAAGACGGGGAAGAGACCTCCAGGCTTGGACATCTCTCCGGGAATGGAGCCGGACAACGGGGAGACCTCCCCCTGTAAGGGGGGCCTGCGCCCGCTGTCTCCCGCGCCTCACCTCTCGTTGCCGCCCCCGCCGTTCGGGGACGGCGAGGGCAACGGGGGTCTGGCTCTGGGCAACTGCCCGAGCCCGAAGCGCCTGGACGACGAGCTGAAGAGGAACCTGGAGACGCTGCCGTCCTTCTCCTCCGACGAGGAGGACTCGGTCGGGAAGAACCAAGACCTGCAGAAGAGCATCTCCTCGGCCATCTCGGCCTTGTACGACACGCCTCAGCTGACCTCCAACATCCAGACCCCGCTGCCGCCCACGCCGCCCCAGCATCAGCCTCCTCAGTCCCCACTGACGCCGTCCCTGCAGCCCCCCATCCTGAGCCCGCAGCCCCCCATGCACACGCCTCACGACATGCCCGAGTCCAACGAGCCGGACGTCCTGCAGCCGGAGGAGGGAGACGTGGACGAGAGCAAAGACGAGGAGAACGAAGAGGAGAGGAGCGTCGGAGGGGATGAAGAGAGCGACATGACGGAGGAGAGGGAGCCTCAGCTGGAGACCCTCTGCGCCCCCATTCTCGATGGTAAGGCTCTCCGGCCCCATTTTATACATTTGTGCAGCTTAAGAAAAGTCCCAATTGTCCAATTATTGCAGCTAATTACAGGGTTCTTACGGTCATGGAAAACCTGGAAAAGTCATGGAATTTTAAAATGGTCATTTCCAGGCCAGGAAAAGTCATGGAAAAAACTTATATAATAAAAGTTTTGGAAAAGTCATGGAAATGTGTTATAATCACATGTTCATTCGCCGAGTTTGAAATAATTAATGTGTTTTAAAGAAAGACGCTCAAAATATAAGCCGACGTACCCTCTAAATACGCAACTTTTCTAAAATGTTTTAATATAAACCGAGATTTCAGTTTGGTCATGGAAATTTGGTTAAAAGTCCTGGAAATCCATCGGTCAAAATGTGTAAAAACCCTGTAATTAATTAATTTGTAAGAATTAACCCTAATCTTGCCTCCTTTTTTTTGGTTTTCTCCTTCAAGCGTGCCTCCCCGAAATTCCTCCAGAGCCAGAGACTCCTGAAGCCCCCTCCGCCCCCCCTTCTCCCGCCTCCTCCTGCTCTCCTTCTCACTCCCCCCTCCCCCCCCTCTCTCTCCCCTCCTCCCCGCCTCAGCCGGAGGAACAACAGGAGACTTCCCAGCCTCTAAGCCCCGCCGCTCCCACATGCCCGTCACTGCCACCTCCCCCACCCACCACTCTCCCTCAGCCGGCTTCCCCTCCTCCTCCTCCTCTTCCTCCTCCTCCTCCTGCGACTTCCCCTCCCCCCCCTTCTTCAATTCAGAAGGAGTCTCCCGTGCCGTCTCCAGAGTCCCCCGCCTCTCCCGAGGAGCCGCCGGCCCCTAAGATCAACTCCCTGCACCTCGCCCAGAAGCAAGAGGACGCGGCCATCGCCGGAGAGAGCGAGGAGGACGAGAGCGAGAGCGGCGGCGAGGGAATCTTCAGAGAGAGGGACGAGTTCGTGGTGCGGGTCGAGGACATCCGAACCCTCAAGGTATTTATTTGGAAATGCATGTTTTTGACCGTTAAATAATCACACAGTACCAGGGTTCGTACGGTCGTGGAAAACCTGGAAAAGTCCTGGAATTTTTAAATGGTCATTTCCAGGCCTGGAAAAGTCCTGGAAAAAACTTAAATCATAAAAGTTTTGGAAAAGTCATGGAAATTTATTGTAATCACATGTTCATTTACGTTGAGTTTGAAATAATTAATGTGATTTTTTTTTTAAAGAAAGACGCTCAAAATAAAATCAATCAATACGCAACGTTTTCTAAATTTTTCATGTTTATACCGAGATTTCAGTTTGGTCATGGACATTTGGTGAAAAGTCCTGGAAATCCATCAGTTGAAATGTGTAAGAATCCTGAGTACTTTGTTTGGCTAGAAAATAGAGGAAGCACCATATTATTTTAACTAATACCAAATAATTGCGCTGATGCGTAGGTGTCCGTTCAGGATAAGAAAAGTAGAATCTTAAAGCGACACTATGTAACGATTGTACCTTAAAATAACAGCTTTTAAAACATGGTGCCACTACAAAGACTTTTAATATGTAGATGTCTCCTCCTCCATCGGGGTCTGGGGGCTAAAGACCGACTCTGTCACATGTTGTAGCGCCCGGTCCTCTGACCTGCTTTCTGTCATGATGACCAGCGTCACATAGTCCAGTCCACCTCACAGGGGACTTTTTATTGTCTCCGCTACGCGACGTAGAGACAGAGAGACATGCTGCTGTGGAGACGACCAATAACAGACCTTTAGTTTAAAGAACAAAGACGTCTTTAAGAAAGGGACCTGACATTACTGCTGCTGTCATCTGGAGGAGAGAGAAAGTTACAGGGGGCGGAGGAGATTATTATTGAACTCAAACTCTAAAGAGCCATATGCGTCACCAGAAGAGCCACATATGGCTCAGAGCCAGAGGTTCAGACACCTGATCTATCATAACTGGGTATTTACCACACTGAAGTACACGTTACATACCTGAAGGGGGCGCTACAAGGGAAATCTACATAGTGGGGCTTTAACAATGTTGTAATTGTCAAGGAAAACTGTGAGGGGAGAAATGAGACTTTAATCCTCCAGTAGCTTCCAAAGGACGAATATTTCATACTTACTTGTGTCATGTGCCCACATGACACAAGTAAGTCTGCAGCTCAGTGGGCTCAGGGGGTCGTCCTGCAACCCCAAGGTCGTCGGTTCGATCCTCGCTCTCCCCATTAGTTGCAAGTGGAAGTGTCCATGAGCAAGGCACTGAACACCCAGTTGCTCCCCGGGGGCTTCACTGCAGCCCACTGCTCCTCCATGACTGAGGAGGGGTTAAAGCAGAGGATGCATGTCATCGCCTGTGTACTTGTACTATGTGTACCTGAACTCTGTGTACCTGAACTCTGTGTACCTGAACTCTGTGTACCTGTACACAATGACAATCGATTGAATCCAATCCTCTGTGTCTGCGCAGCTGGCCTTGCAGACGGGCCGTGAGCCTCCTCCCATCTGGAGGGTGCAGAAAGCGCTGCTGCAGAAGTTCAGCCCGGAGATCAAAGACGGACAGAGACAGTTCTGCGCCACGAGCAACGTGAGTTTAATCTAAACGCCTGCCAACGACCGCCAGGATTTATATAAATACAAATAAATATACATGTATGTCTACTCGGTCAAATTCAGGACAGTTAAAGTTGTACTTGTGTAATTTAAAGCTTTATGATCTGTTTCCCGGACAGTATCTCGGCTACTTTGGAGATGCCAAGAGGCGATACCAGCGGATCTACGTCAAGTTCCTGGAGAACGTCAGCAAGAAGGACTTCGTCAGAGTCTGCTCCCGGAGGCCTTGGCGCAGAGCCACACCTGCTCTGAGGTACCCATGTTTACCATCAGAAAGCCCGTTTCAGGGTTCTTACCGTCATGGAAAACCTGGAAACGTCATGGAATTTTAAAATGGTCATTTCCAGGCCGGGAAAAGTCATGGAAAAAACTTAAATCATGAAAGTTTTGGAAAAGTCATGGAAATTTGTTATAATCACGTGTTCATTTACGCAGAGTTTGAAATAATGAATATGCTTTTTTAAAGAAAGACGCCCAACATATAAGCCGGCGTACGCTCTCAATACGCAACATGTTCTGAATTGTTCATGTTTTTACAGAGATTTCAATTTGGTCATGGAAATTTGGTTAAAAGTCATGGAAAAGTCATGGAAATCCTTCAAAATGTGTAAGAACCCTGCTGTTTAGGATGAATGAGGATAAAATAACTTTGCTCAGATCAGGAGAGACCAGAGTCGGGTTGAGGTGGAGCGCTGGCTTGTTTTAGGCTCCACCCGTCAGCAGCTGTGTTTAGATGTTGTTTCGTGTCAGTTCAGCGGACGTGTGCCTCTCTAACACGATGTGTTTGTGCGTCTCAGGCGTCAGTCCCTCTCCAGGATGGCCTCCCCTCCCGCCGCCCAGGTGCCAGCGAGGGTGGAGAAAGAGGAGCGAGTGGCGCCGCCGGTCCAGCGGGAGAAAACGAGCAGGACGGCCGCCGCGAAAGAACAGCGGGAGAAGAAAGAGGTTCCGGCCGCTCTGCCCAAGGCGAAGGAGAAGGAGCACGAGAAGGAGAAGGAGAGGGAGAGGGAGAGGGAGAGGGAGAAGCGAGTGCAGCCGCCGCCGGACAAAGTGGAGAAACGCGCCGCCGCCGAACGAGGGCGCGCCAAGGAGGAGAAGAAGGAGAAGGAGAAGGCGGAGCGCCAACCCAAGGCCAAGCCGGCCAAAGTGAAGGCGGAGCCGCCTCCGAAGAAGAGGAAGAGGTGGCTGAAGGAAATACCTTCGTCATCCGACTCGGACTCGTCGGAGGAGGCAGTGAGCGAGAACGAAAGTGAGGCGCCATTTTGCTTCTTCGCGTTTTCTCCGGCCGACGTACGTGTGACGGAGGCTGTTCTCAAACGCCTCGCGACGGAGAGTCGGTCTAACCTGTGGTTCTCGTCCGCTCAGTGCCGGTGAAAGGAGGCGTGAACAACCGCGCCATGAGGGAGATGTTCAGGAGCTACGTGGAGATGCTGGTCAGCACGGCGCTCGACCCCGACATGATCCAAGCCCTGGAGGACACCGACGGTGAGAACCGGCTCCTGAAACAACCCTGACCTGTAGGGGGCGCAAAGAGGGGGGGGGAGGGGGGAGGGAAGAAGGAAGAAGGAAGAAGAAGTAGGAAGGTGTGTGTGTGTGTGTGTGTGTGTGTGTGTGTGTGTCACGGGGAGACAAGAGATCAGAATTCTACCTGCGTACATTTTTTTTATATGCAGCTTTTAATCCAGATAAACGAGGCGCTGAAGGGAAGCTGATAGACGGGTTTTAAAATGATGCACGGCTACTTCAGGGATGACTCATGTGCAGGGTTCCTACGCTCATGGGAAACCTGGAAAAGTCATTTTTAAATGCTCGTTTCCAGGCCTCGAAAAGTCGTGGAAAAAACTCGAATCATAAAAGTTTTGGAAAAGTCATGAAAATGTGTTATCATCACATGTTCATTTACGCCGAGTTTAAACTAATTAATGTTTTTTTTAAAGAAAGACGCTCGAACTATAAGCCGGCGTACGCTCTCAATACGCAACATGTTCTAAAATGTTCATGTTTATACCGAGATGTCAGTTTGGTCATGGATATTTGGTTAAAAGTCCTGGAAATCCATCGGTCAAAATGTGTAAGAACCCTGATATAAACCAGCATACGCTCAATTTAAAGAAAAGTCATGTTTATACGGAGGTTTCAGTTTGTTCGTGGACATTTGGTTTAAAGTCCTGTAGACCCATCGGTCCCCATGTGACCCTGAATGTAACTCCCTTGCCTTTGATCTGCCTCCAGATGAGCTTTACCTGCCCCCGATGAGGAAGATCGACAGCATCATCAGCGAGCAGAAGAGGAGGCTGCTGAGGAGAGTCAGCATGAGCTCTCAGCACCAGGTAACTCGCTAACTTCTCTCTGCTTCACCTTCCTAAACGACAGCTCGTTCAGTTCTGATGTTTTCTAGACCAAACAGTCATTTGAAATATTATTAAATCTTTTGGGTAATGAAAATATTCACAATAAATCTGGCACATAATCTACATTTCATCTTAATATCTTGTTATCGGTCTAACTTTCTTCTTCCCCTCTCCCCTGACAGGAGTTCCTGCACGCTTACCCCCAGATCATCGTGGACCCCCTGGACTCCGGCCTGGTGCGGGTGCGGCTCAGCGGGGACGCGTACAACCGGAAGACCCTCAACAGAGTCAAGAAGACCCTGCCTAAGCCACAGGTGGGTGGGGGGGTGGAGGTTTAGACCAGGAGGGTAAACTGTTTCCTGTGAGGGCCGCACCACTGACAGAAACAGTGAGACGATCTCAGGGTGCCTAAATGTAAACATGTATTGTTTTCCAGCCACATAACCAAATATTAAAAACCCTTTCTGGGAAACCTGAAAAAGTCATGGAATTTTAAAATGGTCATTTCCAGGCCTGGAAAAGTCATGGAAAAAAATTAAATCATATAAGTTTGCGAAAAGTCATGGAAAGTTTAAAATAATGAATGTTTTTTTAAAGAAAGACGCTCAAAATATAAGCCTGCGTACGCACAATTTTCTAAATGTTTCATGTTTATACCGAGATTTTAGTTTTGTAATGGAAATTTGATTTAAAGTCCTGAAAAAGTCATGGGAAAGTCATGAAAATCCATTGGTCAAAATGTGTAAGAACCCTGTATTTAGTGTTTAGTTTTTTAGTATTGTGTTTTATATTTATTTTCATTGATGCTCTGATGTGCACCGCTGCTGGGATTTTTGAAATGTCCCCACTTTGAGACACATAAAGGAATATTATATTATATCATATCATATAATATTATATTAGCTTCCCCTCTAACTGCTTTCACTCTTATGTTGAATTGTGAGAGTAATTTCCTGTCCAATCGACATGTTTACATGTTAGCGTTGGTCTGATTGTTGAGACGATGAATCTGACTTCCTCTTCTTTCTTCTTCTTTTTCCAGGACCTTAAACTGTCAGCAGAGACGTACCGGATCTACAGTCTGTTCCACTCCCTGCATCACTATAAATACCACACCTTCTTGCAGTGCAAGAAAGAGGTAAGCGTCACTGAGCGAGCTCCAGACTGCAGGGGAGCACTCGGCTCATTAGAGGGGCAGAAAGAGAAGGCGGTCCGGTGTCGCTGGTTTGATTCCCAACCGTCTGTTTCCCCTCCAGACCAACACCATCGAGCAGGCGGCCGAGGACCCGGGCCAGGAGGAGGTGGTGCAGCAGTGCATGGCCAACCAGAGCTGGCTGGACACCCTGTTCGGCTCCTTCATCGAGCTGCTCACGCTCAGCACCAAAGCCTGAGGGACCGCAGAGAGAGAGAGAGAGAGAGGGGGGGAGAGAGAGCATTCGTTAAAGCAAGAGCATTTAAAAAAACAAAATGAAGACGCAAAGAGACGGATCCTACTGTACAGCCCCCCCGACCCGCTTCAAGTCTCTAAGATCTGAGGATGAGTTTTTCACGAGGAGGTCCATTCGCGTGACCTCGGACACTGGCCTCTGTTCTTTTTCTTGTTGTTGATCACTGACTAAAGAAATGTCTTGCTTTTGTGAGGGGGGGCGGAGCCTACCGGATCAGGGGTCACCGGCGGGGTCGAGAGGGAACCGACCGCCGTGGGGAAAGGGAGCGACGCCAAGTGGACGGACGAAGAAGAGGAGCCGCCGACATCTCGTTAACTGTGTGTCGTGAAGAAAATAGTTCAAAGAGAAGCTATTACCACTTAGTTTTTACATAAATTATTTTTTTGAAGACTAACATCAGCTGTTGGCTTTTGAAAAGAGTGGAAGAGGGTGAGAATGCTTTTTAAACTGCGTGTGGAGTGAACACTGATGGAAACATGAAATGTGTCGTTCAACGCTCTCTCTCATCCCGCTGTGTGAAGGGCGGCACCGGTCAGCTGTGTGATAATATATAAACACATTTTTATTATTTATATGAGGAGGTTTTTAACTTAAACTCTCACCGGCGCCGGGTTGCCGCCCTAACATTTTAAAATCCTTTTTATTTTCCACAGGATCAGTATACAGTCGTTACCCACATATCCAAGCCGTCTTCCCCTCTATTCAAAGAACAGACGTCGAGACAGAAATATTGTATCAAATACAGTGGGTGTAATAAAGTAACGGAGAGAAAAAAGTCAGAAAAGTAAAAAAAAAGAAGAGAATGGGGGAAAATCTATTTGAAACTTAACATTGTTGTGCTTCAGTTCAATCATCCGTCATGCAGGTGCAAAGAAAAAGAAGTAAACTTTCCATTTCCCATGTGGGAAGAAGGAGTATAAATAAGTAATATTTAAAGAGGAAATAGTCATTTCATTTTTATCATTTTGATGTTTGTGCATACTATGACTTATTTTGAAAACAATCTAATTTTCCATAAAAAAAGGAAAAAAAGGCTTGTAAATATTGTACAGTTCTTGATGAAATTCTTTGTCCTTCTGTACATTAACTCTCCTGTATTTGAGAAACAAATAAAATCTGCAAAGAACAAATGGTGTTACGTTTCCC